>BLSH010499911.1:1754301-1779232 GCA_018402905.1 Glandirana rugosa
GCCCCCCCCCCCCCCATTCCCAGGAGTACTGTCAGTCCGGTGGCCCCATACCCAGGAGTACTGTCAGTCTGGCGGCTCTCATACCCAGATGTGGTGCCAGTCTGTGGGACTTTATACCCAGGTATACTGCCAGTCTAGTGTGCCCCAAACCCAGGATTCCTGCCAGTCGGGGGGCCCTATGCCCAGGAGCACTGCCAGCCTAGGGAGCCAATACCCTCACCTGTACTGAATATTATTATTTTACAGGATTTATATAGTGCCAACAGTTTACTCAGCACTTTACAACATAAGGAATCCTGCCAGCCTGGGGTGGTCCCATGTGTATAGTCATATTGTCCCTTAATGCCAGCTGTTGGCAGTGTTTTCTAATCGGCAGCACCATGGCTACTTGAGAGGCTCAACTTCTAGATGTCATTTCTTCTGATATCGGTGAGAACTGATTGGCAGCGGTGTGAGTGGCCTGTCAGTCTGGATCAGCCAGCACACTAAGGAGGATGCTGCTCTCTAGTTTCCCTCTAAGCTGTCAGTGGCTCGTGCCTCCTGTATAACCATTGTCTTTTCCCACTGATGTGGCATCCCTGAGTCTGGCTCTGTCTGATGAGGTGGATGTATGCTGTCTGTGCGATATTCCAGTGACACAGCTGGTTTCAGCAGCATCAGCTGTAACATTTGACAGTTGAACTGTTGCGGAGCTGCAGCAGATCCCAATCATGTAGTCATTATGTGATATTTGCAGTATTTGGCGGTTTGATCTTTTCCAGAGAAGACATTGTGTCTGATTATTCAGAGCTCACACTTCTTTAAACTTTGAACACCTGGATTTGTACTCGCAGCCTGACTCCTAGCACACTGTGCCACCATATGCCATGTGCAGCTCCAATCTTCTCTGCTTCTTTTGATTGAATGGTTGTTATAAGTTTCTTTTCCAATGCTACATAGATTAAAGAATGTGATATCTTTCTCCTGTATTCCTTCAACTTAGGAAACGGCAAACTCCAGCTTTGCTGGCGGCTGAGTGCATGCTGTTCTGCCCAGTGCTCCAGTGCTGTGCTATCCGCCAGGCTTCTTGTAGGAGCGTGTAATGCTGTTGTCTCTGTGTCCTGTAATGTAATATGCCAGCTGAGCTTACACGTGTTATCCTACTCAAAACAGACACATTGCTTACGTGTGATTTCTCAGCCATCAGTCTCCAGCGTGTGAAGTCTCTGTACAAAGAAGGCCTGCTTGTCTCTATTGGAGCGCATATTTCCCAATCAGCGCTATGGCTACTTTTGCCTATCTGTAAAGTGAAACATTATGGGATGTGATAAACATAGAAGATTGTGCAGCAGAGTAGTGATATCTAAAATAACCTTTCTGTGTGTTCTGAATGATGAGCATATTTACCGGCATTCACTATCAGTACTGGAATTATGTTTGAGCCTTCTAGAACAGTATATTGTGGTGCTGGAAAAGAATTGGTGTCCTCCTGTGATCTGGTGTATATATATTTTCTGCTTTAAGTGAACAATCTATTCTTCCCATGCTTAGTATTTTAATATGTAAGGCAGAGTGCTATTATTTACCAGGAATATACAATGGATTGCTATAATAATTGCTTTGGGCCAAGGGTAGGGAACCTCTGGCTCTCCAGCTGTTGTAGAACTACATTTCCCATGAGGCATTGCAAGGCTGATTGATACAATTACTCCCAGAAGCATGATGGGATATATAGTTCTACAACAGCTGGAGAGCCGCAGGTTCTCTTTGACAAAATTCTGTGATTTTTACACACAGGGCAAAGCAATAGGTTCATCTGAAAGTGGAACTAAAGTCAGCAAATGCCTCCATTCCTGTGATGTAATGTCAGGAAACTCCCCTTATCGGCACCAACAGCCTCTCTCCAGCTTCTTTCATATAAGAGGTCTTCGGCAACCTTGGTTAGCTAGCACAGGTAAATCCTGCCCATACCCACACAAATGAATTCCGGCACCCAGGTGTGCCAAGAACGTACACTAAGGGCCCATTCACACCTGAGTGTTTTGTAGCTTGAAGCCTGAAGCTTAAAAATGCTGGAGGGGGAAAAAAAATCAATGATTCTCTATGGAGATGGTTCACATCTCCACTCAAAAACACCTGAAACTCAAACAAGTGCCAGAGGTATTTTTGTCGCACGAATCAGGCAGATTTGGGCGTTTGTATTCCCATAGAAATGAATGAAAACGTGCTATTCAGGCATTTTTGCGTGATTTTCAGCTGCGATAAAATCTAAAAAGCTGAACTACCTAGCACCAAATGATGCAATAGCTATAGTATTCTCTATTGGCTAAAACGCTGCATACAAATGCGCAAAAACGAGCCAAAGTCATGCATCAAAATGCCGGAAAGCTCAGACGCGACTTTAAGGTATGAATGCAGCCTTAGGCTGGCCATACACTGTGTGAATTTCTTTCTTGCAACCTGTGGTTTCAGCAAAGCAGTTTGCACGATTCCCCCATCAACGCAGGCAGTGCTGATCGGGGAATCAGCCATTGTCTTTTCCCATTGGGGGTGCCATCCCTGCTGGGAGAAGGCAATGATTATTGCTATTGGAAGGGAATCCAGCAGGCTGGATCGATCAACTGGGTACATTCAGCCTGCCCATTAAAGGTTCGAATCTCAGCTGGTTCCTGCTGAGCCAGCAAAATTTGGAACTTGTATGGCTGGCCTAAGCTGCACCAGCACAGCTCAGTATACATTCTAAAGAAGGCAGGTAAGTTGTTTTTTTGTAATGCAGAAGAGGCAGAGCCTGCCTGCCTGCATTTTTTTTTTTTTTTTTTTTTTTTTTTTTTTTTTTTTTTTTTATGTTTAGTTCCACTTTAATATCTCCACACATACTCATTATTCTTTCACTCCCCAGCCTTTCTGTTCAGCTGCCTGGACAAACATAGGGGAGCTCTGTGCGAGGCTGGCCATACAGTATACAATTTTCTTGTACAATTTTCCTTTGGATTGACCAAAACCATATAATATGAGGTCAAACCTAAACACTTCCAATTTGTATGCAATCAGACAGGCCCTTACACTACGTAGTTGGAGGTAAATCTAAAGGAAATTGTATAATGTATGGCCAGCTTTAACCTACTGAGAGCTTACCACCCCAATGTGACAATGCCGTGCCAGTCTTCAAACACCTTAGCTATCACACAAGGAAGGGGAATGAGTCCTATGCCCCATCCATTTCCAGAAGTATCAGTTACTTCCTTTACTCCCAGTGGCTTAAAGTGGATGTAAACCCGAAAAAAAAAAAAATTCTGCCTAGTAGATTAGAGGATGTCATGTCATCTGTGCCCAGTCTTGCCACAAAGTTAATCCAGCTCTGAGCAATCCCCTTATCTTTTTTCAGTAAGAAAAAAACTGTCTCACAGAGAAATAGATGTTTCTTCACCATGCTGAGTGATGGGTCATTTCCTTATCTCATGCACAAAGCAGAGAAAGCTTCACACTCCCCCCTTCCTTTCTCCTCCAGCTGTCCCAGGATTAGCTGCTCCACACCTCGGCATGATTGGGCATGCTGAAGTCATGTGGTGTCTTTCCTGAGTTTTGACTGGATGTTACTCAAAACTCTGGAATAGCAAAGAAGGAGAGTGTAGAGGTGGGTGGGGAGTCTTTTAACATCCCAACTCCACCCACCGAGCTCCAGCAAAGAGACCTACCCACTGATTCCAGAGTTTTGTGGAGCTGCTACTGCTGAAGGGGGGCATTTGCAAGGTATGGATACATGCAGGAGGCTTGCATATGTATATATACATTAATACTGTGCCATTAGTTTATACTGTGGTGGGTTTACATCCACATTAATGGAGTAGATGGGAGAGCAGGAAATTAAAAGAGAAGTTTGGGTTTAAAAAAAAAGATACTCGCCTAGGTGAATGTAGCACAGATCTGATGCTGCATTTGTCCCCCACCACTTCTAAAACTGAGAACTGCATGATTGAAGACCGCTCCGTTCTTGAGCAGAGAGATGGTAACTGACTCTCTGTTCTGCCCATCCAGAACTCATTGGAGTGCTAGGCTGCATTGGGGGCAGGAGCAGCTGGCTCAGTCTCCCAGTGGATTGCTGAAAGGCTGATTCAGCTGTCCGTCCAGGCATCTGGGTGGATCCTGACTGTATGTAAGGGTTATTCCCTAGCCTGGTCCAGCTGGGTGATAGGAGTGGAGAACAAACTGCATTCTTGTGACCTACAGAAGTATAGCCAAAACAGCTTTGGTCATACTCCTCCTTTTTAATGTGAAACTGTAACTTCAGCCTAGGGTTGGTTTCACGTGGGCAGTGGATGGAGAAGAGCATCTGATGCTTGTCCACTGTTGTGTCCATGGGCACTCACAGGTGTGAGATTGTCACCCAATCTAGCAGAGAGCAGACAGTTTTGGCAAATGTTATCTCACCTGTGGGTAATTTTTAAGGCGCATGTACACATTAAATGACTCTTTCTGAATCCATTGGTTACATTTTATAGTCTTTTGGCATCAGTAGACGCTGACAGCTGAGCTTGTATGGAACCAACCAATTGCTTTTAATTTCCCCCTGCTAATGCAGTGCTGAAGGTGTCTGCCGTGCACCTCCAAATCTACATTCAGCATGCTCACCGCTCATAGGCCTTGGTGATCAACTTAAAGAGCAAGTAAACCCAGATTGGGTTTACTTCCTCAATATAACCCTGTAAAGTAGAAGCATAATGGGCTACTGTGCATCGCATAGTAGCCCATTATGTGCCACTTGCCTGCAAGCAAAGCCTGCGGCGTCCAGCGATGTCCCCGCTCCAGGCCGCGTCCATCTTCTGCCCCTCTTCCTTCCAGGGCCGCAACTCCGGCACTGTGATTGGCCGGAGTCGCGCGATGTCACTCCCGTGCATGCGCACGGGAACCGCCAGTCACGGCACAGGGTCAGTGGAGAAACCGCACGGAGGCCGCTTCTTTACTGCGCATGTGGCGACATGATGTCGGCACATGCAAAACACTGCACATCTGAACCATGCATGTTTGGGAGATATGCAGGGCACCTACAGGTAAGCCTTATTCTAGGCTTACCTGTAGGTTAAAGTGGTTGTCACAGGTTGACGACCACTTTAAATACCTGACAGTAGTCGGATCACCCCTGCATGTCAGACCACCTACTAATGTCTGAGGTTGCTTTTAATTGTACAGTGGATTAAATTTGCATATAATGTTTAGGTATGAATTGGCGAGGGCCTAGATGTCTATACATTTTGTTGATCTGGCAGATCATTATCACTGTGTGTGGGCAGCTATAGGCAAAACTATCAATTAATTAGAGAGAATGTTGGAAAAAATGTGAGTCATTGAAACCGTAAAATAGAACGTGGAATTTTTTACTTCTATAACAAGGCATTAAAAGACAGTTTGCTTACAATTAAACTACTGATCCATGGAGTTAACATATTGTCTTCAGGTCACATGGCGTATAACCGAACTTCCACAGGAGCAACTACAGGGATTTGTAGACGTTGGTTGTACAAGAACAGGGTTGGGGGTGTTCTTAGACAATCTACATCTGCACATTCAGACTCTCATTAGATAGAACTGAAGAAGTGGCTTGGATAAGCTACAAAATGTCTTCAACATTACAGAACAAGTTTAGTTGAATAATACCTAATTACTATTAGAGGCCTTCACTAGTCCTATATGCTCATGCAAACAATGATTCCACACAAAATTGTAGATTTAATTTTTTTTTTCAACTTGAAAAATATATCATGAAAGTTATTTGAACACCTGTAAAATAACTTGTGCAGCATGGTGAACTCACACCAATGTTGGGTGCAGTGTTCGCCAGAGATTTACTTTTCTGTCTGGAACCAATCCTGAGACCATCTGTCGTATAGATGCTGCAAATGGCCCATTCTCTACACTCGTGTAGTCCTATGATGATCTGAGCTTTGGTAATGATAAAATCAATATTGACCTAAATATTTTCAGCTATGGCCTGAAAACAGTTTGGCGATGCAATCTTCCAGTTCACACATCATCTGTTGTGTAAAGTGCATGTGCCAGCCTGGCTGGAGCCTTGGAAGGTGGCACGTGGCTGTCCACTGATCTGCGGCTTACACCTAAAAGGGCCAAAGCTGAAATCACCATTTCATGGGGAAATATCTGTTTAGTTGATTTTTTTCACTAAGTCCTTGTCCTTCAAATAACCAAAATCCTCTTTTGCAAATGACATGGTCAGGTTTATTTTGTAAAGATTTTTACCTTTTATTTATAGTAATGGTATCCCCGCATTTCACTCATGACAAGTGTTGGAAATTTTACATTTTTTGTCTGCTAATCTTTTCTTGCCAGACCTTTTATATTTTGGAGGAGAATTTGATGCTGAAACGGGGTAACTTGCACAAATGCTTATGTAAGTAACACTTCCCGTCCCAGCCCAGGGACAAAATTGAGTCAGGCTGAGCACTTCTCATCCTTTTCGCAGGAAGCATAATATTTAAAGGATAAGGTCACTTAAAAAAATAAATAAATAATAATGCACCTTTTCAGGTAAAAAAAAGTGCATTTACTTCTTTTTTTTTTTTTTTTTTATTTTTTTTTTTGATTGGTGCCTGGAAAGCATTGCACCAATGATCAGCAGGTTGCTGATGCCATGCAGGTCTCCTGTAGACTGTCAGTGTGAGCTGTCTGCCCCGTACATCATACGGCCAAGCAGTTTCACACTCTTAGGATCCTTTCACACAGGCGTTCCGATCAGGTCTGCCTGTCAGTTTTTCAGGTGGACCTGATCGGCTCTCCATTCAGCCCTATGGACCGGTGACATATCCACTGACATCTGCAGATATCCGATCCAGTCTGTGAAATCCAGACGGATGGAAACCTTATTTTCCATCTGTCTGGAGGATTGGATGTAAATGGACAGGCGGATTCATTTTCATCCGATCTCCATAGGGGAAAGCGGGGCTTTGACAGGTCCATCTCTGCACAGTTTGGGGAGACAGACCTGTCATCCGCCTGCCCGCTTAGCGGGGATCAGGAGATTGATCCCTGTTGAGCAAAATGGAGTGGACAAGCCTGTGTGAAAGGACCCTTATGAAGACTTGATGGACTACAACAGCGATCAACAGTGCCCTGGCAGTTCATTGAAAACTACAAGCCGACAGCAGCAAAGGATGCTAGGACTTGTAGTTCATTCATACATAGAGCTCGGTGTATGAATGCCGCGGCTGTGTGGGTGGAGCCCTGTTTTCAAAAGTGACAGCTAGTATGGGGAACTTCTTCCCATGCTGCTACTACAGGGGGAGAGAGCAGTGGGGACATGTTACATGTTCCCAAAGCTGAACTTTAATGGGTGCATACAAGGCTTCCTCTGATTGGCTGAGGTGGAGAGGCGGGTGGATGACTTCTAGCCAATGAGAGGAAGCCTTGTATTCATAAATGAAAAACCACCTGTGAATGGCTCAACAGTGTTTAGCCTAACTTTGTATTGGTTCGGAGTGGGACAGGCAGTTCCCATCTCGCTACTGAAACATGGTAATGTATGGAGCTGATGCTACATACAGCTGCCTGTGCTAGTAAAGCAAATAATCCCACCTTGGTCCAAACAAACTAAAACATGGAGTCCGGATTTAATTTTTGGTGATGATTACACTGCTACCATGTTCATAATCCAGACAGCTGACAGAAAATATGAGCACAACTGAGTGTGTATATATGGATTAATACAATAAAAGAGCACACCAATTGTTAGGTATCTTGGCTGTGTTAATCGCACAGACTAATACTGCAGGTTATTAAAGAAAGGCTGGTTGGAGTTCCCCTTTATTACGTGGAAGACACTCTAAATGTAACAGCTGTGACAGTTGTCCCTTTGCACTCAACACAAGATTATGACTGATGGGTCAGCGCACATGAAGACTGTATTGTGTTTCTAAAGTGTTTGGGACTTTTAATTTTCAGTTCAGGCAAACCTAGGCTCACAGAAAAATAAGTCAACAATGTGGACGGCCATATAAAAATGCTATCTGCCTGGCTGCCTGCTGACCCTCCAGCTTCAATACTGTGCGTCACTGATGTGGAATAAGGATGGAGTGGCTGAAGTCCATCTGCATACTTGTTTCAGATCTGTATTGATTGGCAAGCATTTTCAGGAGAGAGCTCAGAAATGGCAGCCTGATGTTTGTCTCAGTTCAGGTTTTCATCAAATCTAGGTGGACACTCCCTTTACCTAAACAGCTGTCATCAGAAAGGAGTTCTCCTCCTATCTAATACAGCAAGCTGCAGTGTGATGACGTGTCCTGTTAGTGTATATTGTTCAGGCAGTGCCATCTTTCACTTCTCTAATGCAGAACATTTGTTTAACTGAAATACGTTACTTGATAGGACTTCCTGCTACTGTAAGAAGTTCAGTGACTCAACCTTGCTAACAGATGGCTCAGTAAGCTAAGATTTATCATTCCATTAGGAATCTGACTTGAAACCAAACTTCAGGCAAACGTATAACTAATAACTACATGCATGACATGGGTTTTACCTGCCAAAAGACTTGTAATCTGCACAGGAAGGTTGGTGACATTTGCCATCTACAAATTGGCAATAGATCATGTCCTTGGCCTCAGCCTGTGATTAGACAGTAGGGCCGGTCCACACTGCTCCAAACATGGAGATCGCATTTAATTTGCACCGCACTGCAGTGTGAGCCACATGGGATCTCTGTGCGATGCAAATTCAGCCATAGAGATTGTATGGCTGAATTTGCATCGCAATCAGAGCAAACTCGCACGGGACCTTTTTTTTTTCGCAGGGTCAGAATGGATCGCATGGTGGTTCACACCATGTGATTTGATTCCTGTGCGAGTTTGCAGTGCGATATGCAAACTGATTTGGGGGTGTCATTAACATTGTATTGACACTTCGCATAGTTCGCATATGGCAGTGTGAACTGCCGCCTGGAGACATGCGATGCGGGAACCCTCAGTGGATTCACAGGGTTCCTGCATCACTGCAGTGTGAACTGACCCTGAAGGATAGAAGCCATGTGATGAGGTTTCTCTCTTCTCTTGTAGGCATCTTCCTTTTCAACACAGGTACAGATAAATAGACCTTCCTTCTCCCATTCTGAGTGCTAACCTATAAAGAGCACAGTAATAGCTAATCATTGTCGAGAGATATTGGTCACGTCCAATGCTGTATCTTGGCCCAGGCCTAGGGCGGCACTTTGCAGGGGGGCAGCACGAAAAGGGTCCACACCGGCTTGCACTTTTAGTGCTGCCGGTATGATAATGCAGGCAGAGCTGCCATCAGAGGGGGACAGCCCATACATATGTGTGGGTCCGGGCATCCCGAAGGACCCAGGAGGCGGACCCCAACCAATGAGGTGTTATGCGGGCAGCCATGCAACTCTGTGTGGGGGGGTGGGGGGTGGGCAGGCATGAGTTTAGTCAGGCTTAAGGCAGCACAAAACCTAAATACGCCCCTGGTCATGTCATCATCACGGCTTTCTAGACTCGCATAAGAAACCAATCAAAAGTCCATATCAAAGTGCGCAGATGTATCTTGGTGTGTACATAGCTTTAGAATCTTTTTGCGTTTATTATCTCAAGGTTTATTCACACCCAGGGTGAATTTGATTTAAATCTCTAGTAAAAAGACTCAATATAAATCATAGTTTTTAAAGAGCAACTGTCATCTCTGCCCCGCAGCGGCGACTCCTCTGACCTGCTGTTGACTCGCCGACAGTCCCATTCACTTTAATGGGATGACTGGTTATGTGCCAGTGACACAACAAGGTGAGGGAGGTGGCGGCAGCAGGTGAGTGGATGCCCGCTAACGGGCGCTGCCATGATGGATCTGAAATGACAGGGGCTCCTTTAAATGTAAGGACTTATTCTTGCTGGTAGTTAGGAAACCTTCATTTTGTTTGCACATTTTAAAGATTCTATTTATAATAATAAGCTGTCAGGTTAGTTAAAACAGCGATATCAGAACCGATTCAATCATACAGTTTGTAGTGTACATAGATTTGCAAAACAATGGGATAAAGGAATATTCCTGAACTTTGTTTTATCTCATGGTTACTGGGAAATTGTGTGAATGCATCAATGCAGTGCATGTTATCTCAGCTTGCAGAGCTTGGATTCATTGAATGAGTTTATAAAAAATGTAAATACTGCAGAATATACAGCCTCATGCTACATAACTAAGCTCCACTTCATGCTTAATAAACTAAATTATTAATGTATATTAAATAAAAAAAATATCTTTAGATACATTCTTACTATAAATCATTTTATTAAAAAAAAAATGATAAAATCAAAAAAGTCTGATTTAACTAAAAAAAAAAAAAAAAAAAATCCGATTTTCAACCACTTCCCGACCGCCGTATGCAAAATGATGGCCGGGAAGTGGCTTAGTTATCCTGACTGGACGTTATATGACGTCCTCAGGATAACAAGCCACCGCGCGCCCGGGGGGGGCGCGCATCGCGGTGATCGGTGGTGTGGGAGGTCAGTCTGACTCCCCGCAATACCGATCTCGGTAAAGCGCTTCGATCCGAAGCACTTTACCATGTGGCCAGCCGTGACCAATCACGGCTGGTCACAGTGTAACACAGGAAAGCCGTTTATCGGCTTTCCTGTACTCAGGTCTGCAGACCTGAGGAGTGGAGAGCCGATCGGCTGCATCCCTGACAGGGAGGGTTTGTGGTGTTGATTTATCAGCACAACCCTCCCTCAGATCGCCACCCTAGACCACCAGGGAGCCTGCCCAGGGACCACCATGGATGTGCCCACCCAGGACCACCAGGGAGCCGACCAGGGACCACCAGGGAGCCGATCTGGACCACCAGGGAAACCTCCCTAGACCACCAGGTAAGTGACATAGTGCCCAGTGTGGATGGCACTCAGTGCCACCTTCAGATGCCACCCTAGACCACCAGGGAATGAGCCCCTATCAGTATATATGCCCACCAGTGCCCCTATCAATGCATACCAGTGCCACATATCAGTGCCCACCATTGCCACCTACCAGTGCCCACCTATCAGTGCCCATCAATGCCACCTATCAGTGCCCAGTGCCGCCTATAAGTGCCAATCAGTGCTGTCTATCAGTGTCCGTCAGTGCTGCTTAGCCGTGTCCGTCAGTGCTGCATATCAGTGCCCATCAGTGCTGTATATCAGTGCCACCTCTCAGTACCCGTCAGTGCTGCTTATCAGTGCTCATCATCGCTGCATATAAGTGCCTCATCAGTGCCAATCAGTACTGCCACATCAGTGCCCGTCAGTGTAGCCTCATCAGTGCCCACCAATGATGGAGAAAATTTACTTATTTACAAAGTTTTGTGACAAAAATAGAGAATTTTTTTTTTTTTAAATTTCGGTCTTTTTTTATTTGTAGCGCAAAAAATAAAAACCGCAGGGGTGATCAAATGCCACCAAAAGAAAGCTCTATTTGTGGGAACAAAATGATAAAAAAAATCTGTTTGGGTGCAGCGTCGCACGACCGCGCAATTGTCATTCAAAGCGCAACAGCACTGAAAATTGGTCTGGTAGTAAAGTGTTCTAAGTGCATAGCATTGAAGTGGTTAAAAAAAAATAATTGATTTTTATTCGCTCTGTTCACACCACCTGCAATGGAGCTGTGATGCTGAAGACTATTTCAATGCAAGGTCAAGGAAAATGCCATGTTTTCAGTGGTGCCAGTTCACGCCAATGTCCTGCATTGGTGTGCACTGATAAAAAAAATATAGAGCCTGGTTCATTTTATTGCAGCTTGTTTGGCAAAAGTAGTGACCTCATGCTCAAAGCTGGGGGAGAACAGCAAGCAGGAACGTGTTAGCATAACACAATGCAGTGCTTTAAAAAGCCAGCACATGTGTTTTGCGAGCATTAAAGCTTTGCCTGTGCTATTAAGCTTACAGTGAATTGCTTCTCACACTAATTGACTCAGTTGCTTCTTGAACATCAGATACATTTCCATCGCCCGAAAGGTTTTAGCCCGTGATGAAAATTAGTGATTGTAAAGTTTTTTTTTTTTGTTTTTTTTTCTTTTTTTTTTTTTTTTTTTTTTTTAAATAACAAACATGTCATATTTACCTGCTCAGTGCAAGGGGGGTTGCACAGCATGGCCCCAATCCTTTTCTGGGGTCCCTCGTTGACACTCCTGGCTCCTCCTCTTCACCAGGTGCCCCCTCAGAGAGGCGCTTTCCATGGGGGCACGCTCTCGTTTCTTGCTGTTGCGTCTATTGACATACAGCAGAACTCGGCCCCACCCTCCGGCTCCCGACTCACTGGATTTGACAGCAGCGGGAGCCAATCTATCCAGTGAGGACCCGAGACAGCAGCTGGAGCTGCTGGGCTCATCCTCGATGCTGGAACGATCTGGTTCAGGTAAGTAGAGAGGGCTCTGGGGGGCTACTGCAACACAGGGGTTTTTACCTTTATGCGTAGAATGCATTAAGGTGAATAACCATGAGACTTTACAACCCCTTTTAGACCCCTTTCACAGATATGCGACTTGTCCTGCTTCTTGGGACTGCAAAGTTGCATGACAAGTTCCCCATTATTTCCAATGAGTGCCGTTCATATCTGTACGACTTCAAGTCGTGCCGACTTCAAAGTAGTCCCTGCATTACTTTTGTCCAACTTTGATGCAACTTGAGTTCCATAGACTTCAATGTTAAACCCTCAAAGTCGCATGCAAATCGCACCTGGAAAATATAGATGTGATTTCTGTACTACTTCTGTACGACTTTGTAATATGTTTTCATTGAGCCAAAGTTGCAACAAAGCCGGACCAAAGTTGTACTGTTCCCAAATCGCGGCCAAGAATCACGCTAAAATCACGTTGCACAAGTGTGAAAGGGGCCTAAGGATAGCCATACATCCTTCATTTTCTCTCCTTCAGCCCACAGGCTAAAAGGATAAGTTCACCTTTGTAAATAAGTAAAAAAATGCACATCTTTTTGCAGGTAAAGAAAATGTTCATCTATTTTGTTTTTTACTAGGAGCCTGCAAAGCATTGGACCCGCGATCTGTTGATGAAGTGCAGGACTCCTGCAGACTGTCAGTGTAATCTGTCTCCTCGTACCCCATACGGGCAGGCAGGTGCACACTGACAGGAAGAAACAATGAACTGCCTAGAGAGCTCAAAAGCGCCCTGGTAGTTCATTGAGAACTACAAGCTGACAGCTGCATAGGGTGTAAGTACTTGTAGTTCATTCATTCATTCATGGAACCCTTTGAATGAATGATGCAGCCGGGTGGGCACAGTGTTATTTTCTTAAATTGTGACCGCAAGTTTGGGGAGAAGAGCCCTGGCTCACTATCACTAGAGGTGGTAGGTCAGGGAACGGCTGCAGCAGTGGGAACATGTTACCTGTTCCACCCTAGAAATGGGTGTAACATGTTCCCAAAGGTGAACTTATCCTTGAACAAGAAAAATTTCAATCAATTCCCCCATCCCCGACTATTGCGTTAAGACAGCCGCCAACACCCATAATTGGCTACATATCCCAACAGTGACTGCATCTGATCATGCTTCTGCATCACTGTCAGGCCAATTATTTCTACTGGGCTAAGTCCATTTTTAAATCAATCCACGTGATGCTTGCAGGGCCATACACATTCAGCCATCTCTTATTTAGTAAGTGAAGTGTCAATCCATTGTCCTTTATTTATTTCAGGTGCTTATATAGCGCTGTCAATTTATGCAGCGCTTTACATATACATTGTACATTCACATCAGTCCCTACCCTCAAAGAGCTTACAATCTAAGGTCCCTAACTTACATGCATACACATACTAGGGCCAATTTAGACAGGATCCAATTAACCTACCAGCATGTCTTTGGAGTGTGGGGGGAAACCGGAGTAGCCGGAGGAATCCCACGCAGGCACAGGGAGAATATGCAAACTCCATGCATGTAGTGTTGTGGTTGGGATTCAAACCAGCGACCCTTTTGCTGCCAGGCGAAAGTGCTTAGAAGTTGTTGTTCTGCCAGACTGATGCAATGCAACATCTGATTACTTGATTTGGTTTATATAAGGCATCTAACTCCCAGGAGTGTACTTTTATAGAGGTAAGTGTATTCTAGAATTCTGCTTGGCTAGAAAGTGGCAGTGTGCGACTATTATAAGATTGGGCCCTGCAGGACACGCTTGACGAAGAGTTTCTCTAGGTGTGTTCTTCCTCTTTCACTGCCAAAATTGCTGCTAGCTGGATAAGACGGTTCTGCTTACTCACCTGTTTAACCAAGTGCCAAATAACTGAACTCCTCTCGGCCTCCTGCGTAAGCTGTTTTCTTCTGCATTGCAGGGTTAATTGTGCATTGTGTGCCGATGGGCACTGAAAGATCCAGAATGAAGTGTGGATGAAGGAAAGCTATGGCTTGCAGGCTTTGTGTCTGCTTTCTAGTACATGAAAAGGCTCTGGGTGGCCTGTACATGTGGGATATCATATCTGTTCCAGTGACTGCAGCGTGCTGGGCTGGCTCCGTGCCTAGAATTGCTCAGCGATGTTAACGTGGCAGCACAGATCTACTTGTCTCAGCAGCAGTGCTAGGAAGAAGTTTAGTTCAGCAACATGAAAACCTCAGAAAAATGCAGCATCCCTTCTGGGAGTTGTTTGTTCTGGGGGATTTTAAAGTAGAACTGTGGTCAAAATGAAAAAAATCAATATGTTATGTTCCTATGCAGTCTGTTAAACATCCCACAGATTGTTTGTTTTGCAAAAAAACAGTAAGGATTTTGAGAGATCTATTTTGTCCCCTGCAGCTGAAAGCTCTCAAATGCACTTCCCTTACTGAGGAGACCACATTAATTCCTGTTTTTGTATTTGCCTGTTGTCCCCATTTTGTGTGCTGCCTCTCTGAAGAGCCATCCTGACATCACTGGGGGAGGTGATCATGTGTCCATGGAAACCCAAGCATTTCAGTCTTCACATAAGTTCAGAACGAGGCTCCGCCCATGATCAGCCTGTGAAGCCCCGCCCACTCCCACCTATGTCCCACCTTTGCCTGCCCACTGCTCTGTGTCTATACAGGCTGATCCCAGCTTATCTTTTTTTTTCTGTCAGTTTACCAATTACCAGAGGAGAACAGGCAGAGAGAAGCACCCAGATTAATAGAAAAATCTGTGTGCAAACTAACCTGTACTGACTTGTGCTGTTTTACATAGCACACACCCAGCTATTGATTGGCAGATGGGTGTGTGTTATGTAAAACAGATTGAGGCAGGAGGACTGTGGGAAATGTAGTTTCTTATGGGAGATACAGAGTCTAGCACAGTGGAAGGAAATGACACACTAGCTCTGCTGAACTCCTCCCATCATCACTAGTAGTATATAGCAAAGGAGAACTGGTGGAGGGGATTAGAGGCCACAATTGCAGCTATATGGTAGGAAAAAAATAATTTCAGTTGTTATGTTTTACCATGTGTAACTTTCAGGCATTTATATGAGGATTTACTAAAATGTGTATGTTGCCTTTAGTTGTACTTTAAGATCCATGTTTCTGTGGAAATTATAACATGGTGGCAGATTACGATGATTTTTACTTTTAAATAGTTCATAAATTAAATCTAAACCTGAGAGCAAAAATGAATGAATTACAAATAAGTGGCTGCATTAGTTTTCTGTTTTTTTTTTTTTTTAAATAACAAACATGTTATACTTATCTGCTGTGTGCAATTATTTCCTCCTTCCGGGGTCCCCTGTCGGCACTCCTTTCTCCTGCTGCCTTTGCAGGCCTCTTGGAGGGGTATCCCCCCCCCCCCCCCCAAGCAATCCTAAGCCGCACTGTGTGCATCTATTGACACACACACACTGTGGCTAGACCCCACACCCCATTCCCTTGGATTTGATTGGTAGGAGCACAGTGAAGAGTGAGAGAGAGAGTAGCTCCAGTTGAGCACCTAAATAGTTTTTTAACCGTAAGCCTCGATTCACATCTATGCATGTAGCTTTTGAGCGTTTCTGCAGTGCCTTTTACTGCTCTTTCCTTTTTTTATGCATTTTTTTTTTGGGGGGGGGGGATTTGTTGTTGGGCAGATTTCAAAATGCGCTACATACTTTTCTGTGGCTTCTCCATTGAAATCTATTGAACCAAAAAAAGCACTGGTTTGCATTTAAAAAAATCCCTGACCCTTTCCAAAAATGCAGAGGCACAAAACTGCATTGATGTCAACGTATTCCATAGGAACCCATGTTAAAAAAAAAAAAATGTGCTGCATTTCTGCAAAAAGCATAATAAAAGGCATTGGTGTGAATGGAGCCTAGGGCCTCATGCACACTAGACGTTGTAAAAAAGCTAGTAGCGTTAGCTGTAGAAAGCTGTAGTTGTAGTTTTTTCAGCGTTTTTTTTTTTTTAGCTATAGCACTCTTTTTAGCTTTTTTTTAACAAAATTATACTCCCACAAAAGCTTATGGCTCAAAAATGCTGATGAATGCTGAATAGCCATGTTTTTTGGCATTTGTAAGCTTTTTTCAGTTTTTTTTTTTTTTTTGGAGAGTTAGAGCGTTTTTACAGCTGAAAAACTCCTCTGAAAACCCCCTTGTTCTGGGTTTTTTCCAGCCAGAAAATGCCCCTGCCCAAAACAGTTGATAACAGCCTATGTATGCATGAACACATAGGAGAACATGATGGAGAGTTTATTGGCTGCAGAAAAAAACGTCTGAAGCCAAAACCAGCTGCTGTAAAAACGTCCTGTGTGCATGAGGCCTAATGCCAAGAATGCAGGAAGGTAAAAGACCTTTAGGCTGGGTTTCACACTATTGCGAATTAGATGTGAATTCACCGCATCCAATTCACAATAGCATGAGATTGTGACCTGCTCTGTATGGAGCCGGTCCGCACATCTCCGCTGCGGCTCTGGTGCGAATTGCACAAGTGTCTTTTGGTCCGTTTCAGGTCCGAATTCAGCCCAAAATTCAGGGGACGCACCGGACCCCTGCTGTGAGCTGCTCCGACTTGCAGTGTGAACCCAGCCTTCGCCTTTACAACCGCTGTAACCCTGGTGATCCTGCAAATGACACATTTTGGCCCCATTCACCCCTAAGCGTTTTATAGTGTCAAGTGTCTAAGCTCAAAGTGTCAAAACATCCAAAATCCCGTAGTTTTCAGTTCCTGTTCACAACTGAGCACAGTGACACTTGAAGCTCGTACCTCAAAGTACATGAGCTGCTTCTGAGCTACAAGCTTCAAGGTTTTTTGTCCCCAATAGGATGCAGTGGGAGTGTCCGGAAAAATGAACATATCGGGTGCCTTTCCCTTTTTTTTTTTTTTCCTGCCTAGTAACTAGCTTTATATTGGCTAAAACTAATAAAAAAATATAAAAAAAAAAATGACCAAAGACCGTCAGCTCAAGAGTGAATACAGCCTTCTTGCCACTTGATGACAACGTCTACTCACTGTACTGTATCTTTGGAGGAGCAGCATTATCGCTCTAGGCCAAAAAGTGTGCTAAGATTGTAGATCAACTCCCTCTCCTCAAATTAAAAGTGAAAAAATAAATAAATATATATTATAAAGACAGATTGCTAGCATTTTCATTTTTTATACTACGGCCTTAGAGAAATGTTTAGCTCCCATGAATCAATGCATTTTCCTTGTAATCTCAGAATTTTTCTTGTAACATAAGAGAAAGGGAGTGGGCACATACACAGCTTTGCATCGTGTGTGTGTGTGTGTGTGTGTGTATATATATATATATATATATATATATATATATATATATATATATATATATATATATATATTCTGCACGATTAATCATATTAAAGTCACAATCTCGATCCACCCCCCCCCCTGCGATCTCCATCAGGCATTACCGCGATTTTCAGTGCAGTTAATGGAGTCAGACTTGCAGGGCGACTCAGCGCGACTTGACTGTAATAAAAGTCAATGCAAGTCGCCTGAAGTCTTTTCTAAGTCGGAACGACCTGAGTCCTAAGTCTGGGCAGAGAGCCAAGTTCTGAAGTCATGCTGATAAAAGACGCTAGAAGAGATACAATGTTAATTACTTCAAAGGAATGAACTCCCGTTTATAGATGTTCAGTTTAGCCATTTAAAGACAAAATATTTTCTTATTTGCTGCTTAGAAATAAAAATCCAGTATTTTGTGCTTGAAAATGACTTAGAACCCCCAAACATTATATATATTTTTTTAGCAGAGACCCTAGAGAATAAGATGGCGGTTGTTGCAATATTTTATGTCACGCGGTATTTGTGCAGTGGTCTTTCAAACGCAATTTGTTTGGAAAAATTACCCTTTCAAAAAAACTAAACAGTGCTGTTAGCCCAATTTTTTTTGTATATTTAATATATTACGCTGCGAGAATCGTGATAGAATTGTGATCTTTATTCTAAGCAAAAAAATCGTGATTCTCATTTTGGCCACAATTGTGCAGCTCTAATTAAAAAAAAAAAAATTTTTATATATATATATATATATATATATATATATATATATATATATATATATATATATATATATATATAAATAAAATATATATTACATTATTATTTTTTAAATATATATTTTGTGCACTTTTAACTTATACCAGTCCTTTTTCTTTCTAGATTACAGCAAAAGTGGCAGTTATGTTCGTCACATTACAGTATAACGTCACCATTCCAGTTGAAGGTAAGTTCTTTCAAACGTATGCCCTAATTTGCTAATTTTACACATCTGGTACACAATCATTTTGCATGCAAAACCTGTTATAAAAAAAAAGTAGATTATATGAACATAACGAATAGCTTTTTTCAGCTGTTGGATTCTGACAAGATGTGGTGGTATGGTGGAGATGGTTTTGCCTGGTCTTGCTCTTTGTTACCTTGCAGACTTCTCATGGTTTGCCTGTTAGCAATTTTCTTTGAAACCCTTGCAGTTTCATATCCATTACTTAAAGTAAAATGCTGGCCAAAATTTTGAAGTGAAGTCAGATTTTGTTGCTGTGTCCCTGTTGGTAGGATCTAACTATTTGGGAGCATTGTCGATGGAGGAGGTAGGGGGTGAAGAGATGCCTGTTCTGGTGACATCTGTTAGAAGTGGAATTTCTCCTCCCTTTGGGGAGACTTGTACTTCCTGTTGTGTTTCCAGGAACAGGGAAATCTCACAGATGAGGATACTGACAGCAGTTAGGCCCTGACAAATTATTCTAACGCTTCATTGGCTGGCCATCTTTATTATTGTAGCCTCCGTATGATGAGTCCTGACTTCTCATTAAAGCGTTTGTAAAGGTTCAGATTTTTTTTTTTTTTTAAATAACAAAATAACAAGCATGCTATACTTACCTCCTCTGTGCAGTCATTTTGCACAGAGCCACCCCGATCCTCCTCTTCTCGGGTCCCCCACTGGTAATAACAAGCTGCTTGCTCTGGGTGCACTCGCGCGTGCTCGCTCTTGAGCCGCCTGTTTGTCTGAGATGCACAGAGCACGGCTTGGCCCCCTCTCCCTCCTCCACTGTCTGGATGTGTCTTAGCCAATGAGGAGGGAGAGACCCTGGAGAGCTTCTGCTCTCATGAAAATCGCTGGATTGGGATTGGGCTGAGGGCAGAGCTGCACACTGATGGTTTTGCATAGAATACTTGAAGGCTAAAAAACCTTTAGTCTTTAGAACCACTTTAAGTGACCTGAATACCTGAGCTTTATTTAGTACAAGCCCTTGTAGTGAGCGATCTAGGGCCCACTCTGTGAACACTTACAGGTTCAGGGAGCTTTCCAAACATTTCTACAGCAGCAAAGTTCAGGTCTGAGCCTTTGTAATCACTGCTTTAGGTTACTATGGGGAAGAACATAGCTCTGATTATAGCTTTGCTCTCAAGCGTCTTTTAATTTAATGGCTGTAGATTTGAACTCCAATCTTGGAGATCATAAAAATAAAAGCACTTTCTTCTAAGATGATCTCTGAGATAAGGTAACTGTACTCATTATTTTAAAAAGGACCAATGTAATTATGTACATCACATACCTAGCTGATGTCTCTGGAAGCTGAAAATCACTGAGGAAGACACCACTACCCCACTGATCTCCTCTAGCTTCTGGGTCCTGCTCTGAGTGGCTGCCTTGTTGCATTGTGAACACAGGTGGTCAGCCGCTCGGCATGGGTGCCAATCAGAGAACACAAAAATAGTACCGCTCCAGATGAAGGCATCACTCACATGATGCAATCCCCATGTTGGGTGCTCACTCCGGCTTACTGCTGCAATGTAGAAATGTGAAGAAGGTTGGCGGCACACCACGCTGTAGAGATGCCAAATTATTCCATATGTAAATTGAGAACAACACAAAGACAGAGTGGCCAGAGCTGTTAGCCACCTTGGCCACCCTGTTTCGGCGTTGTCCTCAATTTACATATGGAATAAAGATTTGACATCTCTACAGCGTGGTGTGCCGCCAACCTTCTTCACATTTCGCCATTCAGAGAACACTTTGCATTTTCTGAATTAATGCAAAGCACCCTCCGAATGAAGGAAGTGGAGAGGTGTTTTGACATCCTGCTGTACAGCTTTTTCAGAGGACAAGCTTTGGGAAGGGGCCAGCAGGCCCATCCAGTATAGTTACATAGTTGGCCAGGCTGAAAAAAAAGACTTCCAGTCCATCCAGTTCAATCAATTAAAAAAAAAAAAAAAATCATCCCATATACACATTCCTATACCCACAGTTGATCCAGAGGAAGGCAAAAAACCTCAGCAAAGCGTGATCCAATTTGCTACAGCAGGGGAAAAAAATCCTTCCTGGTCCCCCTATAGGCAATCGGATGTTCCCTGGATCAACTTTCCCTATAAATGTTAGTACCCCGTTTTATATTATGTGCATTTAGGAAAGAAACGGGGTCTTTTTTTAAAGCAATCTACTGAGCTGGCCAGAACCAGCTCTGGAGGGAGTCTATTCCACATTTTCACAGCTCTAACTGTGAAGAAACCTTTCCGTATTTGTAGATGAAATCTTTTTTTCCTCTAGACATAAAGAGTGCCCCTTTGTCAACTCAACACCACGTTCACTATATGGACTCCTTTGTACATGTTGATCATATCCCCATTAACCTCCTCTTCTCGAGAGAATAAATTCAGTTCCTCTCTTTCCTCATAGCTGAGCTCCTTCATGCCTCTTATTAGTTTGGTTGCCCCTCTCTGCACTTTCTCCAGTTCCCCGATATCCTTTTTGTGAACTGGTGCCCAACACTGAACTTCATATTCCAGATGAGGTCTTACTAATGATTTGTAAAGGGGCAAAATAATGTCTCCTATCTCTGGAATCCATACCTCTCTTCTGGCCCTATGGCAGAGCCAGAACGGGGAACCACTGATGTAAACACAGTGGTTTCCCGTGCTGACAGGCGGCATGTGAGAGATCTACTGATATCTGTACTCGGGATCAGTTAGATCTCTGATGCCCCTGCCAGCCCAGCTCCCTCAGAACACACACAGAGAACACAGTTAACCCCTTCACTGCCCCCTGCAGGTTAACCCCTTCTCTGCCAATGACTTTTACACAGTAATCAGTGGATATTTCAATTTCTGATCGCTGTATAAATGTCATTGGTCCCAAAAAAAGTGTAAAAAATGTCCGACATGGCCCTGCAATATCGCAGTCCATTACTAGTGAAAAAAAAAAAAAAGTAAAAACGCCAGAAATGAATTCTCATGGTTTGTAAACGTGGCAACTTTTGCACAAACCAATCATTAAACGCAGATTTAGTTTTTTTTTTTTTTTTTTCCCACAAATATGAGGAAGAATATATATATATATCAGCCAAAACCGATGCATAATTATTATTTTTTTTTTTTTTTGTATTTTAGAAAAAAGTAAGAAATATTTCTATTTTTTTTTTTTTTTTTTGTTTATAGCGGTGATCACATACCACCAAAAGAGAGCTCTATTTGTGGGGAAAAAAATGACGCAAATTTTGTTGGGGTACAACGTCACACGATCGCGCAATTGTCAGTTAAAGCGACGCAGTGCCGAATCGCAAAATGTGTTCTGGTCCTAACATGGGAAATCCTTCCGGGGCTGGAGTGGTTAAGAGACATTCTTTTTCAATGTCATTTTATTTTTTTATTTTATTTTTTTTAATTGCATTTTAGTGTAAATATGAGATTTAGGTCTTGTCTTTGACCCCAGATCTCATATTTAAGAGGTCGTGGCATGCTTTTTCCTATTACAAGGAATGTTTACATTCCTTGTAATAGGAATTAAAATGTTCATTTTTTTTTTTTTTTTTTAAACAGTGTAAAAATAAAAAATGAAAGTAAAATAAAAAAAAATTAAAGCACCCCTTCCCCCCAAACTCACGCGCAGAAGTGAATGCATACGTAAGTCCCGCCCGCATATGAAAACGGTGTTCAAACCACACATGTGAGGTATTGCCACGTTCGTTAGAGTGAGAGCAATAATTTTAGCACTAGACCTCCTCTGTAATTCAAAACTGGTAACTTGAAGGAATTTTTAAACGTTGCCGATGGAGATTTTTAAGTGCCAAAGTTTTTCGCCACTCCACGAGCGGACGCAATTTTGAAGCATGCCATGTTTGGTATCAAATTACTCGGCATAACATTATCTTTCACAATATGTAAAAAAAATTGGGCTAACTTTACTGTTGTCTTATTTTTTAACTCAAAAATTTGTATTGTTTCCAAAAAAATTACACTTGTAAGACCACTGCACTAATACGGTGTGACATAAAGTGTTGCAACGACCGCCATTTTATTCTCTAGGGTGTTAGAAAAAAATATAAAATGTTTGATGGTTCTAAGTAATTTTATAGCAAAAAAACCTGATTTTAACTTGTAAACAAGGACTCTCAAAAAAAGGCTCGGTCCTTAAAGAGGAAGTAAACCCTGATTGGTTTTTACTTCCTCTGTTCCCCTGCAATGTAAAAGCCTAATAGGCTAGTATGCATCGCATACTAGCCTATTATGTGTCACCTACCTGCACTGGAGGCCCACTATGTCCCTCCAGGCCACGTCCATCTTCGCTTCTCTTCCTTCCGGGACTGTGGACTCTGGCTCTGTGATTGGCCGGAGCCACGTGACGTCACTCCCACGCATGTGCGTGGGAGCTGCCAATTGCGGCACGATCTCGGTGAGGAAACGGCACGGAGGCCGTTTCTTCACTGCGCATGTGCCCAATGACGTTGGCACATGTAAGTTTTCTGTATATCTCCAAAACCATGCAGGCTTAGGGGGTATGCAGGGAACCTACAGGTAAGCCTTATTATAGGCTTACCTGTAGGTTAAAGTGGTTGTCCAGGCTTGACAACCACTTTAAGTGGTTAAAGCGGTGTTCCGCCTTGTTTTTAAGTTTATTAACCTCCCTGGTGGCCTTAGAATACTGAGATAAATACCGCAAAAAAAAAAACACGAGATAAATCATTCGTCAATTCACTAAAAAAAAAAAAAACACATTCGTTATTTATGATCTGGTGTGTGCTGGTATTTTAGAAAAGTACAAAATGACAATAAGGCCTCATACACACGGACGTTTCTAAAAAATTAAACAAAACGTCGGGCCCGACGTCAAGGAAAAAAAGTCGGCGTTTTTCGGCGTTATGCATAGGCGTTTTTGAGCGTTAGTGATCGTCAGCGTCAATAGGCGTTTTTAAAAAAAATCATCCCTCTGCTATTTTTCAACCTAAAAACCTCAGCGTTAAGAAAACGCCGGTATAATAATAGGTGGCGTTTGTTGGCATATTGTGGCGTCGGCGTCAAAAAAATGCCAAAACGTTACAGCCTCAGAACGCGATGGCTGTGGGTTCTAGTTTCAGCTCACTAACGCCGACGTCATCTACAGCTCAAAAACGCCAACGTTTTTATGGGGCCATTGACTAACATGGAGAGCTGCAAAAAACACCAGAAAACGCCGGCGTCAAAAAACGTCCGTGTGTATGAGGCCTTAGAGCAGTGGTTCTCAACTCCGGTCCTCAGGACCCCCCAACAGGCCAGATTTTAAGTATTACCTTCGGGAGATGCAGACTAGAATGCTGCAATCACTGAGCAGCAAATGATATCACCTGTGATGGATTTCAGTTATCCTGCAAACCTAGCCTGTTGGGGGGTCCCGAGGACCGGAGTTGAGAACCACTGCCTTAGAGGAACTCTGCACTGGCCAGGAGGTGAAAAGTATGCAATGCATCAATGTGAAAATGTTCTCCTCTGAGCTCAGGAATTCAAATAAATTGTAACATTTAAAGTGATTGTAAAGGCTCATATTGTTTTTTTTTAGAAAATAACAAACATGTCATCCTCACCTCCTCTGTGCAGCGGTTGTGCACAGAGTGGCCCCTAACCCCTTCTTCTGGGGTCCTCCAGCGGTGCTCTGGGCTCCTCCTCTTCTCTAGTGACCACCACACTTCCCTGAGGTAACCCGGGCAGGCATGCTCCCGTGTCCTGCTGTTGTGTGCATTCACACAAACAGCGGGACTCAGTCCCGGCTCCTGGGTCACTGGACTTGATTGACAGCAGCGGGAGCCAATGGCTCCCCAGCTATCAATCCAGCCAATGAGAACCAGAGCAGATCGGTAGGGGGCTGCTGCAGGTGAAAAGATTTTTTCACCTTAATGCATAAATTGCATTAACCGGTTCCCCACCGCGCGCCGTGTTTTTACGGCGGCAGTGGGGGAGCCCTGCGCGAATCGCCGTAAATATACGGCGATTTGCATATTGGCCACCAGGGGGCGGCATTTTTGTGCCGCGCGCCACCCCTTGGCCAATTACGTTAAATACGTAATTCCACTTTTTTAGAAAAGTGGACGTCGTCGGGGGATGGCTAGACGAGACCAAGAGTAACCGACCTAACTATCGACCCCTCGGTAACCGAGGGCGACGACAGTTAGTTCAGGTCACTGGGTCCTCGGCCCTGACTCAGGGCGACAAACACACTTACGTGTGTTGTCGTCCTGTGCCCTCGTACGGACGGGCCCAATGGAGTCCCTTCACACCACCAGTGATCTCTTCTCCTCCTCGG
>BLSH010499911.1:1779242-1798811 GCA_018402905.1 Glandirana rugosa
AAAACCGGCTAAATATAAGAAGGAGTATAAACGCTATTTTTTTTAGCGTTAGCCGCAAATAACTAACCAAACGCGTTTTCACCGGCGCAAATGCCTACTACTCTTAAGTAAAGACCTCAAAAATAAAAAAAAATAAAAAAATAAAAACCCCAGAAATGAATTCTCATCATCCGTAAACGCGGCCACTTTTGCGCAAACCAATCAATAAACGGCGATTGCGATTTTTTTTATCGCAAATATGAGGAAGAATATAAATCGGCCAAAAACGGTGAAAAAAAATTTTTTTTTATATTTTTTTTTTGGATTTGAATTTTAGCAAAAAGTAAGAAATTTGGGTTTTTTTGCAAAATGGTCGCTCTTCTTTTGTTTATAGCGGCGATAAGAAATGACGCAGAGGCGATCAAATACCACCAAAAGAAAGCTCTATTTGTGGAAAAAAAAGGATGCAAATTTCGTTTGGGTACAACGTCGCACGACCGCGCAATTGTCCGTTAAAGCGACGCAGCGCCGAATCGCAAAAAGTGCTCTGGTCCTAAAGCTGCAAAACCTTCCGGGGGCTGAAGTGGTTAAGGTGAAAAGCCTTGAGGGTTTACAACCACTTTACTCAGAGGGATATCGTTTTGTGAATGAAAGCATCCTTGAATATTTTCATAAATTCATATTAATGCTGTGTGCCTTCTGGTGCAGTGTTAGCCTGCAAAAAAAAAAAATAATTGTAAAATACAACGCCAAAAATAATGTAAAATGTAAGTGCTAAATGTCGCAAAACATAAATATTTAACACATTCTGTAAATAACGCATGATTTTTAGTGAATTGTCTACTTTAGAGATACATACCGCATGAGTTATTTTAAGTAAAAAATTCATGCAATATTTATCTCTTAGAGCCCTTTCACACTGGGGCTCTAGCTTTTCAGCCGCTAGCAGGGCACTTTTAACCCCCAAGAAGGGGTTAAAAGCGCCCATGTTGCACTTCGGAAGCTCTGTCCATTCTTTCCAAAGATGCTGCTTGCAGGACTTTTTTCCCATCCTGCAAGTGCACCGCCCCAGTGTGAAATCACTCGGACTTTCACTCTGGGGTGGCATGGGAAGCAGTTTTCCGGCGTTTTACAGGCGCTATTTTTTGCGCTAAAACTCCTGAGAACTGCCTCAGTGTGAAATTGGTCTTAGTGATATATATTCGTGTTTCTCAAACTTTTTTCAGTCAGCTACTACTCCAATGTTTCTCTTCTCCCTCAATTTCTCTGCACCAGTCAGCTAATGTACTGAGGGAGAGAGGCAGAGGAGGGTCAAACAAGGATGTGTGGAGGCAACAGACATCCTCCTTATTAACAGATGATGTCATTGGTTGTTAGGATGCCAGTGTCTAGAAAGTCATAATGGTGCATAATGAAAACCCAGGGCTTTGTGTATCTAAAAGGCAGGCTTCATCCACCTCCTGGCTTGTATACAATTTTTGATCAATTTTTAGGCATTTTACCAAGGCACCCCTGAAGAAACCTCAAGACACCCTGATTGAAAGGCTGCTATATATGATGATTGGCTCCCACCGAATGAACATCAAGTCCAGCATTCAGATGAACACCTGATTAGCCAAATTTGTGTCTTGTGTTTGGACTGAACCTTAACCCCTTCCCGCCGACCGCACACATGTGCGGCCTCACGAAAGTGGGCCTTTTTCTGTGGGGCCACATATACGCATATCTCCCTTTGTGCTGGGGGCGCGCCGCACAGAGACCAGGCTCTCGCCAACGATCGGAACCTGGGACACCTGATCGCTGTGATAGCCTCTGATTGGCTATCGCAGTGATCAGTCTCTGTGAGCTCTCTCCTGTGTTTACCTCCTCTTCCGAATGAAGAGAAAGATTTTTGTCCACATATTTTGGGTACAATTAAAAAAAAATAAGTTTGTATCATTGTCAGTGTTTTTTAGGCAGGATAATGTAAAGCAAAATGTGCTCCATTGTTTCTGGGCTGTACTATGGGTACAAACAAACTAAAATACTCATATGTGGTATTGTGGCAATTGTCAAGAGCAGGAGAATTTATTTTGGGTTGTTCTTTGGTGGTAAATAATGATGATAATAGCAAGAATATACAGCTAGATGTAAAAAAAAAACCCAGGAAGTATCCGTTACTATATACCACTAAAAGAAAGCCCAATTTGTCTTTGAAAAAACAAAGGTATGTTCCCCATGGATACACAAAGTAGTTGACGTATGTATAGTTTTACTAACACATGTCCAAGTTGCAGAATTGTGCTTAGGCATTAACATTTGTTTTACCCTTAGGCTTAAAGAGGTTAAGCTGCTCCCTAATTATTATCCATGTGAAATCTTTTTTTTACTTTTTCATGTGGAATATTGTAAATATCTGTGATATGCAGTAAACTCCACAATAAAACATAATTTCACAACTTTTGATCATAGAGCGTGAAGAAGTAATACACAGACAAAGAACGGTACAGCAGTCTATTTTAGTGGAGCAAAGACTGTTTTTCACAAAAATGGCAAAATTGCTTGTAATTATTGGGTGCTGATTGTGAAACTGTCACTTTTCCAGTTTTGTTTACTTTCTTCAATAGGTCTTTTGACATGAATGCAGGCAAATTTGCCATTTATTTTACATCCAGCAATCGGTTTAGACATCTGGAGAATGAAAGCAATTAGAAATGTTGAACACATAAAAAACGAATGCATGTATGGCCAGCATTTCTATAGATTGTATTTTATAAACTGTGATGAGGTTGGAATGCAGACAATAATGTATGTCATATTCATTACACTTTATGACAGCATTAGAATTGCAGCTCAGTGACAACTGGAGTACAGATACTGGCCGTGACTCTTGGATGTTAGTATATGCTCTCTAATGACAAGCCTTTTATAGGGCTTTCGGTTGCAAGCAGCAAATAAATCCATGTTATCGTGTTATCCCAAAGAAAAGTTCCAGAATAGAAATTAGATGCTATTTGTGTGCTGCGTTCTATTTAAAGACACAGCTTGTGTTTATCCTTGTGCGATCTACCAGGATTGAACTGGAGTTTATCCACTATTGCTTTAAATAGGACTTTACATAATAACTAAGCCAAATCAGTGAATAAGGTCCTGCCAGATAATGATATAGATACAATCTCTCTCTCTCTCTCTCTCTCTCTCTCTCTCTCTCTCTCTCTTTCTTTCTCTCTCTCTTTCTTTCTCTCTCTCTTTCTCTCTCTCTCTCTTTCTCTCTCTCTTTCTCTCTTTCTTTCTTTCTTTCTTTCCTTCCTTCCTTCCTTCCTTCCTTCCTTCCTTCCTTCCTTCCTTCCTTCCTTCCTTCCTTCCTTCCTTCCTGTCCCCTGCAGCCTTCTCCTTTTGCTGTCTGACTGGTCACAGCTCTTTGATATCAGCTTGACCACTTTTTGAATAAAAAGGCGGGGAAGGGGAAAAGGGGGACTTGATGGGACTTTGTATGAAACATATGGATATGTCTCCATCCCTAATTCAGTTACAACAAAGAGGAAATAGGTGGGATTTTATGAGGTATGTGCGGCAAGGAAAACGCATTCATTCTCAAAAACACAAGGTTTATTGCTACATTGTTGCATAACATGTAAAATACTTTTCATTCATAGGTTTGTGTCTAAAATGACACCATGTAACAAACATAATAATATGTAGAAAACTGGCAACAGCAATAATTGATACATTGTAGAATATGTGAACGCTGCATCTAAATAATACATTGTAGAATATAAAATAGCCATCCCAGATGACACAGACCACCTCAGAGACAGTATGAAGATAAAATTTGTATAGAAAAATTGGTTGAACCATCCAATATAGATGAAATGCATCCAATAAGCCCTACGCACGTTTCGTGGATTTAATCCACTCTTCAGGGGCAAATGCATTTAGTATCTGTTGCTGCGATTTCGCCACCTCAATTTTAGTCCATATGTAAGCACCCAAGGGGGACAAGCACTCTCCCCCGTCTAGTCATTATTCAGTTTGCCAGGCATTCTGGCTAGAATGCTTTGTATTATCTATTTTTCTTTTGTGTCTTTTCACAGATACTAAATGCATTTGCCCCTGAAGAGTGGATTAAATCCACGAAACGTGCGTAGGGCTTATTGGATGCATTTCATCTATATTGGATGGTTCAACCAATTTTTCTATACAGATTTTATCTTCATACTGTCTGAGGTGGTCTGTGTCATCTGGGATGGCTATTTTATATTCTACAATGTATTTTGATGCAGCGTTCACATATTCTACAATGTATCAATTATTGCTGTTGCCAGTTTTCTACATATTATTATGTTTGTTACATGGTGTCATTTTTAGACACAAACCTATGAATGAAAAGTGTTTTACATGTTATGCAACAATGTAGCAATAAACTTTGTGTTTTTGAGAATGAATGTGTCTTCCTTGCCACACATACCTCATATAAAGTCCCATCGACTTGACCAATGCAGGACACCGAAGCCCACTCTCAACGCAAGAGTATCAGACGGCAAAGGAGAGCACAAGCTGCAAAGACTTGAGGGCTATGGTAAGTATATCACCTTATTTGTCACCCCCTATGCCAAGCAAGCGGCTAATCCTTGTAGTGGGTAATGGGATCCACTGCAGAGGTAAAGATTTTTCATGCAATTCGAGCCTAACTCCAGGGTTTAGAATAAAACTACCCTTGCAGTGGGGCCCCTCTGCACTGCAAGGCTTACATTCCTGTGTCTAGGGGTTCCAGAAAAAGGAGAAATACTTACCTGATCCTGCAACTTGTTCTGAGTAATACATCTTGTTCCTCTACCCCCTAGACATAACAGGGCACCACTACAGTGGTACGTTTTTAAAATTCTCGAAGTTGGGGTTTGAACTTAGATTCAGAAGAAAGCAATAGTTTAGGTAAGCACATATTTTAAGAGCTGAATGCCAGGTCCTAATGAACACAGCTCTGTGTTTGTTAATACATCATTAAATAAATGTATTTTCATCCCTGTAGTTTAGAATCCCTTCAAATATTAAAAATGAGAATGCTTGCATCCCTCCAGCTATTGATGAACGTTTAGCTGTAGGACAGTAGAGCCTCCCATGGGTTTGCTGGCTGGCCATAGCGCTTCCAGCACTGCTGGGTCTGTAAACTCCTATGTGTCTTCTACCTTTGCACATCTCTGAGTTATTACAGCAAGCATTTAAAATTATAATAAATGCACTCTACTTAATCCTTGAATTAAATATATTTGGAACGTCCTTGGCTTTTGGCAAGCACTTCAGCTGATGTTAAATGGCAGATGTTACATGTGTCAAGTGGTAATTTTTTAGTACAGGTAAATAGCAGTACACTTATGACAGATTGATGAAAAGTTCCCAGTCTTTGATTGTCAGAAGGTACATGTTTTAACTGTGAGCATGTCAGAAAACATCTCTTCTATTTTCTTATAGTAAGAAGAAATTTTACATAGATTTGCTTACATCTAACTTCCTGGCATAGTATAATAATCTTACTGCATTTTCAGAAAATTGACTGCCCGTTCTCTGAAATAAAAACATGTATGTGATCTTCCTGAACAACAAATTTCTAAGGAATGTAAATTGTCCACCCCGTCTACTTTCATAGCTCATAGCTGTACAGATGTGAGCCTGGAAAAGGGAAAAACCACTACAGTGGCACAATAGGCTTTCCCTGTTTTGTTGTCTGTAATCTGCCTTGTCAATCAGCATGATGTATTTGGACAAAGTTGGACACAGACACAATATTAGGTAGGGCACAGAATATTAGGTTACATTGAATGTTAAAGCGTCCTTGGCATTTTAAACTAAATGGCCACAAAGCTCTCTGTAAAAGAGAGTAAATATTCCTTCCATTGACTGCTCCACCAGACGCAAGGAAATCTTCCTCTGAATACTAAGAAACCAGCATTTTCCAGGACTGGGGATCTCCTTTGTCCCCCACGGGAATGGTCAGTGGTTCTTCCAACCAGCCTCCACGTCAGTACTGTGTCCTATAATGATGTGGAAGTCAAAGGATATCCAACACTTCCTAGCCATGTAGATGTTTCTGGTTTTAATATCAGGACAATGACTTAGTTTGTTTCTTTGTTTTTCAGGTGTTCTAGGTGAACCAGTTTCTTTCTATCACTACGGCATCAAAGACATGGCAACGGTTTTCTTTTATATGCTTGTGGCAATAATATTACATGCTGTCATACAAGAATATGTCCTAGATGTAAGTACAGTGTTTTTTTTTTTTTTTTTTTTTTATTGCTTTCAAATAAATACCTTAAAGCGGTAGTAAACCCCCCCACTACTGTTTTTACCTACAGGTAAGCCTATAATAAGGCTTACCTGTAGGTAAAATGAATATCTCCTAAACCTACATGGTTCAGGCGATATTTGCTCTGCATGCAGCCGCTGACATTAGCGGCGGAGGCTGCCGGAAAATCAGAGCTGGCTGCCGGAACGAAGAGCTCCCATGCGCAGGAGTGACGTCATGCGGCTCCAGCCACTCACCGCGCCGGAGCCACGTACCCGGAAGAAAGAAGAGGACCATCATGTCAGCATCCATAGCACTGACTGGACTCGGGCATCGGGGGCCTCGTTCTAAGGTAAGTATTTCATAATATGTTAGTATGCGATGCATACTAACACATTATGCTATTGTCTTGCAGGATTTTTTTTTTTTTTTTTTTTCAGGTGGGTTTACTACCGCTTTAATCATTGATAAATCTGCACAATTCTGAGTGTTCTAATTTTGTCTGCCCTTTTGTATTAAAGAAGGTACTATTAGGCTTAGTTGTTGGTTTTCAAGCATGCAGGCAGTTCATAATAAAACTTTTTCACTAAAAATAAATGTATTTTCTCCTAAATAAAACAAAAAAATGTCCACTTGTGCAATGTAATTATGAAAAAGCAATAAGCCCTCAAATTAAATATATGCTTCCTACTTTGGGGTATCCCTGTCTAACAGTCAGGACCAGTGTGTGTGTCCCTCGTTGCTTCACAGCATGTCATAATAGCTGACAAACAAAAAAAGCTCTACTCCCATGATATCCATGTTGGTTGTATCATTGCCTTTCTCAAACTTTTTACTCCAGAGGAACTCAGGGGTCCCCAGCCAAAATAAATTTAAAGAAGTATGACCAAAGCTTTTTTTTTTTCTTGCCATACTTCTCCTATGGATTACAGGAGTGCAGTTAGTTCTTGTAATCCGTTTTCAGCTGACAGCGGGCTGATGTCACAGAGCCAGTTCAGGCTCTGAAAAGATCACGACCATTTGGTCGTTATCTGCCCAGAAGCCTGGATCAGCACCTGGCACAGCCTCTCAGCGATCTGCCCCTTCCACAGCCCAGGGCTCCAGTGAGCATTAGAGAGGAGAGCAGAGAGCCACTGACTGAGAGTCCCAGCTCTCTGCTCAGAGCAGATGGGGAGAGCTGAGCGATCAGCCATGTTTGATCGCGCTGTTCTCACTACAGAGCCGGCAAGGGACAGATGCAGTATCAGATCAATGCTGCATCCACCTACGTGAGTATTATTTTTTTCTTTTAAACCCTTAACTTCTCTTTTTAATTGGAGGTTATTGTGTGTCATGCTACTGGCTCTGCCAAATGCTATTGGACTCGAACTGTGGAGCAGTAGCAGATGGGTGGCCAATCACGCATAACCCAAATAACCTCTAGCAACCTCTGGAGGAACCCTAGAGTTGCATGGCTGATCTATCAACCTGATGTTCTGAAAGGCTGGAAACCGTGCTTTAAAGGGGGCAGCACTGAGACAACACATCTAGAGCCTTAGTTAGGCTTTAATTTGACTTTGTGTAAATTTTAAAGCTTACCTTTAACAGCCATGTTAGGAATTGGAGGAGAGTGCTTGGATTATGAGAGCATCACAAGATTACAGCTCAGTTTACATCTGCACATTTTAGGGTGCATTGTGAATTAGGTACTTAAAAAAACAAAACATGCTTCTGGATATAAATGGTTTTAACCACACTTGTTCTAGAGTTCTAAGGCCTCTTGCACACTGCAGCCTTAAAAATGCTCAGTACAGCTTATTTTTTTACTGAGCTAAAATACAGCCCATTAATTGTAATGCGCCTATGTATTCTTCAGTAAAAAAAATATATAGGAAAATCTGCATTTTTGATCAGTAATTTGTCTCATGCGCGCAAATGGCCATAGCATAACTCAAGAATAAATTTGCACACATTTGCGCACAAATATGTGCAAATGCATATGTGCGAAAATACGCGCTAATACATGCAAAAAAAAAAAAAAAACTGCTGAAAAAGTAGATGCTCAAACAGGAGTATCGTGTGCAAGAGGCTTAACACGCACAGATGTGAACAGGGCCCTTTTTTGACAAATATTTCAACCTTGGTGTCACTAATCATCTGCCATCAACTTTTTGAAAATATTTTTTTTAACAGTCCTCAATGATTTATTCTTGAGCTCTCGCGTATCATTCTAAATTTATATTGCTCAATGAGATGTTAATTTAGTTTATCTAATCAAGCTGTCTTCTTTCAGAAAATTAACAGGCGCATGCACTTCTCCAAGACAAAACACAGCAAGTTCAATGAGTCTGGGCAGCTGAGTGCTTTCTACTTTTTCTCTTGCGTATGGGGGACGAGCATCATTGTCTCAGTAAGTAAACTCAGGCCTGACTTTTTTTTATAATCAGAATTTATTTATAAAAGTATTTTCCCACTTACACAAAAAGAAAGCGACAACCCACCTCGCAGGGTGGAACAAACAGCACAAAAAAAAAAAAAATCCATAGTCTGTTGTAATGTAGAACTAAAGGCAAAAAGTTTTATTTTCACATCCTGCCCCATAGCCAAAGTAGGAAGCAAGAGAAAATCCCTCTAAAGCAAAGAAATCTCTGGTTGTTTGCAGAACTAGTGTCCCCATTGGAAGATTTCTTCTATTCCTGTTCTGGGGACAACACAAAACTTTCACTTTCTTCGATAATGGTAAACAGAACTAATAGAGAGGGTGAATCTCCCTAACAGGAGCACAGACCGCAATGTAAACATGATAGGTGTCTTAATACCTCATCATTCTATCCAAAAAAAAAAGTTTGCCTTTTAGGAAAATTTTAAAGCTGAGAACAGAAGCAATTTCAATGTACTACAGTTTGCTCCCTATGTACAATTTTTAGTTAGTTATAAAGCAGCAGTATGACTAATCAACTATTCTACCTTATTTATTTACAGGATTTATATAGTACCAACAGTTTGTCCAGTGCTTTATAATAGAAGAGAGACAGTACAGTTACAATACTGTCCAATTCAGAAGGAATAGGAGGGCTCTGCTCATGGAGCTTACAATCTAAAGGGAAGGAGGGATGGTAAAATATAGTAGCTGGAGGGGATGATCTGGTGGAGGTGACTCAAGTACAGTTTTTTAGGTAAAGGTGGGGTAGGCTTCCCTGAATAATTTTTTTTCTTATTTTATTAGAATAGAAAACTCATTTATTCATGGAAGCCTACCCCACCTCTACCTAAAAACCGTACTTAAGTCACCTCCATCAGATCATCCCCTGCAGCTATTACGTTTTGTACCATCACCCCCACCCTTTAGATTGTAAGCTCTACTTAGATTAATTTTTGCAGAAAAGCAATATCCTTTATGGTTATTTTTGAGATTGGTCCATTCATTTCTGACCTTGGGTTGGACAACCTAAATGATGTGTGGATAAGCTTGGACTTATGCATGGTACCATGTGGCTTCCTGGAAAATTTTAATGAACAAGGAAATTGATGTGTTCTTGTGTGCTAAACCATCTGCTTTTCTGACATTGGGGATCAAATTGCTCTCATAAGCAAACGATAAAGAAGGTCAGATGCACTGGAGAATCAACATAGAGGATTGGCTTCAGTCGTGCTGTATAAAAGATAAAACAATCTCTCTGTACAGAAAATGCAAAGTGTTCTCTGAATGGCGCTAGTGCTGAGCAGGCGATTTCCTATGTTCATTAAGCAGAAATGCAGCTGCTCAGGACCAGGAAGTCAGTGGTAATCACTGTAGTAGCTGTGCTTACTATTGTCATTTACAGCTTCCAGGGGAATCCCACAGGTATGGCACATGCATAACTTACAATGGACCAAGCTGAACCATGTAACTATGAAAAATTACCCTGGCTATACCTGTAACTACTTCCTACCCACATGGTCCATGAGTGAAGATGTCTGGATGATGCCGCTAGAGACTTCATCCAGATAACTTTTTTTTCAGCCAGCAATTCCCTACAATGTAAAAGCCACCCTAGCGCTCCCATGCGATCGGGAATCCGGATATCTGATCCGGCGGCGGCGGGTTACCACAGAGCTGACCGAGGACTGGATAGTCTCTGGCCATCTCTATGACCCTGGGAGGCTGAAAGTGATGTCACTTCGGCTCTGGCGGATGTAAACACTGCCTTTTTTTCCCCTAGAAAGCAGAATGTTTGTGTGTTTTGGTTTTTTTTTTTTTTTAATCGAATGCTTTTCAGGGTAGAGGAGACCCCAGATTTCTCCTTAGAGGACCGATCATTCCTTTATTCTATCACAATGAATGTTTACAATTCTTGTGATAGGAATAAAAGTGGTCAAAAAAAAGTGTAAAAATAAAATATATATAATTTTTTTAAAGCGCCCTCGTCCCCTTGTGCTCCCACTCAGAATCAACCGCATATGTAGGTCGCGCCCCCATATGTAAATTGTGTTAGCACCACACATGTGAGGCATCCCTGTGAACGTCAGAGGGAGAGCAATAATTCTAGCGCCATACCTCCTCTGTAACTCAAAACTGGTAACCTGTAAAATATTTTTAAGTTTGGTGCCATTGCACGAGTGTGCACAATTTTAAAGCGTGGCATGTTTGGCATCTATTTACTCGGCGTAACCTTTTATACCTTACAAAAAATGGGTTCTATATTGCGTACTGTGCATTAAAATTCATTAAAGTGTACTTTTTCCAAAACAATTTAAAATTGAAAAGTCACTGCGCAAATACCATGTGACATAACTAATTCCAACAATTGCCATTTTATTCTCTAGGGTCTCTGCTACAAAAAAAAAAATATACGTTTGGGGGGGTCTGAGTAATTTTCTAGCAAAAAAAAAAATACAGATTTTTTTTTTTTTCAGGAAAAATGTCAGAATTGGCCTGGGTGGGAACTGGTTAAAGTGAAAGTACACAGTTGACTTTATTTACTTCTAATTGTTTTATTATATTTGTTGGTGTGTTCAAAAATACCTTTTGGACCTTGCCAGAAATCTTATGAGCAGATAACTTCCTGTGCTTTCAACTGCATTCTCACCAGTTAGCACTCCTCCCAGTTCTCTCTTTGGACTACACAGAACCTCCCCTTTTATGCTATGGAAAATAGAGGGGGTTGTTCTGTAGCCCTGTCTAGGGTGACAGTGCTGCTGCATTGAGTATACAGTACAGTGAGCAGTCATTGTAACCATAAAACAAAAAGTATTTTACTGACAGAATCACCAGGTGAAAATAAAGGGAATGACAAAAGGAAGAAAACTAATGCCACCACATCTAAGTACTGGTGAGCTGCTATATATTACATTTACGCTCTTGTGGTTTAATACACTTTTTTAGAAGAGGTTTACCTTTTATGTTGTGCAGTACACAATGGGTGTCTGTTATGTATCCAAACATCTGGGTAAATAGATGCGTAGTGGCGCTGCTTTGCCGGTAAAACGCTGCTAAAACGAGCAGGGTTTTGCCGCGCTGCCCGGGATAGCCGTGTGAAAGTAGCCTTAAGTGCAAATATAACTAAATATAAATACCATAATGTGAGAAGTAAAAAATGCCCAAACCTTGCATATAAACATACAATCCACTGAAAAGTATCCACAACAAAATGTATGTTATTGGGGGCAAATAAATGTGAAAAATAAATGAACATGCAAAACATGCACAAAAAAACAAAATAAAAAGTGCCAATTGAAGAGTGGTCAGTGCTCCACAATGCAAAAACTCCACAGGTGCTCTACTGTGAGGTGCTCCTAAATGAGAGTGGATGGTCTCTCTTACCAGAGTGCATTGATCCCGATTAGAGATCAAAGGAAGCCTGCAACAAGTCTCCTGGGCGCTGTATATAGACCCAAATATCCACAGCTTGCATCAAATGGAATAAACTCATCATATAGCCAAACATGAAATAGGGAGCAGCCTCATAGTATGAATCTGTAAAAACGATTTATTAAACATACAAAGATGCCCACTTAAGAGAAAGCAGTAAAATCAAGCATGGAAAAAAAGCTGGCCACGGTGTCACCCGTCTAATCGGTCCGTCACACGTGCTCTCCATCCGACGGGTTTCCACAAAACTGCCATCTTCTGCGATTGGAGAGAGGTCTTGCATTGAGTATGTGAGACGTAGTGGAAGCCTCAGCTCAGTGGTACCCAATAAAAACTGTGAAAAAAACTAAAAATCTAGGATACATATGTGTAATGTCATGTGTAGGAGTCTAATGTGTAGTGTTTGTCTGCAAGGTCCTTCTACACTTTGCTCATAATATTGGTGAAAATGAAAGGGGAAATTCCCTGTAGCAAGGCTTACACATGTCAACTATATAATCCGGACTGCTTTCTTAGCAGTGTGCCATTAATCATTGAATAATATGGGCAAAGCAGTGCTGTGATGGCCTCTTCAGAATGAATAGATCTAACTCCCTGTCATTCTGCTAAACTGAAGAGCGTGCCGTGTTTGTGGCATTAGTTGCCATAGAGACCATTTCTGAACAGTAATGTTATTTTCAGCAAAATAGCTACCTGCACAACCACTAATTAGAATGTTTGGATACTGCTTTAATGATTAAAGAATGCAGCCTAATTTACTGCAAAAAAAAAGGTTTTGTGATGGTCAACATGTAACTGTGCTGTTATTGGTAATACTTCTTTATAGATTTATCTATAGAACTAATTGTTATTGTCTGTTTAGGAGAATTATTTCGCAGATCCAACAAGTTTATGGAAAGGCTACCCCCACACCTACTTCCCGTAAGTGATTGGTTTTCTTTTTATGTTAAAAAAAAAAACTAAATGGCATTTTAGTCCAGCGGATTCTGGTCCCTTTATTATTTTAAGAGATTATCTGTTGTCTCTGAACAGTGCAGGATCTTTGTTCCTGTTGTGTTGCTCTGCATTTTGGTAAAGGTAGATGTGACAGAGGTGTTGGTGGAACAGAACACACGCTGAGAGTAGGCATACACAATTCTTCTATTGAACAGTAAGGAGTTTGCTCGCAGCCAGGTAGCAGGAATTGCAGACAGGCAAAGGGCAAAAGTCAGTAATGCAGGGGCGGGCACACAACGGGGGTGGCAGAGTTCAGGCTGGTAAAGGGTAATCCTTACACAGTTTTGGGTACACAATAGGGATGGCAGAGTTCCGGCAGGTAAAGAGTTCTGGGCATACAACTGGGAAGGCAGGGTTCTGATAAGCAAAGAGTCACTCTACTCCCAAGACTGGCATGCAATGGATTTATCCGCTCACAGGATGGCACACAGCAGGGTTGGCAGGCACAGGAATAATCCGCTCACTGGGTGGCACACAGCAGGGTTGGCAGGCACAGGTTAATCTTCTCACAGGGTGGCATACAGCAGGGTTTGGCAGGCACAGGATTAATCCGCTCACAGGGTGGCACACAGGGTTGGCAATAGAGCACATCAAGAGGTAAGTCCAGGGGCACAGGGTAGCAATTTGGTACAGCAGGGACTTGGTTCTGGATCACAGGGCACAATCTGGACACAGAGAGTAGCAGGCCACAGTCCAGTACAGCAAAATCCTGGGGCATAAGGCAGCAATTTGGTACAGCAAGGGATTAGTCTAGGATCACAGGGCACAATCCAGGCACAGAGAGTAGCAGGCCACAATCCAGTACCAGCAAAGTCCAGGGGCACATGGCAGCACTTCAGAGACTCACCAGCCAATGGTGGCCTCAGCAGAAGAAGTCCAGGTAAAGTGGTCAGGAAAAGGGGGTCCAGGGGGCAGAGGTCCTTCACAAAGCAATCCCGGGTCTTCGAAGGGCTGTGCGTCCTGGCTTCAGCTTCAGAGTCACACAGACGGTAGTTGAAGGAAGATCAGAGAATAGAGTAAAAGTACTACTGTTAAGAACGCCACGCTGCACAAGTCTCAGCAGTGCAGAAAGTAATGGTAGCCCACTAGTTCCATGTATTTTCTAGCCTCCTCCTAGGGGTACAGACAGACACAAGTTCCTCTGGGTCCATCACTGACAAAAGCTCGGCAAAAGACTGACTTTTTTTGGCACAGCATAGGGAAATTAAATTGTGCTTGGAGTTTAGCTAAGCCTAGCCCACAAGGCCCCTGGAGACGGCATGTCTGGCCCTGTCCAGTCACAGGACGCCAGGCTGTGTGTGCCTCCTAACGAGATCAACTTCCCCCTCCCACCCCCTGCGGGGCACATGAACTCCTAGGCTCATTAAGCAGACAAGCTGGCTGCATTGCACATTGTTGATTTCAACAAAGAAAACACAACAAAAAAAATTATTTCTGGTCTCCATTACAGTAGAATTTTCACAAGCAGTGCGTCTTTTCAGATTTCCCTTAAATAAAACCCTTAAAGTGGGAGTAAACTCCTGTGTATATTTTTTACCTATATCTATTGGTACTGTAAATATCCCCTAAACAGGCACCATTTAGGAGATATTTACTGTACATGCAGCCAGTGACATCACCGGCGCATGCGCTATGAAGCAACGGCTTTCCCTTCAGAGTCCTGTGCCGTAAGCGGGTCCCGCTTCATTCCAAGGTAAGTTTCACGTAGTGTGCTAGTATGCGTTGCATACTAGCACATTATGCCCTTGCCTTGCAGGTTGCAAAAAAAAAAAACAAAAAAAAACACTGGTTTACTACTGCTTCAAAGGATAAATTCACTTTTGGAACCTGTCATATGTTCCATCCTTTTTAATGTTCCAACATCTGGAGCCTCTCCACCTCCCTGTGACAGGGGTCCAGGGATCTTTTCCCCGCACCCGCTGTCACTATTTCAAAATATCGTGGCTGTGCAGGGCTCCGCCCACACGGCTGCATCATTCATTCATTCATTCATTCATTCATTCATTCACAGTTTCCTGTGAATGAATGCTTACAAAGCGTCCTCGTAGACTGTTGATCCTCCTACTCTCAGGTAACTGCTTGCCTCTATGAGCAGACCTCTATCCTAAGACTCTGCAGGAGCTGGACATTGCACCCGTGATCTGCTGATCGCAGGTGTAATGCTCCGCAGGGTCCTTAGGAAAAAATAAATAAATGCACATTTTTTTTACCTGCACAAAAATGTGCATTTATTTTTTTTTTTTTTAAAAGGTGAGCTATCTTTTAAAGGCCAAGTTCACCTTTTGGAACATGTTACATGTTCGACCCATATTTAGGTTGTATCATGTTCCAAAGCACCCCCTGAGGCCCCTCATCTTGCCCCTTGAGAGTGTGTAGATGTTGTTCTCCCCACCTCAGAGCTGCTGTAGCATTTAAAATCGGTCTGACTATGTGGCTGTGGTCATAAAGCTGCGTGATTAATTTACAGAGGTCTGTGAAAGAATGGACTAAAAGTCCTGTCTGCCACCATGGCAAATGGACTTCTAGTTATCAGTGGAACACAAGTGCAGTAATCAGTGCACTCCATAGTCCATTGACACTTCCTTTACTCCATAGTCCATTGACACTTCCTTTACTCCATAGTCCATTGACACTTCCTTTACTCCATAGTCCATTGACACTTCCTTTACTCCATAGTCCATTGACACTTCATTCATACAGAGGTACAGCCAGATAGCTGGAGGGAGAGTGCACAGGAGCTTGATTCTGCACCCGGGATCCACTGATCCTGGCTTCAATGCTTTGCAGGCTACTGGGGGGGGGGGGGGGGGACACATTTTTTTTTTCCCTCCAAAAATATATGCATTTATTTATTTTTTCCTTAAGGTCAAACTTAGCCTTTAACTTTCTCCAAGCCCAAAATAATGCTGGCAGTAATCCTTGTTTAGTAGTACAGATAGCTCACAATCCAAGTCTAAAGCCTCGTACACACGGGACGACAATCGTATACAACAGGCCGTACGAACGACCGTTGTATGCGAAATCGATCGTTCGTACGCGCGATTAGAACAGCCGACAGACGGTTGTACAACGGGAGTTGTATGAGCAAACTAGAAAACTTGGTCGTATAGACAAGCGGTCATATGACCGTTGTACCATGTGTACAGAGAAGTTGGTACAAAAAGTTGTATTGTGCAAAACACGCATGCTCAGAAGTCAGGAACGGCCGTATGCTAATTACATGCACCTGAACGTTCTTTCTTGTTGTTTCTTTGGTCGTACGATCGTGTAGTGCAGTCAGTATGCTAGATACAACAGCCAACATACGATTTGAGACGATCGTACGTACGACCGTCGTCCCGTGTGTACAAGGCTTTAGTTTCCCTAGAACAGCCTGTTTTTATGCCCATGCGATTAATGCATTGGATTCAGCTGCATATTTAAATGCTTTCCTTGAGTTCAACTTTGAAACGCTGCAGTTTCCTGCCGGGTATTGCTCAGCAAAATGGCCAGAACAATTATGAAGGCTAATTTATGAAATCTGGTGCAAAAGAATAGTGGATCTATTCATATAACACACAGCTGTATCTTTTGGTTTATTTAACTGGCTGTAGAAAGTCTTCTTGGCTCCCATGAGCTGCACCTTGCCCTAGTTTTTATAATCGGCCCCACTTCTTATTTAGGAGCAACAGCAGGCAAGTGGCTATAATAATAAAGTTGGTTGTTGGGGTATAACTAATTTTAAATATTTTTTTTCTGTTTGTTGTATTTCTGTTAAAATAATTTGTTTACTTTTAGTACTAATCATTAAGCTGTTTGTTTTTTGGGAGGAATACTCCCTAGCAGCAGATGGGAGACTTTGTTTCTAATATTAGGACTTTGTCTTGTTCAGTTAGTTGTTAGGTATCCTGCTTATGATAACTACTAAGATGTAATTGTAAAGTTTGAAATCCTTTTTTAAATAAAATGTTTCCTGAAGCAAGGCCACCCATGCATGTGAGAGGGTGGTCATCAGTGTAGGGACAATGTTGCTTCCTTACAAGTTGATCTATAGAAAGAAGGGGTCCAGCCCAACCTTATCAGGAGAAACTTTATGGACCGGACAGTCTTTTGAACCTGTTGTTTTTTTTTTGTTTTTTTATTTTTTATATATTTTTTTTTTTTTATAGTGGCCTGCTGATGGCACTGGGCAGACCCACAGACATATGATTAAACATGACCAGATCAGAGGAAGGTCCTCCCCCATCTGTGTGCATGGTAAACAAAACACAGATGGGTTACCATTTTCTTACTCGTGTTGTACGCCCCATTCAAGGACAATTTCACTATGAGCAAAGCCATTGCGGACAGTCCGTGATACGTTTTTTTTTTAATTAAAAAGTTTAAGTTGGCTATACACTAGTAGATTTTGAACAAATATTAATTCGGAAATTCCAAGTACATTTGACAGCTTGACGAACGTCAATCAAAATTTTGTTTGCGTTTAACAGTCGATTTTGAACTTTACTAAATGAAGACCACAGACACTGGTAGAAGTTCATTAAAAAAATTTCATCCTGCTACTTAGAATTTTCTTGTTGTTGCTGTTGTTTTTTGACTCCACAGACGAATAGAAAATTGGACATGCTTAAAAAAAGTATGTAAAAAATGTAATGTATAAAAAAAAAAAAAAAAAAACTTACATACTCCACTCCATGTAGGAGTATCGGTCTAATGCCTAGTACAAATGTCGGGAGACATCGGCCGGTTCAATAAAAACTGGCTGACATACGGCCCGTGTGTATGTCAGCCGGTCTGACAGAAGTCGGCCGAGCATGCTGGAAAACCAGCAGCCGACTGGCTTCCGATCAACGCTCTCAGCCAATGACCAGAGTGTTTTGGCGGGCGGGCGGGGGGGCGGCGTCCCCCTTTCAAAAAGCAACAGCTCAGCAGGGAAGATCGCTGTACTAACGTCGGACTATTAGTACAGTAGCTCCAAACTAAGCTGTCAGGTGTTTCTTTCGTTCATTTCGTTCAACCCAAAAAAAAGACTTGCTGTTTAGTAGGTTTTATGCTGCAGCAATCCCCCACCAGCTTTAATCCCAAGAACTGAGCGATCCTTTTTTAAACTCTCCTAATTGATTCTTCACAATGTAGAATAAATGAGCAATCCCAGAAATCAAGCTATGAAAGAGGAACACCTTTGTTATCATCCAGGGCTAGTGCTATATCTCTAGATCATATTAATCCCTAATAAATCATCATTAGGGGTTAAAACTGCTGATATTTATGACCCATAGGCACTAGAAAGCAGCTTTCAATATCTGCGGCTTCATTTAAATACTGGGTTGATCTGGCAATACTCTGAGACTTCCGGGTGACCCTATTAGCTCATCCCCATTATGGCATCACTCACTGGCCATTGAGAACGTGAAGAAAGCTGGAGGAGGCATACAAGCTTATCCGAACAGGCATCTATCCAGAAATGCTGAAGCTTTGCCTGATCAGACCAGCTTTGGCAAAGCAGATGATACCGAAAATGTTAGCAGGTTTGCAGATTTGTGCAAGCTACTCTGTGATACCTGTCAGCAGCTTTAAAAGGGCAGGAATTATTTTAGAGATAAACTGGTAACTTAAAATGGCGTTCCACCCGAAAGTGGAACCTCCGCTTATCTGTTACCCCCCTTTCTGGTGCCACATTTGGCTCCTTTCGGGGGAATGGGTACCTGTTTTCCACAGGTGCCCTTCCCCACTTCCGGGAAACTGCGCCGCGGCCCCATCCCTTGGAAGTTCGGCCTCCTTTCTCCACTGTCGGGCCAGTTAGTGCAGCGCACTTCGCGCATGTGCAGTAGGGTACTGACTGTGAAACCGAAAGGCTTCACTGCCAGTTTCCCCTACCAGGAATGGCAGTGGCAGCACCTGGGAGTCAATCCGAAAATCGGCTGGGGTGCCGACATCGTGGGCTCCCTGGACAGGTAAGTGTCCATATATTAAAAGTCATCAGCTACAGTATTTGTAGCTGCTGACTTTTATTTATTTTATTTTTTTTCCCCCAGGCGGAACTCCTCTTTACCTGGTCTTTGCAACATATAAGTGTCTTTTTTTTTTTTTTTTTTTTTTTTTTTTTTTGTCGTTTCCTTCCACCAGTCGACCTTCGAATCAAAAGAAGTGACGTGACAATCCATATTTCAATTATGTTTCTAATCGGTTCCTGTCACTGTCAAACTCGAAACGAAAATGAGGATGTATGTTTCCAATTACATGTTTACCGTTTTACGTATCTTCTACGTAGGGTTTACGGACACATATAATCTGTAGACAAGGTCAGTGTATGTACTTTTGGATCACAAGGTACCGGTGGGTAAATTCGTCAAGATAAAACTCTTTGTACAATGAACACTTGTCGAGATCTTTTGGTATGTTTAAATTGTCTCAGTACTGTTTTTTTTTTTTTCAAAGTCATTGTTAAAATGTCTTTAAAGGGGTTTTAATTTTTACTTAATTTTTTTTTTTTGTGGTATTTTTTTTTTTTTTTTTTTTTTTTTTT
>BLSH010499911.1:1808968-1841715 GCA_018402905.1 Glandirana rugosa
CGCCTCCGACGACGTCTTGATGACGAAACGCGTAAGGCGGAGCCTAGAGCGTCAGACGTACCTTCGGCTGAACCCTGGATCTTTTGGAAGCTCCGGTCTTCTGACTTCTCCACTGTGAGTTACTACTATTTTTCCAATTGGTGTGCAATATTTGATACCCTACACCACGTAATTTATATTTTACATGTGGATACTTGCCACTACGCCGGAGTGGACCTGAAAAACAGTGGCTGGTAAAATCTCTTGTTTTTACATTGGTTCTTAGGTGGTGAGTGGGGTTTTGTGTCACGAACGGAGGGGGGTCCCTTCGGGCCACCACTGACCCTACTCACGCACACTCAACGTTTTTTGGTTACACAGCTCACACACATCGCTCTTATTAGAGCATTCACGCAGTCACAGTTTCCGTTTATGTTTATTAACCACTAGAGGGCAATATTTGCCACTCACCGATATCTTTCAGCACATCCAGGATTTTATGTTTATTAACCACTAGAGGGCAATATTCGCTACTCACCGATATCTTTTCAGCACATTCACGTTTATTTTCTAGCACATTTTCCTGCTGGGGCAGCGCCAACCCACTTTTTCACCCAATCATTTATTCATATGTGGTCACCATGGACCTCATGTCTCTGGAGTGCATGTATCACATTACAGACCTATGTTTGATATTGTTAAGGTCGTTATGAAATGTGTTTTATTTGAAAAACATCCATGGTTTCCATACATTTTTCTTTTTGTGTGTTTTACAGCCTAACCCACCTTGGCCTTGTTCTGCTGGTTCTTCATTACTTCGTAGAGTTTCTGTTTCACATCTCTCGACTTTTTTACTTCAGTAATGAGAAATATCAGAAAGGGTAGGTATCAATACTACTTCAAAATTGCAATTACAAGTAAAAACTATATTGTAATATTTGCTTTGTAATGATAGGAGCCCTGATTTATTTTTCTCTTGGGGTAGAGAGACTCACTGGGTTTTTTCATACATATGTAGTTGACGTCTACACTGCATTTTTATTTTATGACTGTCCGCAAGCAGTTTTAGGGCCAGTTCACACCTGAATCCCACAGGATCACGGTACGCATGCCTGTTTGATTCAGTGTGGTGTCATTTTCAGCCCATTCATATGAATAGGCTGAAATCACTCTGGATCATGCAAATAGTAGTGCTTGCTCTACTTTTCAAAAACCCACCGCACCAAATCACATGGTATTGGGGTGTCAAGTGATCCGGTGCAGGCAAAACCACTAAGTTTGCAATCTGTGTCTGAGGTATTGTTAAAGTGATTGTAAAGTCTCTTTTTTTTTTAATTAAAAATATCAAACATGTTATACTTACCACCTCTGTTACAGTGGATTTGCACAGAGCAGCCCGGATCCTCCTCTCCTCGGGTCTGTCTTTGACTCTCCTTGCCCCTCCCTCCTGTTGAGTGCCCCCACTGCAAGCAGCTTACTATGGGGGCACCCTAGCCGTGTCACAGCTCCCTGTGTGCATTCAGATATGGAGCTGAAACCTGGCCCCATTTCCTTTCTATTCTCATTACCTGACTGACTTTAACAACTGCAGGAGCCAATGGTGCCCTGCTGCTGTCTCTGCTAATGAGTGCCGGATGGCTGAGACATTCCTACAACATTGCGGGAGCTAGAGGGACTTCAGGTAAGTATGAGGGGGGCTGCTACACACAGAAGGCTTTTTATCTTAAGACCCCATTCACACCTGAGCATTTTGTAGCTTGAATATGCTTGAAGCCTGAAGCTACAAAACGCTGGAGGGGGAAAAAAAAAATAAATCAATGATTCTCTATGGAGATGGTTCACATCTTCACTCAAAAACGCCTGAAGCTCAAACAAGTTCCGGAGGTATTTTTGTTGTGCGAATCGAGCATATTGGGCGTTTCTGGAACATTTGTATTGCCATAGATATAAATTGAAAAGCGCCAATCGCGCATATTAGGGAGACTTGCGATTCTTTGGGCATTTGCAAACGTGCAAATACGCGTGACAAAAAGCATGAAAAACACCAATAAACGCTATGCTCGGGTGTGAATGCAGCCTTATGCATTAAGATCAAAAACCTTCTGCCTTTACAACCCCTTTAAAAATATACTGATACCCACATCAGTCTGCATACCCAGTCTTGATGTAAACTGGCCCTTAATGCATTCCAGCAACAATTAAACACAGTTTTTTCACCAAACAAAATGTTTTCACCTAAAATAAAAGTAAACAAATTCTAGAGGAAAATCACTGATGTTTACTACACAGTTAGAGCCCTTTCACACTGGGGCGGTAGCGGTAAAGCACCGCTAGTTTTAGCGGGGCTTTACTGCTGTTATAGCGGCGCTTTGGCGGCGCTATTCGGGCAGCAGCGGGGCACTTTTAACCCCTAAGAAGGGGTTAACGAGGGCTTAAAAGCATCAGTGCGCGGTGCTTCCGAAGCGGTATTCATCCACTTTCGGAAGCGCTGCCCATTAATTTCAATGGGCAGGGGCAGTGGAAAGCGGTGTATACACCGCTCCCGCACCGCCCCAAAGATGTGGCTTGCAGGACTTTTTTTTTCTGTCCTGCAAGCGTACCTCCCCAGTGTAAAAGCATTTGGCCTTTCACATTGGGGTGGATTGGGGGGAGTATTTCAGGGGCTTTACAGGCGCTATTTTTTTTTTCTAATTGGTAATTGCATAACACAAGTACCTGCCAGTACAAAACCATTGATCTGTGGTGTAACATATTTAGCGGCATGCACTGTTGGTTCCTTGCTCTATTTCCTTGCGCTATTTTTTTAAATCTGAGTGAGGTTCACTTTATTGTTAAAACTTGAACAAAACTTTATCCTTAGTTTTCCATTCTATTCCTGTTAACCAAGGCTTGACAAATCCATGGAGCCAGCTAGCCAGTCAGCCTATAAATACTTAGCACCTAACTTCTGTGATCCCTTTTCCATTCTGAATTGACCTACCTGACTCCAATAAAATAGATACAATTAATTGTCCACTGTTTGTTGTTGGTTTTTTTTTTTTTTGGTCTTCCCTGATCATGTTTGTTTTATCTACTATGTCAGGAAATGTGTGGTTCTTTTAACTCTGATTTTCTGTTGCCAGGTTTACATTGTGGGCTATTCTGTTTGTCCTGGGGCGTCTTCTTACCCTCATACTATCTGTTCTTACTGTTGGATTCGGACTCGCTCGAGCAGAGAACCAGGTTTTGGACATCAGTTCTGGAAATTTCAATATTCTAGCAATCAGGTAAAACCCCTATGTTTGTGGTCATTGCATGTTTTCACTTTTTTGTGTACTGTCCGCTGTTCCCTTCTATAAGGCTGGTAAAGGGGCATTGCTGATCTGGAGGCTGCAAAAAGCTTTGGAAAATGTGTGAAATAGAGCTACTCTTGACATGTACCAGTTGCAGGTGGGGAACTTAAAACAGAAAGGCGGCCTTGCTGTTGGCATTCAAATATTTATATATTATAAACAAGCTTCTGTTGCTGCAGGCATGCTGGATTAATTTACAGCAAGGACAACTTCACTTTAAATTCAGCAGATCTGCTCACTGTGCTCCCCCTCCCAGCAGTGACTTATCAGCCTTCCAGCCTCCTAATCTTAAATGTAAACTGTGCTGGAGCATGCAAAGACAAAAGTAAAGACCTGACCTGAATTGGACTACTTTACTGCATCACTTATAGGCTATGTCTTGCATCTACAGAAGTCAGCGAAAGCTTTTTTTTTCTTTTTTTTTTTTCTTTTCTTTTTTTTTTTTTTTTTTTAAAGCTCATTTACTGCTCATTGGGAATTTATAAATAGTTGCCTGTCCATAGCTTGACCACAGCAGTTCAACTTTTTTAACGATGTGCAAAGGGAAAAAAACGGCTTGAAAATGAATGAATCCTTCCCCGATACCGCTCCTCCAATGTTTGCGCTCTCACAGATCTACATAAATCAACAAAATCTTCAGCATCCGACACTTCAGGGAGCCTTGTATTGTATCTTGTATTAGCTCCTGCATGCCTGGAGTGTCCCAAGGATTAAAGCTTTAACAGAAACCTGTACTAAGAGAAATAATGAGGCTGCCACTCCATTTCTCTCAGTATAGCTTTCCCTTCAGGTGAGTTGAGCAAACCAATCTGAGCACATTTTCAATGTTTACGAATTAGGATTAGCCATTGGAATAAAGTAGCTCTGTCATTCGAGTAGAACAGTCAACTACTAAAAGGCTATACTGATTTCTGTTATTGCCTTAATGGAGTTAATACATTTAATGTGAAACTCCAGTTTTTGATGGGGATAAATAAAATTCCATATACGCAAAATATATACATTGCAAGTACTTGAGCAAGCTATTGCAGATTCTAATTAATACATTAACTTCTCCAGAAAAGAATTAAAGCAGAGTTCCACCCAAAAGTGGAACTTCCACTTTAAGAACTCCTCGCCCCCTTTACATGCCACATTTGGCATGTCATTTTTTTGGGGGCAGTGTGTACCTTGTTTTACACACTTGCCCCTGACATCCTTGGGCCGCTCTTTGGTCTTGGCCATGGTGCAGAGATTAGAATCTGATTGCTTCTGTGAAGGTGTCTTTTTATACAGCGAACAAGCTGAGATTAGGAGCACTCCCTTTAAGAGAGTGCTCCTAATCTCAGCTCGTTACCTGGTATAGAAGACACCTTGGAGCCAGAAATCTTGCTGGCTGATAGGGGATCAAATACAGGCGGTCCCCTAGTTACAAACATCCGACTAACGAACGACTCCTACTTACAAACGGAGGGAGACAACAGGAAGTGAGAGGATATCTCCCCCTAGGAAGGGAAATTCACTCCTGTAAGAGTTATTATGGGAAAAGGTGTCTCCACTGATGCTTTATCACCAAGGTTTGTTTCCACAACAACCCAAAATTTTCAAAATCCAATTATAATTGGGACAGGAAGTGAGGTGAAATCGTCTGAACAGAAACAGACAGCAAAACAAACCTTACAGGGGTGTTAAACCTTCCAAAAAGCTTAAAAAATTTTTTTTGGCTGAAGCTACACACAGCTAAAGTAACACAGCTAAAATGTACCTGTTCCCACTTACTAACAAATTCAACTTAAGAACAAACCTACAGTCCCTATCTTGTTTGTAACCCGGGGACTGCCTGTACTTATTTCACTCATTAAAATGCAAATCAATTTAAAACTTTTTTTAAATGCGTTTTTCTGGATATTTTTGTTGTTCTTCTGTGTCTCACTGTTAAAATAAACATACCATTAAAATTATAGACTGATCATTTCTTTGTCAGTGGGCAAACGTACAAAATCAGCAGGGGGTCAAATACTTTTTTCCTTTACTGTAGGTAGATTTTTTTTTTGTTTTTAAAAAGGCTACAGAACACTTGTGTAACATAGCCTTTTCTTGTTGGATACATTTTTGTTCATATGTTTGTACAGCCATCATTTCATTTAAAAGTTATGAAATAACTACTGTTGCCGCAGTACAAGTTACCAGAACAACACTGGAAAAGCCTTGACTCGTGCATATTTGATTCCAGAAAGTGGAAGACTGTTACCTGATTAAATGAACTCCTAAAGCATATGATCTATAATTAACTTTCTCATTATATTTCAGAATCAGCGTGCTGGCATCTATTTGCATAACTCAGGCATTTATGATGTGGAAGTTCATTAATTTCCAGCTGAGACGATGGAGAGAGCACTTATCCCCACAGCCTTCCCAGAGGAAGAGAACTGTTCCTTCTAAAGGCAAGAAAGGAAAAGGTGCGTTTTTATAGTAGGCTGAACTCCAGGCAAACAACAAAAAACACAAATTTATATATGTAAACTGTTTTACCTGTCAAAGGATTTCTTATTCTATTTAGACAATTTTAAAAAAAAAACAGCTTAGGCTGCAATTCTCTCCTTTAAACCTTAGCAGTCCCCAGCAGCACTTCCTATTTGCTCCGTATTCTAATGCAGGATGTCATGGCCCAGCCTCCGCTGTGCCCTTCATTCATAGTGTAATAAAGCATAGAGGAGTGTTGGTGTTGTCATGTCAGAGCCGCTCTTTACATCATTAGAGGACCCTCAAGAATGGAAAAAGAGGCAGAGGAAGGAGATGAAACCTTTTTTAGGTACATTAGTGATAGAAGGAAAAAATACAGTGGGATCACCAAAATGAAAACTGGGCATAACACATATGTTGAGGGATACCAGGATGTAGAAAACCATTTAAACAATTACTTCTGTTCAGTCTTCTCAGAAACAGACTGCACTAATGATAACAAGTTAGGGAATCATATTGGTTCTAGTAATGATGGTTCATTTCTAGGATTTCTGGAGACAGAGGTAGCTGAGGAACTGGCTCGGTTAAAGCTTAATAAAGCAATGAATGGGCCCTGATGGTATTCATCCCAGAGTTCTAAGAGAACTTTGCGATATAGTTGTTGGACCATTAACAAATCTTTTAAATAAATCTCTTCTAACAGGAGAAGTTCCCCATGATTCTCGGATAGCCAATATTGTACCTATCCACAAGAAGGGCAGCAAGGTAGAAGCTGGCAATTACAGGCCAGTGAGTTTAACATCAATTGTAGTCAAGGTAATGGAATCACTTCTCAAAAGAAGGATCATTGATCACCTAAAAATACACAGCTTGCTGGACCCAAAGCAGCATGGCTTTACTGAGGGCAGATTGTGCCAGACAAATCTGATTGAATTCTTTGACTTTATTACCAGTGTTTTGGACCAGGGTGGTGCTGTAGACATAGCGTATCTTGATTTTAGCAAGGCATTGATACAGTTCCACATAATGATCTAATAAAAAAGTTGTACAAGCTGGGACTTAACCCTTGGGTGGCTCAGTGGATATGCAGTTGGCTAAAGGATCGATCCCAGAGGGTGGTTGTAAATGGGGTTAACTCAGAACAGAGACCAGTCACTAGTGGGGTACCACAAGGCTCTGTACTGGGTCCTGTTCTATTTAACCTATATGTAAGTGATATAACTAAAGGTTTGTTGGGCAATGTATGTCTCTTTGCTGATGATACAAAGGTGTGTAATAGGGTTGATATCCCTGTAGATGTCTGTAACATGGAACATGATTTGGCATTGCTGGAAGATTGGTCAAAGCAGTGGACACTGCAGTTCAATATTTCTAAATGTAAAATAATGCATCTAGGGAAAAATAATCCTCTTAGAGAGTACAGCATTGGGGGTACAGTGTTAGCTAGCACTACAGAAGAAAAAGATTTGGGGGTGCTTATTTCAGATGATTGCAAAATGAGCAAACAGTGTGACCAGGCAGTGGGAAAAGCAAATAGAATTCTGGGATGTATCAGTAGAGGGATCACCAGCAGGAGGAAGGAGGTTCTGATTCCTCTATATAGATCTTTAGTGAGACCTCACTTAGAATACTGTGTCCAGTTCTGGAGACCTCAATTACAAAGAGATATTGATAAGATAGAACAAGTTCAGAGACGGGTAACAAAAATGGTGAAAGGTCTGGGGGATAAAACATATCAAGAGCGACTTCAGGAACTTAATATGTACAGTCTGGAAGAAAGAAGGGAGAGGGGAGACATGATTGAAACCTTTAAATACATCAAGGGGGTGAATAAGGTTCAGGAGGGCAGTCTTTTCAATATGAAACCAAAATCAAGAACACGGGGACATGACCTCAAACTAACTGGGGGGAAGTTCAAAACTAATCTTAGAAAGTATTATTTTACTGAAAGGGTGGTTGATGATTGGAATAAACTACCAACAGAGGTTGTGAGACAGTCAACAGTAAATGGCTTCAAACATGCTTGGGATTAACATAAATCTATAGTCAAACAACAAGGTTAATGTAAAAAAAAAAAAAATTAATTAAAAAAATAAAAAGGGGCAGACTAGATGGACTGCTCAGTCTTTTTCTGCCATCACTTTTCTATGTTTCTATGCAAGTATTTAAAAAAAATTAAAACGTGTGCAGGGCATCCTGTAGGGGGTATGGAAATTGATTGCGGTGCACCCAGACTTGGGCTTTAGGTAATACAGCTTGATACAGGCTATTGGTGGCCATTGAAGGAACAGCAGCTTGCTGATGAGGTCATCCTTGGGGCTTGACACCCTGTTGAGATACGTACATGTGCTGGTGCTAGATGATTTTTTTTAACCACTTTCCATGCGGGTCAATTTTGGCACTTCGCTCCTACATGTAAAAATCATCTTTTTTTTTTTTTTCTAGAAAATTACTCAGAACTCCCAAACATTTTTTTAGCAGAGACCCTAGGGAATAAAATGGCAGTCGTTTCAACTTTTTATGTCACACAGTATTTGCGCAGCGATTTTTCAAACACTGTTTTTTTTTTTTTTGGGGTAAAAACAGTTTCATGAATTAAAAAAAACAAAACCGTAAAGTTAGCCCAATTTTTTTGTATAATGTGAAAGATGATGTTACGGCAAGATTACCAAACATGTCATGCTTTAAAATTGTGCACATTCGTGGATTGGCACCAAACTTTGGTACTTAAAAATCTTCATAGGCAACGCTTTAAACATTTTTACAGGTTACCTGTTTAGAGTTAGAGCAGGTCTTGGGCTAGAATTGTTGCTCCCAATCTAACGTTCACGGCAATATCTCACATGTGTGTGGTTTGAACACCGTTTACATATGTGGACACGACACACATGTGCGTTCGTTTCTGTGTGCAGGGCAGAGCGATTTAAAAGGTTTTTGTTTTTTTGTTTTTTTATTAGAATTTTTTCATCTTTACTCTTTCCCTTTAAATTTTTTTTTTGATTACCGGTACTTTTATTCCTATTACAAGGAATGTAAACATCCCTTATAATAGGAATAGTTTGTGATAGGTCCTCTTTATGGAGAGATGTGGGTTCTATAAGACCCCACATCTTTCCTCCAGGCAGGAAAGACTGAGATGAAAAGAAAGACGATCTCAGCCTTTCCAGCCGAGTCTGCGGCAATGTTTATTTCCGCCGGGCTGGACGTGACCTCCTAATGACACGCCCAGGCCTCCGAAGGTCATAGAGATTGCCAGAAATCTCTATGCTCAGTATCCGGCACCGGTGCATTCCATCTCCGGCTTGGCAATCGCACGGGCGAGCTGGTAGAAGCATGGGGGGGGGGGGGCGCGGGCGTCCCCTCCCGCCGCATGTAAGAACGATCAAGCGGTTGAACTGCCGATATGATTGATCTTACGGTGCAGGAAATCGCTGGCCGAAAAAGATGATATCTGGATGATGCCGATAGCTGCAGGTATCATTCAGATATCCCCACTCAAAGCCCAGGACATCATATGACGTAACTTGGGCGGGAAGTGGTTAATGAATACACAACTGGATTAATTGACTTCTTACGATCCACCTGAAGGTTAGCTTTTAATAGAAAGATTACCTCTGTTGAGCTTTCTCTCATTCTGCAAGTTTGCTCCACATGCACGGAATGGAATGCTTGAAGAGGCACTTTTGTCGAGAAAAATATTCCCCACTGGGTGATCTATGTACATTGAAGGGATTGTGACAGACTTTGTTGCAGATTCCTACCTTTTTGTTCTGAAGAAATAGCTCTTTGCCTGTGTCCATGTGCAGAGTGAATCTGTATGAGAGTGGTACTCCTGCAGGGCTCTAATGATGGCAGTGGCAGGGTCTGCATCTCTTTAGACCTGATTTCCCTTTGAGAATATCTCAACAAATATTATTATTATTATTATTATTATTATACAGGATTTATATAGCGCCAACAGTTTGCGCAGCTCTTTACAAAATGAAGGCAGACAGTACAGTTACGTCACAATTTAGTACAAAAGGAATCGGGGAGCCCTGCTTGTTAGAGCTTACACTCTAAGAGGGAGGGTCAATTGATACAAAAGGTAATAGCTGTGGGGGATGAGCTGATGTAGAAAGTAAGACAGTGTATTAGTTAGAAGCAGGATAGGCTTCTTTAAAGAGAGAGGTTTTCAGGGATCGTCTAAAGATGGATAGATTAGGAGACAGTCAGACAGATTGGGGTATGGAGTTCCAAAGGATGGGAGAAGCTCTGGAGAAATCCTGGAGGCTAACATGGGAGGAGGTGACTAGAGAGCAGGAGGTCTCGGGAGGACCGATAAGGACAGCTTAGTTGGTATTTTGAGACTAGGTTAGAGATGTAGCTGGAGGCAGAGTTGTGGATGGCGTAAGTTGTTAGTACTTTGAATTTTATTTGTTGGGTGAGTGGAAGCCAGTGAAGAGATTGGCAAAGAGGGGTGGAGGACACAGATACCTTGGTAAGGTGGATAAGTCTTGCAGCAGCATTCATTGTGGACTGAAGGGAGGATAATGTATGTAAAGGTAATCCAATGAGGAGAGAGTTGCAGTAGTTGAGGCGAGAGATAACCAGAGAGTGATTTAGAAGCTTGGTGGTGTCATTGGTTAAAAAGAGGCGTATTCTAGAGATGTTGCGGAGGCTGAGGCGGCATGATTTGGACAGGGATTGGATGTGGTCCTGAAAGGATAGTTCAGAGTCTAGTGTTACCCCCTAGCACCCTGGCATGTGGGGACACACTAATGGTTGTGCCATTGATCTTAACAGAGAAGTCAGAGGAAGGGGCACGTGGGGGAGGAAATATCATGAGCTCAGTTTTAGATAGATGGATTCAGTTTGAGAAAGTGCTGTGACATCCAGGCTGATATGTCTGTTAGTAAAGCAGTGATCTGTGAGGAGACTGATGGGGTTAACTGAGGGGTAGAGAGATTTGGGTGTCATTGGCATATAAATGATAGCGGATGCCATGGGAGTTTATCAGCTGACCCAGGGAGGATGTGTAGATCGAGAATAGTAGGGATCCAAGGACAAAACCTTGGGGGACCCCAACGGTAAGAGGAGTTGGTGAGGAGGAAGTGGAGTTGTAAGTGACACTGAAGGTGTGGTGAGCTAGGTAAGATTCAAACCAACGGAGAGCACAGCCATGGAGACCAAGCAAATGGAGTTTTTTTTTGAGGAGGGGGTGATCAACTGTATCAAAGGCAGCGGAAAGGTCCAAGAGTAAGAGTACGGAATAATGACCATTGGTTTTAGCCGTTAGTAAGTCGTTTGTGAGTTTTAGGAGAGCAGTTTCTGTGGAGTGCTGTGGACGAAATCCAGACTTAAGGGGATCAAGAAGGTTATTTTCAGTGAGGTGGTCACTCAGTTGGTTGTAGACTAAATGTTCAAGGAGTTTGGAGGTAAAAGGGAGTAAGGAGATGGGTCTTAGGTTGTTAAGATTGGTGGGGTCCAGTGTGGCCTTTTTTGGTATGGGAGTGACTAATGCATGTTTTAGAGGTTTGGGGAAGATGCCAGTAGAGAGTGAGAGGTTGAAGATATGAGTTAAATAGGGGTCCAGGGGGCAGGAGTATAGGTGGGCGTTAGAGAGAAGTTTAGTGACTTCCTGTATAGTAGCTGGGTTAAATGAGAGTATTGATTTGTGCAGGAGGACAGTGTGAGGTGAGTGAGAAATCTGTAGAGTGGAGATCTCGAGACCAATTGTATCAATCTTATTTTTAAAGTGATTAGCAATCTCCTGGGCAGAGTGAGTAAGTTAGTGGGTGGAGGTAATGGAGGAGGAAGTAGAGCGTTAAAGGTAGAAAAGCGTTGACGGGGGCTCCGTGAGAGGTTGTTAATAAGAGTGATAAATTAGGTCTTTTTGGCAGAGCGGAGGCAGGAATGGTATTTTTGGAGGGCAGATTTATATTGGCTGAAATCTTGCTGTGACTTAGTCTTGCGCCACAGGCGCTCAAGAGCATGGCTCTTTTTTTTCTTTTTCTTTTTTTGAGGCTTCTGGTATTGTCTGTCTGCCAGGGTTGTAGCGGTCGTGTCCTGATTCTGTGTGTAGTGAGGGGGGCCAAGGTATCTAGGGTGGATGACAGTGAGCTGATGTATATGGAAGTGGTCAGGTTGGGGCAGGACAATGATGAGATTTTGTTGTAGAGACAATCTGTAGCAGAAAAAAAGAAAGGTTAAGATGGCAAAGGATTCTACGGGTAATTGTTTGGCAGCTGGAAGTTAAGGAGGAGGAAGATGAGGAGAGAGTGAAACTAATAAGGTGGTGATCAGAGAGAAGAAAGGAAATGTTGGAGAGGTTGCCTGGGGTGCATAGGTAGGAGAATGAGGTCAAGGCAGTTTCCATCAGAGTGAGTAGAAGCATGTGTCCGTTGTTTTATGTCGAAAGAGGAGATTAGACACAGAAAGTTAGAAGTAGCAGGAGTGTTAAGATTAGCAGGGATGTTCAAGTCACCAAGAATGATTGTTGGAATTTCAGAAGAAAGAAAGTAGGGTAGCCAGGCAGAGTATTCGTCAAGGGAGCTTGATACCGGTCCAGGAGGCAGATAGATCACAGCAATTCTCAATGAAACTGGAGAAAATAGACCAATACAGTGAGCTTCAAATGAGGAGAGGGATAGAGAGGGGGGTAGAGGAAGAACTTGTAAAGTGCTTTGAGGGGATAGGCGGAATCCAACACCACCTCCTTTCCGTCCACTAGGCCTGGGAGAGTGAGTCCACAGGAGGCCACCATGGGAGAGGGCAGCCGACGAAGAAAAGTCAGAATCTTGAAGCCAGGTCTCCATAATTGCAAGTAGGTTGAAGGAGTTTGTGATAAATAGGTCATGGATGGTGCTAAGTTTGTTACAAAGAGAGCGGGCATTCCAAAGGGCACAGGAGAAGGGAAGGTTGGCTCTAGGCAGAAGAGGAATAGAAATTAGATTGTGTGGAGTGCGCCTGCTGTCAGAGGATAGGGGGTGCTGGGTATGTTGTCCAGATGTAAATGATGATGGTCCTGGATTTGGGGAAATATCTCCAGAAGTTAGGAGAAGTAGAAGGGTGAGAGAGGTGATATGGGAGTGTAACTTATGTGGGGGGACACTTCCCAGTGTCCTGGAGGTTTTAATTGTATGTGGGTTCAGAAGTAGCAGGAGCTGATGAGTGCAGTAATAAGGTGAAGAGAGGAGTGAGGGTGATATATATAAGTGGTAGGGTGGAGAAGAGGGGTGAAGGAGAGAGAGTGTTTAAGGAGAGGATGCAACCATGAAAAGAGACTGCATGATTCAGAGTGGGAGATTGAGAAAAGCAGACTGGATGATAGATGAAAAAGTTCTAGGAGGAATCCGGTTACCTGTAGTCTGTTTAGTGTTTTGCAGTATTCTGTTGTTTTTGCTTGGTGCATTCGCTGAAGTGGTGAGCCGAAGTGTTCTGCTTAATTCAATATGAATACTTTATCCAAGATGATAGTTGCCAGTGCAACCCCTGCTTGTGCATTTCCCAGAGAATGCCTAAATTTACACTGCGTTGGGTGGGGGTATTGCAAATTAATCAATTCGGATTGCATAGAAGGGACACATGGCTAACAAACTTTTAACACCAAGCGCATACTACAAGACACAGCAACAGAGCAGAAGGGCATGGTAATAAAGATGGCATCTGCTCATAATTTAAGTATAAACAATAAGAAAGCAAAATAGACATCACAGTGATATGGGCAGAGGCAACGGGTTTGAAAGCAGCATAGATTACCATTTAAACATATTGCAAATAATGGATCAGTTGCAGTTAAAGGTAGAAACTTGAAGGCAGAATAGATTACCTGTGGAGGGATAGAGAAGAGTTTTTTTTTAGAAAGTGCTGAGCCGAAGTGTAATACTTAATCCAATATGAATACTTTATCCAAGATGATAGTTGCCAATGCAATCCCTGACTGTGCAAACCCCTGCTTATGTTGCAGGGGATGCTTAAAACATGGCTTGTGTCTTAGTTCAAACTTCTGAGAAAATCATTAAGCCAATCACACAAACAGGAAATTGCATTTCTAGGGGGTGTTCTGGACACTATCTGTGTATAGAACGCCTCCAGGTAGCCATATTGCATTGCATTTCACACACAACAACAGAGCTGCAGGTTGAAAAAGAAAGGTAATTTTTAATAACATTCAATTACAATATAACGTGGGTGGCAATTGTATATGCTATATTATTTTTTATTTGCCAATTTTCTCCCACAAAAGTGGAGTTGCCTTTAATAATTAACCTATTTGTGCTGTAATAGCCACTTAATAGCAGTATATTACAAGCATAGAGAAAGTCAGGCACACATGCCTTCAGATGACCTCTCTGGCCTCAGTGAATGCCTATAATTGGGGATACGTTCATATACTGATGGATGGCCTTTACTGGCCAGTAGGATCACATAGGAGGGGATGGGCTGTTAGCACTGCTTGATTCTGGGAGGAAGGCAGTCGTTATCCTGATACGTTTTTATTAAGTTACAAAGTGAAAATGTCTTAGAGGTTGTAAACTCTGTAAAAAAAAAAAAAAAAAAAACTGTAGGACAAAGGCATAATCTGCTAGTATGCAACGCATACTAGCTCATTATAAAATACTTACCTTAGAACAAAGACTTCCAGCGGCACCCACATACTGCTGAGACGGCTGATATCTCTCCTGGAGTTTCTTCCGTGTTTGCGGGTTTTGGCGCTGAGTGTGGCCGGAGCCATGATGTCACTCCGGTGCATGCAGGAGCCGCTGTTCACGGCACGGGCGCCCGTTCCTTCAGAGCGTATGCGCCAGTGAGGTCACTGGCTACATGTAATGTAAATATCTTCTAAACTTTACACATTTAAGAGATATTTACACTACGTATAGATAAGCCTTATTATAGACTCACCTATAGGTTAATGTCTGCAGAGGACGTTTACTTTCTCTTTAATTTTATAATTGCCAAAGGCCATTTAATACAAAATTCTTTACTTTTTTTTTTTTCGTTTTAAACACATGAATGTGCACCATTAGTCTTACAGATTATATATAACTAATGTAAATTAACATTAAATTCATGAACTATTTAACTCCTTGGCACTGGCGGTACGCATATATGCGGCCTCTTGGTGGGTTGGCCTTGACGCCAAGGGGCCGCGTATATGCTGCCCTGTGTTTACAACTTACCATGCTGAAAGCGACCGGCAGGGATCGGAAAACTCCCGATGCATACTTTCCAATCATGTGACCATTGTGACAGCCAATTACAGCAGTCACATGACCCAAATGCCCGCCTCCCCAGCTTGCATCTTAAAGGGCCGGGAGGTGGTCGACGGGAAGGGGTTAATTGTAATTAATGGTACAAAAATACACAGTATCTCAACTTCTTCTCTTTTCTTTCCAGAAAACGGCGTTAATGGAACAGTAACCTCTAATGGAGCAGATTCTCCCCGCAGCCGAAAAGAAAAACACTCCTAAAAAGAAAGGAAAAAAACTAAGTCATTTTGCAGTTGATGTACTCTGCTCCCAAAGAGAAGTTGCCTTGCGCTGTACAGAGCCCCACAGCACTAGAATTCTTACTGTTACAATAAATAATGCAGCGTGTTTCTAAGCAACCATATGCCATGACCTTCAAGACTACCTGTGACGCATACTCGGGAGAGGTGGCCACTTCAATAGCTGGAACAATCATGGACCATACCCTATCCATTCACTAGTGACATCTTTATTCTGCAAGGCACCTCAAGCCACAGTCATGTTATGGCCTCTGGTGAATTGATGGGGTGTGCATTGGTTCAGCCCACAAATTGGCTGCCTCCTGCGTAAACAGCAACAGGTATACTTTCTGACTGTACAGGGTGTCTTTACTTTTTCTTTCTTTCTTTTTTTTTAATATTTTCATTTTTAGCATTCCTTTAATGCTAGAACTGACACAATCAAAATTCAGTGCTAAATAAGACAAAATAATATTTGGCCTTTTAGGGGATTTCCAGTTTAAGTGGAAACCCTCTATCTGTTTAGGTTCCCTGAGTGTAGGAGAGATTTACCCCCATCTGCAGCTCCTACATTATGTCAGGGATTGTAATTGTTCAGTTATCGGCAGCACCACCGCTGGTAAAATCTATTCTTATAGTTTGGTCATGGAATAGAGTAGAATTTCTATGTACCATTGCCTCTGATAGCCAAATATCATTCCACCCACATTATAATGAGAGCAAGGTATTAAAGAGTCCTATTATTGTATATATTAGAGGATTGCGAGAGGTGGCGACCCTACACATGGGAGTGTCTAATTAGATTGGACATTTGAAATTGACAAAAAAAAACCTCAAAAAGAAAAAAAATGGCTTATTTCTCCCAGTGGAGGGGGCTGCCACAAGTAATTTAATGGTGTGCCCTACTTGAGTTAGGGTCCTTTCACACGGGCTTGTCTGTGTACGGACTCCGCTTTGCTCAGCAGGGATCGATCCGCTGAGCAGGCGGGTGACAAGTCAGTCTCTGCTTACTGTGCTGAGATGGACATATCAAAGCCCCGCTGTCCTCTATGGAGATCGGATGAAAATGGACCGCCTGTCCATTTTCATCTGATCCTCCAGAGGCATGGAAAATAGGGTTTCCATCCATCTGGTTTTCAGGACAGGATCGAATCGGATATCGGCTGATGTCCGCGGACATGTCACCGCTGACATCTGCCGCTCCGTAGGGCTGAATGGGAGCATCCAATCAGGTCCACCTGTCATTTTTTTCAGACGGACCTGATCGGAACGCCCATGTGAAAGGACCCCATGTCAGAGAGGAGCAATTCCCCATTTATCCAATGCACCATGTTATATCAACGAAGTCAAAGCCGAATGTATCAAGATATACAATCAATGAATAATAATGGGAAAAAAGTACAAAAACTGGAGTCATTTTTTTTTAACATTTTTGCAAAAGAGTATTGGTAAAAATGTCCTTTTCCTGTTGTACAGTTCCAGCATCCTACTCTTTTGATATGCCAACTGAAATGTTTCAAAGATGTAAATGCTGTGATACATGTATTTTCACTTCAGTTTTTTTATAAGCCAATGTTTTTTTCTTATCTGATTAAAAACAATAAAACAAAACATTTAATTGTGTATATGTGCAATGACTGTATTTGATGGAGACAGAGGACTTAATTTGGCCACACAACTTTCTTCTATTTCAACCAATTTATATGGAGCTGGGAATCCTGAGTGTTTGTAGAAATTAGAGGTTTTGTTCAAGAGCAGGAAGATAGGACTGGAATTGCCTCCATCCAACCCTGCAAAAATGTGACGCTTTTAAAGAAATTCCCATTGTTGTTTTTTTCTGGTTTTATTCATTTTCAATACTTTTTATTGGTTGTCAATTTATATGCAAGTTCCATCTATTGAATTCAGGTGGTCGATCAAACTCATAGGTTGTATATTGCTTGGTTTCAGGCAACCACTCTTGTCATACAGTATATTCAACGCATGGGTGATTGTAAGTGCCAGGAAGTTGCCACGTGTATGGCTATCTTCTTAGGGTAGGGGGTAGAGGCATGCATCAAAGGAAGCCACATATACAGTATCTTACAAAAGTGAGTACACCCCCTCACATTTTTGTAAATATTTTATTCTATCTTTTCATGTGACAACACTGAAGAAATGACACTTTGCTACAATGTATAGTAGTGAGTGTACAGCTTGTATAACAGTGTAAATTTGCTGTCCCCTCAAAATAACCCAACACACAGCCATTAATGTCTAAACAGCTGGCAACAAAAGTGAGTACACCCATAAGTGAAAATGTCCAAATTGGGCCCCAAGTGTCAATCTTTTGTGTGGCCACCATTATTTTTCAACACTGCCTTAACCCTCTTGGGCATGGAGTTCACCAGAGCTTCACAGGTTGCCACTGGAGTCCTCTTCCACTCCTCCATGACGACATCACGGAGCTGGTAGATGTTGGAGACCTTGCGCTCCTCCACCTTCCATTTGAGGATGGCCCACAGATGCTCAATAGGGTTTAGGTCTGGAGACATGTTTGGCCAGTCCATCACCTTTACCCTCAGCTTCTTTAGCAAGGCAGTGGTCATCTTGGAGGTGTGTTTGGGGTCTTTATATTGGAATACTGCCCTGCGGCCCAGTCTCCGAACGGAGGGAAATCATGCTGTGCTTCAGTATGTCACAGTACATGTTGGTATTCATGGTTCCCTCAATGAACTGTAGCTCCCCAGTGCTGGCAGCACTCATGCAGCCCCAGACCATGACACTCCCACCAACATGCTTGACTGTAGGTAAGACACACTTGTCCTTGTACTCTTCACCTGGTTGCCGCCACACATACTTGACACCATCTGAACCAAATAAGTTTATCTTGGTCTCATCAGACCATAGGACGTGGTTCCAGTAATCCATGTCCTTAGTCTTAACTGGAAAATACCATGCTACTATGCTCTAAAACGATCAGATGCTGCCTGACACCTATAAAAGTATCCCCAATACTCCAGTAAATTGTAAATCACAGGTTGGTGCGGCACAAATAATTCTTATACATACAAATAATGCCGCCCAGTGGCTAAAGTGCAGAAGTGCATGAAACTCAGTGCATAAATACAAAGCAAAAGTGACACTTTTTCTTAATGCAATTCATAAGTGACAGACAAAGCCACTATTAATAGTATAACAGTCCTTAGAAAAGTTCATGCAATACAAAGGAATTAATTGTTTCTTCGTGCAAATAGTGCAAAAGGTGTTCAATATAAGGATGTCAACACCCACAGGAGATGGATTCCAGCGTTAATGCGCTTCACAGTGGGACCACCACCGGTTGTGCTAAGCGCTCACCTCCAGGTGTGACCCCTGATGTGCCAAGTCGCACTTTCCCCTATGGGGTTAAATCCTCCTCAGGTATAGGATAGGTCAGACTCCACACATGAACTGAAGGCAGTAGTATGTGTAAAAAGAAAGGAAGCTACACAGTGCTGAATCCTTTAAAATTATACTATTTATTTAAAAAAAACTAAAAACACTCACATTTTGGGGTGCACCAACTCCGGTACACTCGGGCAATACATCCAACACTTAAATCCAATAAACCCTGCAATCCCCTGGTTGATCAGCTGCCAGGTTCCCTGCTAGATCGCACGCTGTCCACAGGGCCGTCGTGACGTCACCAACTCCAGGAGCTGGATATGATGCGGAGCACGTGCACTCAACTTCTTTGGTCAAACATGGCGTGGCCTGTTCTGACTGGAACCTGTCCTATTAAACCGCAGTATGGTCTTGGCCACCGTGCTGCAGCTCAGTTTCAGGGTCTTTGCAATCTTCTTATAGCCTAGGCCATCTTTATGTAGAGCAGCAATTCTTTTTTTCAGATCCTCAGAGTTCTTTGTCATGTTGAACTTCCAGTGACCAGTATAAACCAATCAGAGCGATAACACCAAAATTAACACACCACCTCCCCATTCACACCTGAGACCTTGTAACACTAATGAGTCACATGACACCAGAGAGGGAAAATGGCTAATTGGGCCCAATTTGGACATTTTCACTTTGGGGTGTACTCACTTTTGTTGCCAGCGGTTTAGACATTAATGGCTGTACGTTGAGTTATTTTAAGGGGGACAGCAAATTTACACTGTTATACAAGCTGTACACTTACTACTTTACATTGTAGCAAAGTGCCATTTCTTCAGTGTTGTCACATGAAAAGATATAATAAAATATTTACAGAAATGTGAGGGGTGTACTCACTTTTGTAAGATACTGTACATGCTTTTCTATGATGTTTGTGTTGTGTGCCTGTTGTATTGTTTACTGCCCCTTCCTTACCTGAATGAACACAGTAAGTGATTGGTACTGATTATTCCTGTGTTCATTCCTAACTGTAGCATAATTAACTGTCTTTACTTTGCTTTTGCTTGTGAATGAACAAGAACAATACAAAAAGGGAACCCCTTCATATCCCTGCTGCTTTGGAGATGCACTTTTTTTTTTTTTTTTTTAACCAGGTCTACACTACCTTTCAGTATTCTATTGTCCAACCATCCACAGAAGGGTAGGGCTAAGTTTGGCATTAAGATGCAGGAAATGTCAAAGCTGCCAGGCCCCCTGTTGACTCAATGGGACCTTTGGCCCGGTACAGGAGGGCTGCTTGTGAATTTGGTTTTGAAGCTGCTATTGGCATCTTCAGAAGAAAGTATAATAGGAAGACCTGCAAACAACTATTATTTAGATGTCAGCTCACACCCTTAGGGATTGCTACAATCGCTGCACCGCACTCTCAATGTTTTATTTTACTTCTAGGTGCACATACATAGAACCATTGTATTAGCAATCACCCGTCCTATACTTTACACAGCACTGTCACTCAGATTCCTGTACTCATAATATAATAATAGCACCTATAGCTTTAGTGATCACCTCTTATGTTGCACCAAGCATTGTGTATTCCGATTGCCTAGATACTATCCCCACAAAAAACATGTAGGTTTAACAATTATTCCTCCTGCTGATTTCTATGGTCCGATACAAGAATGAGCCCCTGGCTGTATGCTTAAATGAAAAAAAAAAAAAAACCTTTTTTCTAGTCCTTGTATATACAGTCTTTTTTTCAATATAAGTGGCTGTTGTCTTTCAGTTGCAGAAATAAAGTCACCATTCAAACATGGAACCATGAAAAAGGAGAAAGTTTATCTCAGCTACAGTTAGTTGCAGATTTCTGTTCGTGTTCCCATGTCTTACCTCTTAGTCTGTTTCCCAATTCCTTCCAGGTTGTTTCTCAGTGAATGTGGAAACGTCCTTTCCTGTACTTTTTTTTGTTTTGTCTACTTTGGGTTCTCAACACTCCATGCTCTCTGTTTCTTTTCTTTCATTCACATTTAGGCTCTGTTTACACTAGCGTGATGTGGGAACCAGCGAGATTCCCACATTGCATAGAACTCGCAGACAGTTCACACTGTCCTCTGTGAAGTGCTGCGGGTGTCAAAAAGTTAATGACACCCCCAGATCGGTTTGCATATCGCAGGGCGAACTGTCAAATGGTGCAGGAATCAGATTGCATGGATGTGAACACCCATGGGATCCGATTCCAGTGCAGACCTAAAAAAGGGTCCTGCACCATTTTAGTGTGAATGCGATGCAAATTCAGCCATACAAACTGTATGGCTGAATTCTCACTGCACAGACATTGCATGTGATCTGCACAGCAGTGCAGTGCGAATCGCATGTGACGTCTAACATCACACAAGTGTGAGCCCAACCTTAATGCAGATTATTATCCTGTTCAGGTCCATCCACTCTTTCCGCTCCAAATTGGCTGCTTTTTTATGTCCGAGGCTCCAACACTCCTTTGGGCCCTTTAGGATGCTTTTTCTTTCACAAATCAACCTGGGTGTGGACTTAATCCATTCAGATACACTGCTGCTGGCTACCACAATGTCATGTTGGACCCCCTGTTAGTTCCCAGACAGTTTTGCAGAGTGATGTGATTTCTCCTTAGTTCATCGATGGACACAGCGTCACCTTAACCGGTTCCTGACCGGCTCGTGTATATTTACTGCTGCAGAGTGGCATGTTTCACAAATTGCCGTCTATAAACGGCAGCTCGCGCATGTGCGGCTAGTGGGCCCGCCGCACTCTGCAGGAGTGAGCCCGTGGCTCGGGTGGACCTGATCTCCGCCGGCGAGCTGCTATTTTGCGGGCCACAGCTGATAAACGGGGAACTGCCTTTGTATGACAGAGATCTAATGATCCCTGTCACTGGGATCAGTTCGATCTCTCATGCTCCTGACAGCCCTGCCCCTTCAAAGTTAGAACATGCCCAGGGAACACAGTTAACCCCTAGAGCGCGCCCCCCCCCCAGGTTAACCCCTTCACTGCCAATCGCTCTATAAATGTCGTTGGTCCCAAAAAAGTGTAAAAAATATCTGATATGTCCGCCCCAATATCGCAGTCCCGATAAAAATCGCAGATCGCCGCCATTACCAGTAAAAAAAAAATTGTAACTACATCAGAAATGAATTCTCATGGTTTATAAACACGGCAACTTTTGCGCAAACAAATCAATAAACTCTGTTTGCGTTTTTTTTTTGCCAAACATATGAGGAAGAATATAAATCGACCAAAACCAATGAATAACTTTGTTTTTTTTTTTTGGATTTGTATTTTAACAAAAAGAGCTATTGTTTTTTTTTTTTGCAAAATTGTCGCTCTTTTTTTTTTTTGTTTATAGTGGTGATCAGAAATGACATAGAGGGGATCAAATACCACCTAAAGAAAGCTCTATTTGTGGGGAAAAAAGACTGCAAATTTAGTTTGTGTACAACGTTGCACGACTGTGCAATTGTCAGTTAAAGCGATGCAGTGCAGAATCCCAAAAAGTGCTCTGGTCCTACAGTGGGAAATCCTTCTGTCGCTGAAGTGGTTAATCTTGAACAGTGGGTTATATCGCCTCTTCAGGAGTAGGACTAGACAGAATATAAAACTTGGCTATGCCCCATGGGCTGTCCTCAGTCCCTATATAACCCCCTCCCTGCTCCAGGTGCTCAGTTTTTTTTCTGTCTAGTCAGGAGTAAGGACCTAGCTCCTTGCTGGGCTCTTTTGGGTCCTTCCATGCATCCGGGGAGAGCTACAATCAACTGCTGGGCTGGGCGATGGGCTGGATGATCTATATCCATTGGTCTCCCCAGTCCAACCAGCAAGCATGTGCAGACCGCAGCTACGCGCTAAGTCGGCCGCAACATCATCTCAATGGACGGAGGCTGGCCCGTGGGTTAAACGTCTCGCAGGGTCGCATATGACCAGGCTTTGGTCTGAGTTGCAGAGGTCCCCCTGGCCGACAGCCCCCCACTTCGGTGGTGAGGGTCCTGTCTGGAGCGGTACCCACAGCCGTGGAAGGGGTAAGTACAGTCCCCCCTCCTTCAGTACGGGAGTGGATGTGGGTACTCTCCAGGGTTGGTCAGACCTGCTTGCAGGATCCCTCCTCCCATCCTAAAGTTCCTCTGTTGAGCTAGACTTTCCCCCCATGAACTAGTAGGGTCCCAGGACTGGGGCGGGGGTCTCCCTCTCCATTCCCCCTCTTGAGGTGTGTCCTGCCCTGGTGGTATGGAGTGGGGGGTTCCAGTGCAGAGGGGCAGTGGAGACCCCTAGGTGGCCCTGCTGTGTAGTGCAGTTTAGGGGCCCCTGTGCAGAGTGCACAGCAGAGTCCAAGTGTTCATCCTGCCTAGTGGGGTACAGTACCTTTGCGGGTCCCCTTGCAGAGAGAGCAGCAGATCCTGGCAGCATGCTTCAGCATGTCAAACGGTCCGGCGGCCATCTTGGAGAAGTCCGATGACATCATGGCAGCCATTTTCCATTGGTTTCACTGGTCTGCGGCTGGTGGCCATGTTTGTATAGCTCGACGATGTCACGGCGCCCATTTTTTGCTAGTCTACTGAGACGCTGGAGGACTGGAGCCTCGTGGAGAAGCCGGGACTCCTCCTCTTCCTCCTCTTCCTGCCTGGGATATATAAAGTGGAATGACGTCTGGGTCTGAATGAGTCCTTAGGGGTCCCTGTGATCTCTCTCCCTACTGATGGGTACCCTGAGCATTGAGGGAGCCCTTAGTGGTGCCAAAAAATATTTTGTACTGCAGGGTCTTCCCTTTTCCTTTATGGAGCCTCAGGGTCACATTTCCCCCACTGACTCCCTCATGGAGGTGGCAGGTCCTTCAGAACCCCAGCTTCCCATAGCTGCGTTGACGGTGGTCCTGGGGTCATTTGTATCCCGGGTGGAAGTAGCATGTAGGCTAGGGCCCAGGAGGAAGCATCCCCCAAATTCCCCTGCTCAGTCTGTCTCATTCGATTCTGAGCCTGATGCCGCTGGGAACGTGGCCTGTCCACGGGGGCTTAATATCACGCTCCCTGACCCATCCAATAGTGAGGATGAATCCTCCATGGTTACAGCAGTGAGTGAAAAAGCACTGGTGGACGCACTTATTACTGCGGTGCTTTTGACTTTAAGAATGGAGGATGCAGCTGGTGTAGCCACTGACGTGGCTGTGGCTTTTGGTACGCATAAGTCACCTCGTACGCCAAAAGTATTTCCTTATCTGCCTTATTTTGATAGGTTTACCTATAAAGAATGGGAACAGCCAAAGTCACCATTTGTGGTCCCCAAACGTTTTGCAGTACATTACCCCTTTGAGGAATCCCTTATAAAAAAGTGGACCAGTCCACCAGTGGTGGACCCTCCTGTTTCCAGGTTGAATAAAGCAACCATGATTCCAGGAGAGGATTCCCCGTCCTTTAAAGACTTGGCCGATAGGAAAGCAGAGTCTGTGGCGCGCAGCATGTTCACTATGGCAGGTTCAGCAATGCGACCGCTCCTGGCCTCAGCCCTGGTGTCTCAGACACTAACTGAATGGGCCAAGCTTTTGCGCTACGGTCTAGGGAATGAGCAGGTTCCTGCTGCTTATGTTGATCTGGCCGGACCAGTTGGTCCAGGGGCTGCAGTTTGTTTGTGAGGCATCTTTGGATGTGATTCCCCTGCTGTCTAAACTTTGTTTCATCGGTAGTGATTAGACGTGTGCTGTGGCTTAAGAAATGGTCTGCACACCAAGCCTCTAAGAAAGCGCTCATTGATCTGCCCTTCCAAGGCGATCGCCTGTTTGGGGCTACCCTGGATGACATCATTAAGGGTGTCACAGGGGGGAAGAGTAACTTCCTGCCACAGTCTAAGAAAGGGAAGGGGCCTCATAAACGTGGTCCTTCTTTCTCAGCCCATAAGAATTTCTTTCGGGCCCCAGGATGGCAGACAAGGGAAACAGATCTTTCAAGTCTCCCTCGGGGGGTTCCAAGCAATCTTGGTCTGGCAACCTAGAGTGGGCTTCCTGTCTCGATCCTGGTGGTGGAGTCTGGCTTGTGCAGGAAACAACCACTCTTGCGCACCTGATTCAGGGACCCCTGGTAGAGCAGACAGGGAATCCAAGAGTGCGGGATGGCACGAGGGCTGGATGGTCACTGGTGGTGATGTGATGCTCCAGGTGGTCGTGAAGGCTGGGTCGGCAACTGGTTGGCTGTGCGGTACAAGGGGTCAGGCAAGAAAGTGGTCAAGTCCAAGCAAAGTTTCTTAACAGGCTGGCAGCAGAAGTACAGAGGGGTCAGACAATCGGGTGGTCGTGGATAGCCGGGATCGGTGCACGCAGATAATCAGCAGGTCAGGTCAAGCGGGGTCGAATCAGGAAACAGGTAGTAACACAGGAACTGGAAACAGGAACAGAGCTGGGGCTCACAGGTACTCAGACGCTGTAGAACGGACAGCACTTGCTGCAAGGCACAGGGGGTTGAAATAGCACTGTTTGGCGCCGTTTCCTGCGCGAACGCGCACAGGCGCACGCAAATGCGCTAAAGTCTATTTACAGCACTGATTTTCTCTAACACTTCCCCAGTCCCGCAGACAAGCACCCTTCAACATGAAGGTCTGCCCTCACCCATTACTGGGGTGGGGGGACATCTTCGCTGGTTTCCGGCCTCGTGGACCACCTTCGTGAGTGTCAAAGGGATCCACGAGATGATTCTTTTGGGGGTACACAGAAAGTGGGGAAAAATGTGTCCATTTTGTTTTTTTTAGTCCCTGAATCTCCCTGTGCAGATATAATTTCTGCAAAGGTTCGGGTGACGTCCGGACTACCTAAGGTCCCCTCTATCCCTGTCCAGGGAATTGGATTACCTAGGTCTGATTTGCATTCTGACTAGGGGGGTCCTTCCTCTGGACAAACCTTAGGAACCACAGGCTGTGATTTACCGGCTGCTGTCTCACAGATAGCTTTCTCTCCTGACTTGCATGCAGGTCCTGGGTCTGGTGGTATCCACCTGCAAGACAGTTCTGCTTGTGCAGACCTGCATGCAGCTCCTTCAGCAGGTTTGGCTCCACAGGATACCGAGGCTCGTGGCAAAGTCACGGGTGCCTCTGGTAGGCACTGCAGTCATCCTAGTGCCACTGCGGGATCAACACCTTCCTCTTCTTCCGCTGTGCCTGCGAAGGATTGAGGGCGGAAGTCTTCTGGTGGCCGTAAACGTCCCTTGGGGGCTGCCTCTCAGAGAGGACCAGTTGTCCCAAGAGCTGAGCTTCCATCCTGCTTTACAGTCGCCGGTGTTAATGGCTTAGCTATTGAAAGCCAGGTACTGAGGGATAGAGGTTTGTCGGGCTCAGTGATCCCTACTATGTTGAAGGTGAGGAAGTCGACCTCTAGCAAAATATACCATTGTACATGGAAGGCATACATTACTTGATATGAGTTGATTGGCACTCATCCTCGCTCCTTTTCTATAGCCCGGATCTTGGCCTTTCTTCAATGGGGCGTTGAGCAGAAATTGGCCGCCTTCAATGGGGCGTTGAGCAGAAATTAGCCTTGAGTACCATCACGGGCCAGGTGTTCTGCCTTAGCAATCTTCTTTCAGCGACCCCTAGCCACGTGCTCTTTAGTTCATACCTTCATTCAAGGCTCCAACACGTGGCTCCACCTGTACGGTCTCTTTTGCCGCCATGGGATTTGAACTTAGTACTCTCAGTTCTCCAGAAACCTCCATTCGAGATTATTCGGGAGATTCCCTTACCTATGTTGTCCCAGAATGTGGCATTCTTGGTAGCTATTACATCTGCTCGTAGGGTGTCGGAGTTGGCAGCATTATCCTGTCGTACTCCCTATTTAGTGGTTCACAGAGACAAGGTGGTTCTTCGTCCTTGTCCATCTTTCCTACCTAAAGTGGTCTCGGACTTCCATTTGAATGAGGACATTGTGTTGCCTTCCTTGTGTCCAAGGCAGCTCATCCTAAGGAATTTGCTTTGCATACCTTGGATGTGGTTTGTGCGATTCCCATGTATCTGGCAGCCACGGAGTCCTTTCGGAGGTCACACTCGCTTATTGTGGTTACACAAGGACCAAGGAAAGGGCTGGCCGCATCTTCGGCTACCATCTCCAGATGGATCAGACAGACAGTGACTCAGGCCTATTCTATTAAAGTTTGGGTTCCTCCTTTCCCTGTCATGGCGCATTCTACTCTGGCACTTAGTACTTCTTGGGCCTTCTGTCATCAATATCACAGGTGTGCAAGGTGGCCACTTGGTCGTCGGTGCATACTTTCACCAAATTTTACAAAGTAGATATTTTGGCATCTGCAGATGCTTCCTTTGGCTGCCAAGTTTTGCAGGCTGATGTTTAAGAGGGGGCTGTTCACCCTTGAGGGGTGTTTTTCTTGCAAAATTTTTATTTTTCAGATGGGGCTCCTGTATCCTGGTTAGAACTCTTGTGGTTAGCCTTGGGTTATTTTCTCCACCCATCATTTTATTTTGACACTGCTTTGGGACATCCCACTGATCAAGATTAAGGAGGCGCTGTGTCCGTCGATGAACTAAGGAGAAAATAGGATTTTTGTACTCACTGTAAAATCCATTTCTCCGTGTTCATCAATGGACACAGCACCCACCCCTCTATGGAGTTTTAATACTTCTAATGCTGCTTGCTACTAAACTAAGTACCTGGAGCAGGGAGGGGGTTATATAGGGACTGAGAGCGGCCCATGGGGCGTAGCCAAGTTTTATGTTTTGCCTACTCCTGCAACGGCGATATAACCCACTGGTCAACATTAAGGTGGCACTGTGTCTGTTGATGAACATGGAAAAGTGGATTTTACAGTGAGTACAAAAATCCTATTTTTTCAAAAAATTCCATCCAGGGAGCTCAATAAAACACATAAAAACCATAAAAAATAGCTAAAAACACCCAGTCTGTTTTGGCTTATAAAAATCATGAACACAAGTACTCTTGTGTATACCCTTTTCAATAAACATAATTACTTCATTTGATACATTTCAGACACCTCCTGTGTCTTTCCTCAAAAAACATGTAATCTATGATATCCCCATGATTAACCAGGACCGGAAGGATTTCCCACATTAGGACCAGAGCACTTTTTGCGACTCGGCACTGCGTCGCTTTAACTGAAAATTGCGCGGTTGTGTGATGTTGTACCCAAACGAAATTGACGCCCTTTTTTCCCCACAAATAGAGCTTTCTTTTGGTGGTATTTGATCCCCTCTGCGTCACTTCTGATCACCGCTATGAAAAAAAGAGCAACAATTTTGAAAAAAAAAAAAATATTTTTTACTTTTGCTATAATATATATCCAAAAAAAATATAAAAAAAAACAAATTTATTCATCAGTTTTGGCCGATATATATTCTTCCTCATATTTGTGGTAAAAAAATAATGATCAGTGTTTATCGATTGGTTTGCGCAAAAGTTGCCGCGTTTACAAACCATGAGAATTAATTTATGGCGTTTTTACTATTTTTTTTTTTTATTTACTAGTAATGGCGGCGATTTTTATCGGGACTGTGATATTGCAGCGGACATGTCGGACATTTTTGACACCTTTTGGGACCAATGACATTTATACAGCGATCAGAAATGTAAATATCCACTTATTACTGTGCAAATGTCATTGGCAGTGAAGGGGTTAACCTGCAGGGGGCGATCGAGGGGGTTAACTGTGTTCCCTAGGTGTGTTCTAACTGTGAGGGGGCTGGGCTGCCAGGGGCATAAGAGATCTAACTGATCCCAGTGACAAGTATCAGTAGATCTCTTACATGCCGCCTGTCAGAACGGAGAACTGCCATGTTTATATTGGCGGTTCCCCGTTTTTCTTCTTTGCCAGGCAATTGCGGGTAGCTGCCGGACCCGTGGCCACACTGCTGCAGAGTGCGGTGGGCACGAGAGCACGCCACTAGCCGCGCACGAGTGAGCCGCCATTTATAGATGGTGATTCGCGCTACAGCGCCACTCTGTACTCGAGCCTGTCCCGAACCGGTTAAGCTCTGAGGGGTGGGGTGAAACGCATTGAGGTGTGGCCTGGCAGGAACCCAGGCTTAGACTGCCATTCATTTCAATACCAGTGGATTTGCATTGATGTGCAGCTTCATTGGATTTATCCTTTGCTGACCAATTCTTTATGTTTACATTATTCTATTTTTTTTTTTTTTGATAAGTCTGTTTGTGATTGCTTGTGTTTTGTTATGTTGGGGTGAAGAGCAAAATTGCATGTTGGGGGGGCATGGGATAATGTTTACCCTATTTTGACCCCTTATATTTCACCAAAGCCCCCCCTCCCAATCAATGGGGCTATAAAAAAATAAGACCGTAAAAGATAAAAAAAAAAAAATAAAATAATCAAAGCAGAACTAAACTGTATCTGCGCAGTACAAAATGACAATGCTATTTTATTTTTAATATTCAAAGCAAACTCACCCATCCATGTATGTCTCCATTCTTTATTCCTCTCCTCCTCCAGATGAAAGAAAATAAAATGCCCATGAAAACTCCTGCTATGTATGACATTATTTTGGCCTAGGCCAGAAACCAGGAAACAACTGAAGAAATGTAAAAAAAAAAAAAAATTTAAGCAAGTACATATAATATACCTTACTATCTATTTACTAATGCATAATGATTAAAAATAGTTAATGTTGAATGAGAAAGTTTAGTTCTTTAGTAGGCTGTGTGAATGAGTGGTTTGTTCATGTGGCTGGAGCTACTTGTTACTCTATGGCAGTGGTCTCCAAACTGCAACCTGTGGGCCGGATGTGGCCCTTTGCTTGTCTTAATGGGGCCCTTGGGGCAACAGTCCATCCATTGACATCAATGATGAGGTACCATTCCATCCACTCACACTGATGGGGGTCCTCTTTCTTTCACTGACAGCAATGATGGGCACCATTCCTTTTGCTGACACCAATGGTAGGGCACCATTCCTTTCACTGACAACAAGGACGGGGCACTATTTCTCCTATTAAAACCACTGATGGGGCACTACTACTCCCACTGGCCATAGTCTGACCCCCCTAAAGCCTGAAGGACAGCAAACTATCCCTTTGTTTACAAAGTTTGGTGACCCTTGCTCTATGGGGATGCAGTGGCTGTACAAATACAATTCTATAAAATTTTAATCAGCAACATAATAAAAACATGAACTTATTGGGGCTTTATTTATTAACTCAATACAGTTTTATCTTTTGTATTTATAAGGAATTTTTATAAGCTAATAACCCCTACAGGGTCCCATGATTTTTAACAGCAGCCCTGATGTCAGATCGCTGGAGACCTGGGTTGCTGTGTTGTCTGTGAGAGCAGCGGTTTGCATCTCCAGCAAGCTGCCAGCACAGATCATATTGCTGCAACAAATAGTAATTAATATTAAAAATTAATTAATCCTGAATCACCAATGAACAAATATGGCTCCATCCTTCTGGAGAGGAAAGCAGAAGAAAGCCTTGTCAAGATAACTGCGATCATTGTGAAGAATGACAGCTGTCATTACTTGTCAAACTTATTATGGCACCACCCTGGAAGGAGCCGCTTGGGGTTCTCTGTTCTGCACCTCAACACCAAGAAGAACCTCAGCCCCTCTGACATACCTGTGTAGCGCTACCCCTGCAGGAGCCGCTGGTGAAAAGGAATCCCCTGTCCTGCACAGCCAGGCATACCAAATTTTCACAGCACTCTGACAAGACAAAAAAAAAAAACAGTCCAGCAGCTTTGTTTTTGTGTTATATTAGGGGTTAATAAACTTGGATGGGTTTAGGGGTATTATGGGATGCCCACTTGACTTTAGCAAAAGTCTTCAGGGACAACTTTCCTATGTACAGTCTATCTACACACTCCTCCAGTACATCACTTGCTTGCAGAACAACTTCTCAGACCCAGCTAGCACATTGTTAGATGATCTGACTAAAAGTGCTCAGCCAGATAAAGCAAAGGCCCATTACAGGCAGGGACCGCTGGCCCCTTTGGTGTGTAGAAAAGTCCACCTGCCCTCCTGTGGCTGCTGATCCCAGCACCACCTCTTCAGGCACTGTCAGACCACCTAGCTGCAGCTGCCCCTTTCACTAGCACTTCTGGCTAATCTTCCGCAGTCCTCCCAGACTGACTATACAGCCATCCCAGATTGCCACTCCTCAGTCCTCCCTGACTGTCTCACTCACCGGCCATCCTGCTGTCTTCCTCCCTGGAGATCTCCCAGAAGTGCTCGCTGTTTCCTGCTGTCCACACACCTGCTCCCGTGCCACTGGACAGGAATCCTCCTAGTGTTCACACAACCAAAAAAAAAGTCATTCCTGCGCTTGAGGAGAGGGGGCTTCCCACAATGGGGAACGGGGGGGATTCTGCTTGTGATGACACCAGGTAATGTGCTGCTGTGCTGCCTTTTGATGGACTGGGGAAGTCCCGACACACTGAAAAGAACAAAAACATACAAGGGCGGACTGGCCTAGCTCATTATCCTCAGTACAAAGTATTTATTGTAAAATCATAAAAACATACTCACAAACAAATTCAAATGATAGGCATTTCGGGCACATCATGGCCACGCATCCAATCCATTGTTCGCTGTTGGTGTCCTATACGCGTATCAAGGCTACAACCTTTTCCTCATAGCTAGGCCAGTGTGCCCTTGTGTGTTTTTATCCTCCTAGTGTTGTCAGAGGATGCCTCCTGCACCAGAGCCCGAGTACACCCCCTCCCCCCCAGGCTGGGGGTTACCCTCAAGGGCCTCCAACAGCCTCCTCAGCACTCCATCTCCAGCTTCCACCTGAACTCCTGACCCTGAGTATATAAAGTGATTGTAAAGTGTGTTTTTTTTTTAAATAACAAACATGTTATACTTACCTTCTCTGTGCAGTTGGATTTGCACAGAGCAGCCCGGTACGTTGCTGGGCGGGAAGTTGTTAAAGGAGAATTATATAAAACAAATATTAGTCAAAAGGACAATTTTTTTTTTACCATTACTATTTCTTTATATTGGCTTTTGAAATTTACAAATGCATCAATTTGATGAAAGGTTTAGGTGGTGTCACTTCCTGTCTAGATTGGAAGTCGGCCATATTGGTATTCCTAGTGATGTTTCATTGAGTCTGACGTTACATACACCTATATGAGTGGCTTTTTATATGCTTTTACATCTTTTAATAAATTTACTGCACTAAGGAAGCACCTCTTTTATTCCTTTGAGCTGAATTATCCTGGGAATATCAGGAATTGAGTGGATTTATCCCATCCGTGGCCAAGCTGAGTGGGGATAGGGTTGTCACCTCATCCCTTTAAACCTGCACACATATGAATTGCACAGGTTCTGTGGCTGATTAATGTGGTAATTAACCACTTCAGCCCGGAAGGATTTCCTACTTTAGGACCGGAGCACTTTTTTCAATTTGGCACTGCGCCGCTTCAAATGGTAATTGCACGGTCATGCAATGCAGTACCCAAACGAAATTTGCGTCCTTTTTTTCCCACAAATAGAGCTTTCTTTTGGTGGTATTTATTCACCACTGTGCTTTTTAATTTTTGCGATATAAACAAAAAAGGAACGGATATTTTGAAAAAGAAATTATATTTTCAACTTTATGTTATTACAAAAATACAATAAACTAAATTTTAGTCATAAATTTTTGCCAAAATGCATTCAGCCACATGTCTCGGATAAAAAAAAAAGCCAATTAGCATATATTTATTGCTTTGTGCAAAAGTAATAGCGTCTACAAACTAGGGTACATTTTCTGGAATTTCCGCAGCTTTTATTTTATGACTGCCTATCTCATTTCTTGAGGTGCTAAAATGGAGGGGCAGTACAACCCCCCCCCCCCCCAAATGACCCCATTTTGGAAAGTTGACACCCCAAGGAATTTGCTGAGAGGCATGTTGAGGACAGTGAATATTTTATTTTTTTGTCATAAGTGATTGTAAAATGACCAAAAAAAAATTACACAAAGTTGTTACTGAAATGATATATTGCTCACACATGCCATGGGTATATGTAGTATTACACCCCAAAATACATTCTGCTGCTTCTCCTGAGTACGGGGATACCCCATGTGTGAGACTTTTTGGGAGCCTATCGGCGTACGGGACCCCGAAAACCAATCACCTCCTTCAGGATTTCTAAGGGCAAAAATTTATGCCTTCACCCCATACTACCTATCTCAGTTTTGGAGGCCAT
>BLSH010499911.1:1858055-1874370 GCA_018402905.1 Glandirana rugosa
GACCCCAAAGATAAAAGTCTAAGGGGGTCAGATCGGGAGACCTTGGGGGCCATTCAACTGGCCCACGACGACCAATCCACTTTCCAGGAAACTGTTCATCTAGGAATGCTTGGACCTGACACCCATAATGTGGTGGTGCACCATCTTGCTGGAACTATGATGTCGGTGATAGGGAATTGCTGGCCATCAAGTCGGCTTTGGAGGAATGGCGGTACCTCCTGGAAGGAGCAGCTCACCCGGTATTGGTTTTTACTGACCATAAAAACCATAAAAAAACCATATGCTGTGAAGATACGAGATGTGCAGCACCTGAAACTACGGATACTGGAAGCCTGTGCTAGCATTTCTCCTGTGGTGTTGCTATCAGTGTGTGAAGAGTGGGAGAAGAGGGTTGCATTGACAATCCAACACAATGGGCAGCACATTGAACACACTTTTTATAAGTGGTCAGAAACTTGTAAATAACTCATAAAAGAATAAAGTTACGTTAAAACCATTGTTTTTCTTGTGAAATTCCCAATAAGTCTGATGTGTCACATGACCCTCTTCCTATTGAAAAAACAAAAGTTGGATTCAAAATGGCCAACTTCAAAATGGCCACCATGGTCACCACCCATCTTGAAAAGTTTCCCCCCTCACATATACTAATGTGCCACAAACAGGAAGTTAATATCACCAACCATTCCCATTTTATTAAGGTGTATCCATATAAATGGCCCACCCTGTACAATTGTCATATGCAGCCTACCTGTGTCTGGGCACTGACATGCGGCACTGATTGGAAGCACTGATAGGCAGCACTGGTTAGTGACACTGATTGGCACTGACAGGTGGCAATGGATGTACTGGCAGGTGGCACTGACAGGCAGCACTGGATGGTACTGGCTGGCACTGGCAGAAGAGATGAGTAGATTCACAATGCACAGAGCGTGCTGCTTGTACGAGCCACTCTGTGCATGAAACTGTCAGCTAATTACACTGGAATGCAGAGAGAGCTGTCAGATTTTCACTGAAATTGGAGGTGGTCGGGACTGAACAGCTAACACCCGCCCACCTCCTGTCCCATTGGCTGGCGTTTGATAGCTGTTCCGTCCGCCCACCTTCCGACATCAACTTGAAGATCTGACAGCTCTCTCTGCATTCCCTGCATCACAGTGTAATTAGCCGACACTTTCATGCACAGAGTGGCTCGTACAAGCAGCGCGCTCTGTGCATTGTGAATCTACTCATCTCCCACATCCATTGTGGGGTATGTGATGCACCCATAACCCGCAATGGACGGTATCCGTCCCCTTTTCGGTATCGGCCCTTTTTTTTTTTGTTTTTTTTCTTTTTTTGTTTCGGTCGATACCGAAAACATAGATTTTGGCCAAAAATGCCGATAATTTTCGGCTGCCGAAATTTCGGTGCATCCCTACTTCTATTCTGTGCACTGGAAACATTGCTGCAGGAGTGAGATTGTGTGTTATGACAGTACTAAAACTTTTCACACTTTGTTTTGTGTCAGTTCAAGCTTTAGGGCCTGTTTTAGACCCTCTTGTTGCAGTAACATGCTTCTGCTGCATGCCTTTTCTCAGGTTGTGCCAACGCTCAGTAAATGTATTGGTGCAATGCTATCGATTCTGAATGGCACCACAACACACCTTGTGACAGATGTGTGTTGCAGTGCAATTGCTTGTGGCGCACTGCCAAAAGTAAGTGCCGCAATGCATGTCTGTGGACAAGACATATTGGGGTCCAGTTCAAATGAATGGTGCCCCATCACACCTATACATGTAATGTGAGTTGCTGCACATTACCACAATGCGATGGCGTGCATGAGCTCAAAAAGTAGAACCTGCATGGAAAAATGGGAATTTAGGTGAATAGGCAATACAAATGTTAATCCAATTAAAGTAAGTTAGATCTGTAAAAACAAGAGTAAAGATGCTATCTTCATCAACTCCTTGCTCCTATGGCATTGAGACAGTTCTAAACCTAAAGCTGGCCATATACTAGTAGAATGTTGTTCAGTTTTTTTATTTTAAAGGATAAGTTCACCTTTCATAACATGTTACACTCTCAATACGGGTGTAACGTGTAACATGTTATGAAAGGACCGGCCCCAGGTACAAGCAAGCAGAGCTATACTGACAGGTCTGCAGGAGACCTGCATGGCATCAGTGATCTGATCGCTGGTGGAATGCTTTCCAAGCTCCTACAACAAAAAATAATAAAGGCAATGTCATAATGTGCTAGTATACATTGCATACTAGCACATTATTAGAAAATTCCTTTAGAACGAAGCCTTCCAGCACCTGGATGTCAGTGCTGAGACAGCTGACATCTTCACCAGATCTTCCTTCTGGGTTCGCAGCCTCCGGCTACATGAGTGGCTGGGGGTGCGATGACGTCACTTCCGTGCATGCTCGCGGGCTCTGAAGGTCTGGTACTGTAATGTTGTCATTGGCTGAATGCACCCTGAATATCTCCTAAACTGTTCAAGTTTAGGAGATATTCATAGTACCTACAGGTAAAGCTTGCTATATGCTTGCCTGTAGGTACAAGTGGTGTAACAGAGTTTACAACTATTTAAGGTCAGATCGGCGTTCGTTTTTGACTGCAGTGAGGAAAAACGTTAAGCCCGGGTTCTCACTTGTGTGATGCGGGAAGCAGCGCGATTACAGAGCCGGTTCACACTGCCTTCTGCTAAACACTGTAGGTGTCAATACAAAGTTAATGACACCCCCAGTTTTGTTCACAGATCGCAGTGCGAACTGTGAACTCGCACATGAATTGGATGGCATGGGTGAGAACACACATACAATGCGATTCCACTGCGGGAAAAAAAAGGTCCCTGCACCTTTTTTTTTGCGCGAATCTAATGCGAGTTTAGCCATACAACTGTATTGCTGAACTTGCACTGCTCAGAGATCACATGTGATCGGTGCGGGTGCAAACCAAATGCGATCTCTGAGATCGCACATATGTGAACCAAGGCTGAAAGAGCATGATGTAAATTTTTTCTCGACTGAACAAATTTTTGATAGTGAATGATTTTCGTTTAACACAGGGCTGCCCAACCAGTGGCCCGCGGAGCACTCTGATATGGCCCGCGACCTCCTGCTCTGGGATGTCTGGTTGGCAAGCCCAGATCGCGGGTTTGCGACCCTCCATCCCAGAGAGCTTGTGAATGAAGCCGGCGGTAGAGGAAGCAAGCTGCTGCGGAACCGAGCCGCATAAGCCGATTCTTCCTGTATAGCGCCGCCTCCTGTCACAGGCGGAGTGATATCAAATGCACTTTACCTGGGACAGCAACAGCCAGCAATACCTGAATGGAAGCTGGTTATTAAAGGTACGTTTACTACTAAAATCAGTGTATGTATGGGCATATCTTTTCTGCAGTGGTTACTGGGCTGCTTTCAAAGTGATCCTCAGGTGCAACACAGTACACTTGCAGGTTCCCTGCACAATAGACTTTTATTAACTGGATTTGGTGTGTTTTCATGTAGGTGTGCACTACACCTGCATGATATAATTGAAGTTTATGGCAAAGTGCAGGTAACCCACAGGAAAGACAGGTGCACTGTGCTGCACCCACAGTGTGGATAAATCGCAACGCATCAGCGTGAAAGCAGCCTTGGGCCCCTTTCACACAATCTGTCCAACCCAGTCGGGCCCTCCATTTAACTCCATGGAGCAGCAGATGTAAACAGACTTGTCCATGTACACCTGCCTACCTCCAATCCGATCCAGTTAAAAAAAAACAGAAGGGTATCTGTGCTCGTCCATCTGGGCAGACCAGAACAGAGGGCCCGTAGAGTAGAGTGAGCTGTGTCCATGTCTGCTCTGCATATGCAGACTGTACATGGACCTGTCATCTGCCCGCCCTGCTCATTGTTGCATGTGGCTGGTTACCAAGTTGCTTAAGTGGCCCTCGCTCTTCAAAAGGTTGGGCACCCCTGCTTTAACAACTTGCTGACCCGCCACAGTACATATACTGCGGCAGGGCAGCAGCTGCAGGCACCGCGACTTATTGGTACGTCGCTGCTTGTTTCTGGATTAGACACCTGCCTACTCGCTTGTGATATGACAACAGTGGGAGTTTGTCAACCAATCCCGGCTGATGATTCATAGGGACCTTCTGATCATCTGTGCCAAAACACCGGGCTCTATACAGAGGGAATGATCAATTATATTTTACCTCGCAAAGCAGGGAAAAGAAACCAATCAATGTGTAGTAAAAAGCAGCACACAGTACACTAACACTTGTTAGGCACACAACCCCTTGATTTCCCATAGATGTTAACCCCTTCCCAGCCAGTGTCATTGGCACAGTGACAGTGTATATTCTTATCACTGACAACTATTAGTGTCACTGGTAATGTTAGTGTGAGTCAGTTCCCAGAAAGTGTCAGATTGTCTGCTGCACTATCACAGTCCCACTATAAGTTGAGGATTGCCGCCATTACTAGCATAAAAAAATGAGCCAACTCCAATATATATCCCATAGTTTGAAGATGCTATAACTTTCACGCAAACCAATTAATATACATTTATTGGGATTTTTTTTTATTACCAAAGACATGTAGCAGAATACATTTTGGCCAAAATTTATGAAGACGTTTGATTTTATTTTATTTTTTTATTGGATATTTTTTATAACAGAAAGTAAAATATAGTTTTTTTTTTTTCAAAATTTTCAGTCTTTTTATCATTTATATGATAAAATAAAAAAACCAAGTTGGTCAAACACCACCCAAAGAAAGCTTTTTTTGTGTGAAAAAAAAAGATATTTTTTTTTCTGGGTACAGGGCTACATGACCACGCAATTGTCAGTTAAAGTAGCGCAGTGCTGAATAGCCAACAATGGCGTGGTCATGAAGGTAAAATCTTCAAGAGCTGAAGTGGATAAAGACTATTCATTCCAAAATCCAGTGTTAAACGTGAAAAACACTGAAGTATTTGGGAATGACATTTGTCAAGTCATGGAATGTACTGAGAATTTTCATATGGATGTTTATATGAAAGCTACTATTGTATGGCCAGCTTAAGACTAGCCATACACTGCTCTATTTCTCATCCATGTTTAATAGTGTAGTTGGAGGAATCATTCATACAGGCTGTTGTATTCAGAAAGCTGTGGCACCAGCAGCTGTCTGAAAACTTGAACAGTGACTACATTCAGTCAACAATTTTCTATCCGGTTCATCCAATTGACATTTTTTGAGGCGGAAACTACTTGAAAGGCCACCCAAAGCTCGGATTTGGCCAATGCAGCAGAAATTGGCCAAAATTAGATGGCACACTGCTACTTGAATGCCTAGTCTAGTCCTGTAATACAAACTATAATACATTTACACAGTATGTGCTTCTGAGCTTACTGTATTAGGATAAAGTTGTGTGTATTAGGATAAAGGGGTGTGTGTGTGTGTGTGTGTGTGTGTGTGTGTGTGTGTGTGTGTGTGTGTGTGTGTGTGTACACAACTATAGATGATGTGTTCCCATGCAATGAGCTGCAACAGAGAATAGACGTGCCATCAATGGTATACAATACCTGTGGTGCACAGATCAGATGGAAAATGAGGCCCCAGAGGTCAGTGATTCTGTGTCTAATCCAACCCTTTTCTCAGCAGTGGACTTCTCTGAATCGTTGGTCTGGGGGTCTCATTTTCTACCTGATCTGTAAGTCACTGCCTATTAAATGTACAGTATCCAGATATTACTAATTTTAATCTATAGCTTTTGGAGATTTTCTGGTGGCTGAATGGTAGGAGTATGAAGCAAAGGTATTAGTTTGGCAATAAGTGATATATATAAACAAAATGTTGCGCTGTTACCAAGTGATACAGTGGGAAAATGTATTTTCTCTCAATGTGCTATTATCTGAGGATATAAGCCCTTATAGTCCTATACATATAGTCCACAAAACTTAATGAGTGTGGAAGTGAAAAAGAAATATCCAAAGCACAATCAAGTACTTTAGTGAAAAGAGAGTTGTGTCCTTCCAGATTATAAACCGGTGTAACACTTTGTGCTCCCCAAGGGATAATTCTAATAAAGATAACTCCTTACTAGATATTCTCACCTCTCAAGGCCAAGATATGCATCAGTGAGGTAAGCCCTTACTGCCTTATTGAAAATGTTCCATTGAACGAAATGTACGTATGCAAAGCAAGGAATAGCGGTGATGTTTTCAGCACACATGAAAAGCGTATGAATTATGTATATTCTGATATGCCTGTTTTTTAACCAGTTCCCATCCGGGCCATTTCTGGCACTCCTCTCCTACGTGTAAAAATAATCATTTATTTGCTAGAAAATTACTCAGAACCCCCAAACATTATATAATTTTTTTTTTTTAGCAGACACTCTAGGGAATAAAATGGAGATCATTGCCACTTTTTATATCACACGATATTTGCGCAGGAATTTTTCAAACGCGTTTTTTTTTTTTTTGGAAAAGAAACAGTTTAGTGAATTAAAATACACAACAGTAAAGTTAGCCCAATTTTTTTGTACATTATAAAAGAGGATGTTATGCCGAGTAAATTGATACCCAACATGTCATGCTTTAAAATTGTGAACACTTGTGGAATTGCGCCAAACTTTGGTACTTAAAAATCCCCATAGGTGATGCTTTAAAAAATTTTACAGGTTAAATATTTAGAGTTAGAGGAGGTCTAGTAATGGAATTGTTGCTCTCGCTCTAATGCACACGGCGATACCTCACATGTGTGGTTTGAACACCGGTTACATATGTGGGCGGGGCTTGCGTATGCGTTCGCTTCTGTACGGGGGAACAGGGGCACTTTGATTTTTTTTTTTTTTATTATTATTTATTTTTACACTGTCTCTTTAATTTTTTTTTTTTGATCACTTTTATTCCTATTACAAGGAATGTAAACATTCCTTGTAATAGGAATGGTGCGTGACAGGTCCTCCTTTATGGAGAGATGTGGGGTCAATATGACCTCACATCTCTCCTGCAGGCTGGAAGGACCGAGATCACGGCTTTGTTTACTAAAGCCGGCCCGGACGTGATGTCATAACGTCGCGCCCGGGCCCCTGAGGGTCATAGAGATGACTGGTGACCAGATGGTCATCAGTCACCTTCCTGACAAGCATCCGGCGGCGACAGATCTCTTCTCCCTGCCGCCGATCGTATGGGCGGCCCGGGAGAAGCACCGAATGGCGGCGGGGGGGCGTCCCTTCCGCTGCCTATAAGAATGATCAATCCGCTGAACTGCTGCTAAGATCATTCTTATGGTGTAGGGAATCGCCGGCCGGAAAGAATATCTGAATGGTTCCTGTAGCTGCTGGCACCATTCAGATATCACCACTCAAAGCCCTGGACGTCCTATGGGCATCAGGTGGTTAATCCTTTTTGTAAGTAGATCTTTTAATTAAACTCTTGTGCTTTTAACTGGATATTGAGCAATGAGGTGTGTTTCCTCTTTTTCCTGACATATTGCTTGATTGGATCTGAGGCTCATGTGAGATCGATAGACACAGTACTGGCGTTCCCTAAAATTGGTGGAACAGTCCAGCTGGTTTTACACCTGAAGTGAGGGGTGATAACTCGCTGATGCATTTATTGGCCTTGAGAGGTCAGAATATATGGTAAGAAGATATTATAATTATCCCTTGGGGAGCACGAGGTGTTACACCTGTTGATAATTGAAAGGACACCACTCTCTTTTCACGAAAGGACTTGATTGTGTTTTGGGTATTTCTTTTTCACTTCCACACTCATTACGTTTTGTGGACTATATAAAGAACTATAAAGGCCTCAGATAACAGCACATTCAGAGAAAATAATTTTCTCACTGTATCACTTGGTGACAGCGCAACATTTTGTTTATTATATATATATTGTATATGGTGTGTAGATATGTATGAGTGCATACTAATAAATCACTAAGCGTATATTTTCTATTTTTATATGTTTGACAATAAGTGAATCTGTTGCTTTGCCTGAGGGAGGCACAGGTTCACTTTATTTGGATGCACTGGCTTACAACACTCAATATGTTTATCTTCATCTACAACCCTTCCCTTAACTCTGCTCTGAAATGTATTCTAGTCAATAAATTGTATCTTCATTTCAGCGTCCTCATCTAAGCTTTCCATCCATTTTCATCTATGGTCACACCGGCACTGGGAAAACATACATTGTGAAGACAGTGCTGAGTACTCTAGAGGTAAGACTTAAAACCCCCACACCGCTGTGATCCCTAGTACTCATGTATGTGGACAATTTTAAAGGAAATCTGTACTGTTAGAAGTACGGGGCTGCCATCCCTAGCTTCCTTCTGAAAACGTTAGTGTTAAAGTGAAAACCTTTTTTACCTTAAAGTGGATGTTCAACCCACCACTCACCCAGTATAAACTAATGGCACAGAATTAATGTATATATACATGCAAGCCTCCTGCATCTATCCCTACCTTGCAAATTTCCTTCCCGTAAGCACTGGCAGCTCTGTAAAACTCTGAAATCAGTGGGTTTCTCTCTTTGCTGGAACTCAGTGGGTGGAGTTGTGATGTTACAAGCCTCCCCACCCACCTCTATACCGAGAGATCGAGGAGGGAAGCACGGGGCTAATGTCTGTGTATTTCCCTGTTAGTTGGACTTTCTCTTTCTGAAAAAAAGAGAAGGTCATTACTCAGTTTGATTAATGCTTTGTGGCAAGACTGGGCACAGATTACATGACATGCTATACTCTGCCAGGCAGAATTATTAATTACATTTTTTTTTTTTCGGGTTTACATCCACTTTAATGCATTGCTTACATCAAGGTAAAAAACATTTTCAATGTCCCTGTGCTCTCCCCTCCCCCTCTCTGAGTGAAGAGTAAGAGAGGGGAGAAGAGATGAGTGCAAGGCTGCATCTATTCTCCCCTCTTTTCCTCTTCACACAGCATTCGAGAATGGCTCCTGTTGCTGTCAATCACATGCAGTGAAAAGGAAGTGGGGGGCCTGCCTAAGTCCCGCTGTCTAAGTCTATAGAGCGTGGTTTCATAGATAAACAGGTCAAGAGCGCAGACTACGTTTCTCACCATAGCAAGCGACTAGCTATGGTGGTCCTAAAAAGGAGGAGCCAAGATCGCCGCTGGGGACCCCAGAAGAGGAGGAATGGTGCCACTCTGTGCAATACCACTGCACAGAGCAGGTAAGTATAACATGTTTATTATTTTAATTTAAAAAAAAAAATCTGATTTTAGTAACACTTTAACCACCTCCTTCCCAGGCCTATTGTGACACTTCACTCCTATATGTAAAAATCTACTTTTCTTGCTAGAAAATTACTTAGAGCTCCCTTTATTCGAAAGGTAGAAATTGTACATAACTGGTATAGTAATAAACGAGTTGAGCTAAAGTACATGACACAAAGAATCATACATCTCAAAGCTCTGACGTAAACCTAAGTTTGTTTGAATCTTTTACAGAACATTAACCTATTCAAAACCTTGTAAACGTTTTTTCTAAGTAAACATGAATATTTTAGTGTGTTAGCTCATGTAACAGTGTGGTAGTTTGTAGGGATGGTCTCAGTCCGACTTTCCCTGTGCGAGGTTTCTGATCCATATCGGCCAGCCTGCTATGCGGGAGACTGTCTTACCCCGTATAGTTGCAGCCAACGGGCCCCTAGCAACTAGTGGGGGAAGATAGGTCCCTAGGGGACGGGAAATATATAGTGATAATGGAAATAAATTAATAGTAGAGAAAACACAGGAAAGGATGAAAAGGGAAAACGGAGAGTGGAGTCAAAGGGTGAAGAAAGAACAGTTAAGGAAAAACCCTCATGGATGTAGGGGAAGGGGTTTAGGGGTGGCTTTATCCTCCTCCTCCGGCTTGAGGTAGGTCTTAGCAGCTAATCTGGTCATTAGCTGGGAATATTCGGCCGTTGTAAAGTGTTGCCAGCAAGACCAAATTTTTATAAATTTAGAAGCTGTCTCCTTGGCTGAATGAACAAGTGGATGTTGCAATTTTTGTATGCCACATGGTATTTGCGCAGTGAGTTTTCAAACACGGTTTTTTTTTGGAAAAAAAACACAAAACCGTAAAGTTAGGGCACGATCTCCATCAGACATCACCGCGGTTTTCAGTGCAGTTAATGGAGTCCAATTTGGTCCAATTTTCAGGGCGACTCAGTGCGACTTGACTGTAATGCAGTGGTTCTCAACTCCGGTCCTCGGGACCCACCAACAGGCCAGATTTTAAGTATTGCCTTGGGGAGATGCAGACTAGAATACTGCAATCACTGAGCAGCAAATTATATCACCTGTGATGCATTTCAGTTATCCTGCAAACCTGAGCTGTTAGTGGGTCCCGAGGACCGGAGTTGAGAACCACTGCTGTAATAAGTCAGTGCAAGTCGCCTGAAGTCTTTTCTAAGTCGGAGCGACTTGAGTCTGTGGGCAGACTGCCTAGTTCTGAGGTCACAGCTGATAAAAGAAGCTAGAAAGATACAAGTAATTACTTTAAAGGAATGAACTCCCCTGTATAGATGTTTTAGTTTAACCATTTAAAGACTAAATCTTTTCTGACATTTGCTGTTTTCAAATAAAAATCCATTATTTTTTGCTAGAAAATGACTTGGAACCCCCAAACATTATATATTATTTTTTTCTTTAGCAGAGACCCTAGAGAATAAGATGGCGCAGCGGTCTTTCAAACACATTTTTTTTTTGGAAAAATGACCCTTTCAAAAAGAAAAACAGTGCTGTTAGCCCAATTTTTTTTGTATATGTAAGATGTTACGCCGCGAGAATCGTGATCTTTTTTCTAAGCAAAAAAATCGTGATTCTCATTTTCGCCAGAATTGTGCAGCTCTACTTTACAAGGTTACAAGTTTAGAGTTGCACTGGAGGGCTGTTGCTAGAATTATTGCTCTCGCTCTAATGTTCATGACAGTACCTCACGTGTGGTGCGATCACCGTTTACATATGCGTGCGGGAGTAGTGTATCATATTTGTATGCAAGCACGGTGGGACGGAGGCGTTTTTAATTTTTTTTTTCCTTTTATTTATTATACAATGGTACACTGTGGGTACAGGCATCATCCCGATATAACCACTGAAACCCAAGGACGTACCTTCATACCTTGGGTGGAAAGTGGTTAAAGCATAATTAAACCCAAAACCGAAAATATATATTGCAACCTTTTTTTTTTTTCCCTCATAATCTGGCCAATAACACACGAATATTAGAGTGCCTCCACTCTTGTTGAATGAGCACTTGGGGGAGGGGAGTGTTAGATGTACTAGCAGAGATATAAATTATATATTTTAACAAATTGAACCAAAACTCCAGCTAACACTTTTTATAAGCCATTAAATCATTTGTTTTTTTTTTCCCCTTAGGCCCCTTTCACACTGGGGCTGGCGGGCGGCAGCGCTAAATCCCCGCTAGTCTCAGCGGGGATTTAGCGCTGTTATAGAGGCGCTATGGCGCCACTATGCAGGCGGGTGCGGGGCACTTTTAACCCCCCACAAGGGGTTAAAATGGGGTTAAAAGTGCCGGCGCGCCGCGCTACCGAGGCGGTGTGCAGCCGTTTCGGAAGCGCTGCCCATTGTTTTCAATGGGCAGGGACGGTGGAGGAGCGGTGTATCACCGCTCACCGCACCGCCCCAAAGATGCTGCTTGCAGGACTTTTTGTAACGTCCTGCAAGCGTACCGCCCCAGTGTGAAAGCACTCCGGCTTTCACATTGGGGTGGGTGGGGAGGGATTTTTGAGGCGCTTTACAGGCGCTATTTTTAGCTAAATAGCGCCTGTAAAACGCCTCAGTGTGAAAGGGGCCTTATAGAGGAAAGGTTTTACATGAATAAATAAAAGCTGGTTATTGTAAGCACCCCCTGTCAATGGTAAATGGTTTGTCTCATCTCTGTACTTCTACGTCTGCAGGACAGTTTGTTTTGAAAAACAACAGACTTACTGGCTGGATCGCCATATAAAAATAAGGGAAAGAAAACCTAAAAAAGAAAACTAATGCAGCTATCACATCTAGGAAGTCTGTTGTGTTTTTTTTTTTTTTTTTAAAAAGGCCTCTTGCAGATGTATCAGTTTACAGGCATGAGACAAACCATTTAACACTAGTAGGGGTGTTTACAATGATCAACTTTTTTTTACTCATGCAAAACCTTTATCCTAAAAGGAAAAAAAATGTTTGCTGTGACTGCTTATAAAGTGTGAAGTGGAGTTTTGCTTCAGTTAGTGTATCTGATTCTGCTAGTCTGTCTAACAATATATATTGTATACAGTAAGCGCTATCAATACTACATTGTTACTGGCGCGCCAGTGTTGCAGAATTTTTTGAGCTTAGGGCAGTTCCAATCATGTAAATGCCCCCTGAACTATATAGGTATCGCACTGTTGAAAGTGCAGCCTGCATGCCCATATCTTAAAAAATTTGTTCTATGTTGCCGTTTTGTTCTCCTATATATTTTTTTATTGTGTTTAAAAAAAAAAAAGCTGCATGCAGATGGAGGGAGGGGAAGCAGGCCATGTAGTACACAGGGAGCTGTTGGATAATTATCCTCCTGGGCAATAACGCGAAGCACGGAAGTTTTATTTGTCTGTCCCTAGTGCAATGTCTGCAGCAGATATTAGGGAGGGTTGTCCCAGTCTTTTCAAAGCTACCATTAAAGTGATACTAAGGCTCCATTTACACAGGATGCTATTTCAACCTCCCCTGAACGATTTTTTTTTTTTTTTTGACAGCTAGAAGCCGGCATCTAAAACGTCCGTTTTGCACGCCGCATTTGCGTCTAGGAGCGTTAAAAAAAAAAAAAAAATAGAAATGCCTGTAAACGAAGCGGCCCTAGACCTGAGTTGGCGCGTTTAATGGCGTTTACAAACTGGTGTTTCAAATGCCTCTGAACTGGCGTCTGAACCCATTTTAAACTGAACTGCCTGGAAACTACCTTAAACGACCCTGTGTAAATGTACTGATAAGATAACAGAAGAAAGTTCAGGGGCAGTGTAAATGAGGCCTTAGAAAAAAAAAAAAAAAAAAAAAAAAAAACCTTTTTTACCTTTTATTTTTACACTTTCTCTTTAAATTTTTTTTTTTTTTTTTTGATCACTTGTATTCCTATTACAAGGAATGTTAACATGCCCTGTAATCGGAATATTGCGTGACAGGTCCTCTTTATGAAGACATAAGGGGTCAATAAGACCCCACATCTCTCCTCTAGGCTGGAAAGACCGAGATCAGAAAAAAAAACAGCGATCTCGGTCTTTTCAGCCTAGTTCACGGGCATTGTTTACATCACGTGGCGTCATACGTCGCGCCCAGGCCTCCGAGGCGCATAGATATGACTGGTGACCATCTGGTCATCAGTCATCTCTACGCTCAACTTCCGCCGGCGATGGATCTGTTCTCCGGGCCGCCGATGGCACGGGAAGCCCGGGAGAAGCACCGGAGTGTGGCGGGGGGGACGTCCCCTCCCGTTGCCGATAAGAACGATCAGGCGGCTGAACTGCTGATCATTCTTATGGTGCAGAAAATCGCTGGCGGATTAAAATGATATCTGAATGATGCATGTAGGTGCCAGCATCCTTCAGATATCACCACTTGAAGACAAGGACGTCTTTGGATGTCCGGCGGTCGGCAAGTGGATATACTCCATAGTATCTTAGTGGATCTTTTTATAATCGCTCCCAGTACTGTTTCTCACTCTTCCTTCTCTCATTTTGCAATGCCTTGTTTCCAGTGATATGTCTCTTGCTTTCAAATTGTCTCCGGAGATTGGGTTACAAGAAGGATCCACACTGTTTATCGCCCAAAATTCAAGGCGTCCATGTCCAACTTTAGAGAGAAGGAAGTGTTGTATATGTGATGTCATGCCAGTCTACTCCCCCTTCCTTTATAAATCCTCCTTTTTTTTTTTTTTTTAATTTCTTTAGTTACTTCCTTGTTTCCATGCCTATGCAAATGATGTGGACCTAGAAGCCAGGAATTAACGGAAGAAATGTGAAAAAAAAAAAACCCAGTTAATAAGAGATAATTTCCTATCTATTTACTAATGCTAGCAGCATAAGGATTGAAAACAGTCCATGTTGATTTGAGAGTGTGAAATTTCCGCTATAAAAACCCAGCATTCATTGAGGGTATGGAGGCACCTAGTATTTTTAGTGCTTTAAAAAATGAAGGCAGACTGTACAGTTACAAAATAATTTAATACAAGAGGAATCAGAGGGCCCTGATCGTTAGAGCTTACAATCTAAGATTGAGGGTTAAGTGATACAAAAGGTAATAACTGTGGAGGATGATCTGATGGAGAAGAATAATACGTTTTGTTGTTAGGTGGAGGCAGCATAGGCTTCTCTAAAAAGATGAGTTTTCAGGGATCACCTCAAGGTTGATGAATGAATGAAAAGAAATACATAATTTTGACCAAAACCTATATTTCTCATTATACTGTAAGTGTAACCTGTCAAATTATCTTGAAACGTGCTAAAAGAATCCATAAAGCCATCTGCTAGAAACCTGTGAGTTTAGTAAATGTATACTCAGTTGTAATTCTGTGCAATTTCTGTTTTACAGCTGCCATATGCCATTGTAAATTGTGTGGAGTGCTTCACGTCACGGTTACTGTTTGAACAAATACTTGATCAGCTGTACAATCACCGCCCAGCTCCTGACAATGAGTATTCCTCCTATGAGAGATGTGACACATTTAATGAGTTCATCCGCTTGTATAAGAAGGCAATTTCAAGTCAAGGATTTGGGAATGAAACCGTTTACATTGTGAGTATATTGACATGTGAAGTGTGCCAGTGTTATCTGTTCACATAAACCTTTGTCTCCGCTATTCCTGATTTAGTACCTCTTGTAGGCATTGTATATTAAGGCAGCCATACACAGATTGAACTTCGGCCTGAATATTGATCTATGTATAGGCAGGCTGGTTGTACACAAGTCAATCTTTTTTGATTGACTTATGTACAACCAGCCTGTCAGGTTTTTTCCCCATCGATCAGTGCTGCTGGGTATAGCTGGCAATACTGATCATTGAATTCTGGCAGCGGGGAAGGCTCCCCTCTGTCAGAATACAATGGCTCTGGAGGAATCGTTCCCCAATCCACATTGAGTGTGTGGATGGGGGAATCGGCTCATTTTTTAAACCAAGCTTTAACCACTTCTATACCGGCATATAGTCAAATGACGCCCACGGGAACACTCTCCCATCCAGTGCGGGGGTCATGTGACGGCCTTTGCTTCTTGCCACTACTGCGGGCCCCCGGGGGCTCGCGGAGTGGCGATCAGACGTGTACCACAGGACACAGCCCATCCCCGATCAGGGGAAAGAGCCAATGAAATTGACTCTTTACCACGTGACCGGCTGTGTCCAATCTCGCATTCGGTCACAAATGTCAACAAACAGCTGTTTCCGGGTTCTCCTCAGTGTGTGAGGAGGAGACCTGGAAGAAAAAGCGCAGTGATGTGACCGATCTCCCCCCAAATAAAGAGTGCCTGTCACCAGCCCATCAGCGTGCCTGAGTACCTGTCACCAGTTGGGTCAATGCATCAGGTGTGATTAATATTTAATGATTTACACCATAGCTTGTAGCCTCTAACTTTCACACAGACCAAATAATATACACTTATTTGAGTTATTTTTACCAAAGATATGTTGCAGTATAAATTGTGGCCCAAATTCTGAACAAAAATTACTGATTTTAAAAATGTTCTCATAGAAACTAAAGTGTTTTTTCTCTTACGTTCACTGACAGACGCAGCTCTTCTTAATTGACACGTGGGTTTTATGTCGTCCTATCAGGAGTGACTAGGCAAAACAGATGCAAAAGCATCAGGGATAGGCTGGCCCCTCCCATGGGGGCCGTCCTCACCTGAGCCTATAAAACCCCCTGCTGGCCAATAACATTCAGTTCTGTTTGCCTAGTGCAAAGGAGTTGACTGGGTTCCCTTTTGGGACCTGCGTTTTTTTTTTCTGCATGTAATTTTTTCTTTCTGAAGAAGATGAAGACTTCTATCAAGTAGCCCGGCGGGCGTGCCTTGCCCGGGACTCGCTGCGACGGGACTGTTAAAATCCCATCTAGCAGTACTCCACACTCCACCGGCCAGTCCCGTTTCGAAACCTAAGCACTATAGGAGAGATACTGTTCCGGCCGATGAACTATCTTCAGAAGTAGAAGAAGTCTTTCTTTTTTAATGTACGTCTTTTTTTTTTGCGTCCAGGGTTTTCCCTTGGGTCAGTTGAGGAAACGTGATCCGTTTGTCTTGACTTACAATAACCGGTCGTCCCCCAAAATATCCGAGTCCACTCCTGCCGGGGGTACCCTCCCCGGTCGGATAGGGACTACGAA
>BLSH010499911.1:1882230-1899680 GCA_018402905.1 Glandirana rugosa
CATCGAGGACTCTTTCTACCTGATTCGCATTAACGGAGATATGGTCAAAATTTCTAAATTAAAAAAAAAAAAAAAATACACGGTTGTCAACTATTATATTGGTTGGAGAATATGCCAAAACTCGACATCATCGGCGTATCCCTCTGTATTAATTTTTAAAGATTATTATAATAAATAATAATAATTATTATTGTTAGTAAAAATGGGTCATCCGGGTCGGGTTACAAAAGTAAGATAACACCATATGAAACTCGATTTACCCCGGATACCCGGTAACTCACAAATGTTATCTACAATTAGGTTTATAACGACATTATATTCGACCAACTTCCCCTAGAGGCAATTACGCTTAGTCCATCTTTCTCAGGAGCTACAACATGGAAGTGAACAGATCAATAAATCCAAAGTCCTATACACCAACAACACACAGTGCAAGGGTAAAAGACACATACAGGGTAGAGATCAAGGAAAGATCACAAAAGGAGCAAATCAAAAAAGCAAAATATACAACATCCTACCCTTTTAAAGCTACCCAGAATTAGCTCCTGTATGAAAAAATGCAGAAAGTGGGGGAAAAGAACAAAGCGTATTATAAACTCTCCCAAGATGTACGCCATTGCACATGGCAAACACCAGGCAGGAACGGACCAACAATATTTAGTAACCTGACATAAAAATGAAAAGATGTGCTAGGACAACATAGCAACAAATGAGCCAAATACACATAAAAAACACTACATAAGACCAAACGCCCCACATGTGCCAAAAGTAAACAAGTATAAGAGTGTGAATAGCACCCCTCACAAGACTAAGACAATAGATCCAAAGAAAACAGACAGTGCACAAAGATGGGGAATACATACTAATGTACATAATGTAAATCAATACTCCACAACCAGATAGAAGAAACCTGAGGACTATATGACTAGTTGCCAAGAAGGAATGATGGCGAGAACTCCAAGACTAAGGCAGGCCATATACTATGCAATTTTCTTTGCTTTAACTAAGAAAATTTCTTGTATCCCCCTATCAACACAGTCTGCAAACCCTCCCACTGCTCTATTGTATTCTGACAGTGGGAGGTTACCTAACTGACAGAATACAAGGATCACTGCTGGTGTCTATTGCTGCTGGCAGTGATCAATCGGGGAAAAAAATGACAGGCCGGTTGTACTGCAATCGATTGACTTCAGTACAACAAGCCTGCCCATATATGGCTAGCTTAACACCACTGGAAAAAGAACATGCCTTCCCAAACAAAGGGAGTGAATATGGAAACCTAGTGAGGCTTCTGTTAAGAAAAGGGGCCTGGGTACTACGGATACCACACAGGAGAATCTTATATAGCATATAAATGGCAAAAAGTGCAAACCATACAGTTGTCACATACAGTTCTGCTTATAAGTTTACATACCCTGGCAGAATTTATGATTTCTTGGCTATTTTTCAGAGAATATGAATAACACAAACTTTTCTATCACTCATGGTCAGTGTTTGGCTGAAGCCATTTATTATCAGTCAACGGTGTTTACCCTTTTTAAATCATAATGACAACAGAAACTACCCAAATTACCCTGATCAAAAGTTTACATAACCCAGTTCTTAATACCGTGTATTGCCCCCTTTAACATCAATGACAGCTTGAAGTCTTTTGTGGTATTTGTGGATGAGGCTCTTTATCTTCTTAGGTGGTAAGGCTGCCCATTCCTCTTGGCAAAAAGCCTCCAGCTCCTGAAAATTCTTGGGCTGTCTTGCATGAGCTGCATGTTTGAGATCTCCCCAGAGTGGCTCAATGATATTGAGGTCGGGAGACTGAGATGGCCACTCCAGAACCTTCACTTTTATTCTGCTGTAGCCAATGACAGGTCGACTTGGCCTTGTGTTTTGGATCATTGTCATGTTGGAATGTCCAAGTACGTCCCATGCGCAGCTTCCTGGCTGATGAATGCCAAGGTTTCTTTAGTATTTTTTGATAACATACTGCATTCATCTTGCCATCAGTTTTGACCAAATTTCCTGTGCCTATGTAGCTCACACATTCCCAAAACATCAGTGATCCATCTCCACCTCCGTGTTTCACAGTAGGAATGGTGTACCTTTCATCATAGGCCTTGTTGACTCCTCTCCAAATGTAGCGTTTATGGTTGTGGCCAAAGAGCTCAATTTTGGTGTCATTACTCCAAATGATTTTGTGCCAGAAGGTTTGGGGCTTGTCTCTGCTGTTTGGCGTATTGTAAGCGGGATGCTTTGTGGCATTTGCGTAGTAATGGCTTTCTTCTGGCGACTCAACCATGCAGCCCAGCTTTCAAGTGCCTCCTTATTCTGCATCTTGAAACAGCCACACCACATGTTTTCAGAGAGGCCTGTATTTCACCTGAAGCTATTTTGTTGGTTTTTCTTTGCATCCTGAACAATTTTCCTGGCAGTTGTGGCTGAAATTTTAGTTGGTCTACCTGGTTTGGTTTTAACAGAACCCCTCATTTTCCACTTCTTGATTAGAGTTTGAACACTGCTGATTGGCATTCTCAATTCCTTGGATATCTTTTTATATACCTTTCCTGTTTTTTATACAGTTTTTTTTTTTTACCTTTCCCCATGACTCAGAATCCAGAAACCTCAGTGCAGCACTGGATAAAAGATGCAAGGGTCTTTCGGGAGTCCAGAAACGTATAGACCTTTTATACACACACTAATTACAAGCAAACAGATCACAAGTGAGGATGGTTACCTTAGTAGCCATTCAAACCCCTTTGTGTCAACTTGTGTGCATGTTATCAGGCCAAAATCACCAGGGTATGTAAACTTTTGATCAGGGACATTTGGGTAGTTGTCATTATGACTTAAAAAGGGTAAACACCGTTGATTGATAATAAATGGCTTCAGCCAAACACTAAACATGGGTGAAAGAAATGTTTGTGTTCTCATTCATATTCTCTGAAAATGGCCAATAAATCGTAAATTCTGCCAGGGTATGTAAGTACAACTGTATAGTCAAAGAGTTTGCCAAAGAGATCAGAGTCCTAAGGCACAAGTATAAAGAAGACCTTTAACTGGATATTTGTCTAGTAAGGGAGTATATATACTGCTAAATGTTCTGCCCATCAAGAACCAGGGTGCCAAAAGCACCAATAGGTAGTCATCCAGAAGTTCCAAAATAACATAGAAAGCAATTGAGACTTAACTGTTCATTTAAGCCCCTTAGGGACCAAAGTTTGTAATTCGTGGATCTATTCTTCGGGGTAAGGGTGGAACACGGTCAATCAGAATGTACTTGGTATAGATTGATTCTGTTCCAAAATATGGTGTGCCACCTGTTGGTTGGAAATACTTGAAGCAATTGCCTGGCAGATGGCAGATCTGTGGTTGTTGAACCGATTCTTAAAAAAGGTAATAGTCTTGCCTATATAGTACAGACTGCAGGGACAGTACATTACATATACTAATGTACTAGAAATCTGTGTTTGATGCATTTGGTCAATTGCAGGTGTAGAAAAAAGTTGACTAGTAAGCATATGGTGACGTGATACAATCTGAACAAGGGTAACAGCCGGGGTTTGCCAGAACTGAGCCAGGTGGATGTTTTAGTAGTAATGGGTAGTAATTCTGTGTGCATGAGGAGGTCTCTTTAAGCTTTTTTTTCTCCCGATAGCTCATGAGGGGAGCTGTGTTGGCTAATGTTAAGCTTTGCTTGAAATGATCTACCAACAGGTTAGAGTTTGTGGGATGTTGTCCTGGGGACACAATTGGGACTCCCCAGCAATTATTTCTACATACTTCTTATTGTCTTTGTTCGTGGAGGAGTTTTCTTGAAAAGCCACGTTCAGAACATAATTCTATTATTTTGTGATGTTGTAGTTCAGCCGTTACAGGTTTGGGGTTATTCCCTTTTTTTTTTTTTTTTAAACTCCAAAAATTCGGGCATATGGAATTCCACAGACTAGTGATTAGGGGTATGCAGTATGTGCATGAAGCAAAGTGTTTGTCAGTCAACTTGCGGTATAGCTGAGTCCACAAGCTTGTGTTGTCATCGATGACTTTTATAAATATCTAGGAAAAGTTAGTATTGGAAGCTTTAAGAGTAAACTTAATTGGGGTGGGCATATCACTGAACTCAATCCTCCGTGTCAGATTATCACCACTTTCAGACCAAAGGAGCAAAAGGTTTCCTATATAACAACGATAAAACAACACATGTGGTGACAATCTAGGCAATAGGATATTATGTTCACTTCCATGTTGTAGTGTCTTGAGAAAGTTGGACTGGGCGTCATCGAAACATCAACAATAAAAATGCTGCTGTTTTGATCTGTCTTCTCTAAGACCTGTGAGTGCCTCTATACCAGTTTTGGAATTGTATGGCTTTCTTTGTGGTTGAGCGCCTGGGGCGTTTACCTCCAAACATACTGAGGTGTCTACCCTTGGGACTATGTATGTGTGAGCTATAGATCGAGATAGAGAGAGATAGATACTTTAATGGCATCCCAGTCTAAGGCTCCTTTCACATGTGCAGAGTCCGTTTTGACGGACTCCGCTGCTCAGCGGGGATCCATTCGTTGATCCCCGCTGAGCTGATGGATGACAGGTCAGTCAGTCTCTGCACTCTGTGCAGGGACGAACCTGTCAGAGCTCCGCTCTCCTCTATGGGAGACTGGATGAAAACAGACCATCTGTCTGTTGTCATTCGACCTGCCAGGCAGATGGAAAATAGGGTTTCCATCCGTCTGGATTTAGCGAATCGGAGCGGAACGGATGTCAGCGGACATGTCACCGCTGACATCCGTCGTTCCATAGAGGATGATGGAGCGTCCGTTCAAGTCCGCCTGCAAAACTGACAGGTGGACCTGAACAGTCTGTATGTGTGAAAGGGGCCTTAGTCCGTAGTGTTCAATATTAAGTTGGCCCACCTTTTGCAGCTATAACCCCTTTAACTCTTCTGGGAAGGCTGTCCACAAGGTTTAGGAGAGTGTCTATGGGAATGTTTGACCATTCTTCCAGAAGCGCATTTGTGATGTCAGGCACTGATGTTGGATGAGCAGGCCTGGCTCACAGTCTCCACTCTAATTCAACCCAAAGGTGTTTTTTCGGGTTCCTCCACCCCCAACTCGCTCATCCATATCTTTGTGGACCTTGCTTTTTGCACTGGTGCGCAATCATGTTGGAACAGGAAGGGTCCATCCCCAAACTGTTCCCACACAGTTGGGAGCATGAAATTATCCAAAATGTCTTGGTATGCTGACGCCTTAAGAGTTTCCTTCACTGGAACTAAGGGGCCAAGCCCAGTTCCCACAAAGTTGGGAGCATGAAATTGTCCAAAATGTCTTGGTATGCTGACGCCTTAAGAGTTTCCTTCACTGGAACTAAGGGGCCAAGCCCAACCCCTGAAAAACAACCCCACACCATAATCCCCCCTCCACCAAATTATTTGGACCACTGCACAAAGCAAGGTCCATGAAGACATGGATGAGCTAGTGTTTGCGAATTATTGTGGCTTCATATGGGATAAATGGAGGATGTTGTAAGCTTTTTAAATGAGAAGTGAGCACTGGAGGGGCAGAGCAGAGAGATGGTGACTGACAGCCACCAGCTCTCTGCTCACTGAGAACTGAGTGATCAGCGGTCTTTGCTCAGTTTTATCAGTCTTGGAAGCAGCGGGGGACAGAAGTTGCATTGGATCAATGCTGCATCCACCTAGGTGAGTATAATTTTTTACTTCTCTTTTTAAAGTGGTTGTATACCTCAAATGTAGTTTTTACCTACAGCTAAGCCTATAAGTAGTATTTAGTCAGCCACCAATTGTGCAAGTTCTCCCACTTAAAAAGATGAGAGAGGCCTGTAATTTTCATCATAGGCACACTTCAACTATGAGAGACAGAATGAAAAAAAAAATCCAGAAAATCACATTGTCTGATTTTTAAAGAATTTATTTGCAAGTTATGGTGGAAAAGATTTCTGGCTCCCACAGGCCTATAACTTCTTAAGTGGCTCCTCTGTCCTCCAGTCGTTACCTGTATTAATGGCACCTGTTTGAACTCATTATCAGTATAAAAGACACCTGTCCACAACCTCAAACTGTCAGACTCCAAACTCCACTATGGCCAAGACCAAAGAGCTGTCAAAGGACACCAGAAACAAAATTGTAGACCTGCACCAGGCTGGGAAGACTGAATCTGCAATAGGTAAGCAGCTTGGTGTGAAGAAATCAACTGTGGGAGCAATTATTACAAAATGGAAGACATACAAGACCACTGATAATCTCCCCTCGATCTGGGGCTCCATGCAAGATCTCACCCCGTGGGGCCGAAATGATCACAAGAACGGTGAGCAAAAATCCCAGAACCACACGGGGGGGGGACCTAGTGAATGACCTGCAGAGAGCTGGGACCAAAGTAACAAAGGCTACCATCAGTAACACACTACGCCGCCAGGGACACAAATCCTGCTGTGCCAGACGTGTCCCCCTGCTTAAGCCAGTACATGTCCGGGCCCGTCTGAAGTTTGCTAGAGAGCATTTGGATGATCCAGAAGAGGATTGGGAGAATGTCATATGGTCAGATGAAACCAAAATAGAACTTTTTGTTGAAAACTCAACTTGTCGTGTTTGGAGGAGAAAAATGCTGAGTTGCATCCAAAGAACACCATACCTACTGTGAAGCATGGGGGTGGAAACATCATTCTTTGGGGCTGTTTTTCTGCAAAGGGACCAGGGCAACTGATCCGTGTAAAGGAAAGAATGAATGGGGCCATGTATCATGAGATTTCGAATAAAAACTTCCTTCCATCAGCAAGGGCTTTGAAGATGAAACGTGACTGGGTTTTCAGCATGACAATGATCCCAAAAACACTGCCCGGGCAACAAAGGAGTGGCTTCAAGGTCCTGGAGTGGCCTAGCCAGTCTCCAGATCTCAACCCTATAGAAAATCTTTGGAGGGAGTTGAAAATCTGTGTTTCCCAGCAACAGCCCCAAAACATCACTGCTCTAGATGAGATCTGCATGGAGGAATGGGCCAAACTACCAGCAACAGTGTGTAAAAACCTTCTGGAGACTTACAGAAAACATTTGACCTCTGTCATTGCCAACAAAGTATTGAGATGAACTTTTGTTATTGACCAAATACTTATTTTCCACCATAATTTGCAAATAAATTCTTTAAAAATCAGACAATGTGATTTTCTGGATTTTTTTTTGTCATTCTGTCTCATGGTTGAAGTGTACCTATGATTAAAATTACAGACCTCTCTCATCTTTTTAAGTGGGAGAACTTGCACAATTGGTGGCTGACTAAATACTTTTTTGCACCACTGTATGTGTTCATGCACACACAGGCTGTTATCAGCTGTTTTTAGCAGTGACATTTTTGAGCTGTAAAAAAAAACCCCCAAGAGCTGAGGGTTTTTTGGACTGTTTTCAGCTGTAAAAACGTTCAAACACTTAGGCTTCATGCACGCAGGACTTTAAAAAAAACAGCCAAAAAAAGTCAGTAGCTTATCAGGGATGTTTTCAGCTTTTACCAACGTTATATTACCGCCGTTTTTTCATGTTTTTAAAGGGCCAGCGTGTTTTTTTTTTTTTTTTCCAATTGGTCTAAAACGTCCAAAAACGTTGGGGATTGACATTTTTGAGTGTTTTTGGGCATTTTTGGACGTTTTTAAGTGTTTGAACGTTTTTACAGCTGAAAACAGTCCTAAAAAACCCTCAGCTCTTGGGTTTTTTTTACAGCTCAAAAACGCCACTGCTAAAAACAGTTGATAACAATCTATGTGTGCATGAACACATAGGATAACATGATGGAGGGTTTATTGACTGTAGGAAAAAAACGTCTGCAGCTGAAAACAGCTGCTAAAAAACAGTCAAAAAACGTTCTGTGTGCAGGAGGCCTTGAAAACGCCCAAAAACGCTTAAAAACTTCCATCCCCAACGTTTTTGGACGTTTTAGACCAATTGGGAAAAAAAATGCTGGCCCTTTAAAAACGCAAAAAAACGGCGGTAATATAACGCTGGTAAAAGCTGAAAACATCCCTGATAAGCTACTGACAGTTTTTGGCTGTTTTTTTTAAATTCCTGTGTGCATGAAGCCTTAAGCTTAAGCAGCCTTGCTGGGAAGTTTATATATTAGTTGTGATATTTGTTTAGTAGTTTTCATAAAATTTGAGAGTTTATCTCAAAGCACTGCTCTTCTAGTTCTGTATATATGTTCTGTGTGTGTATAATATATATCTCACAAATGGTGATATTTGGCTCTCTGCCCCTTTTTTGTAGACCCAAAGTAATGTGACGGTGATCTTTCTGACTGAAATAGTTTGGGAAACCTTCCGACCAAACACTGGATGCTTTGAGCCTATAACCATATACTTTACTGACTACAGCAAAGGTATTTTCCTCCTCCTTTGTCATTGTACGCATCCTTTTGTGCTTTGTGACACAGCACAAATCTGCCCTTTTATTTCCCATCTCCTCACAGCTAGCATGAAATCAAGAATTGCAGGAAAACAGTGTTAGGGCTGATAATGCTGAAGATGACAGTATCCGAAGCTGGGCCCAATTCGTTTTGTTGCTTATAGGATCGTGAATTCATATTGCTCATTAACTTACTGACTGGTATAACACACTGACTCATGTATATTTACTGACCAGGTGTACCCAGTCCTTGTTGAGTCACATAAGATGTACTGCACAAGAAGCTGGTGTCCCACCCAACATCTTGTTGTAGAAAAATGTGAGAACCTAAAACTAAAGTAAAGTTGCATCTTGCAGAAGAGACCTACAATAAAACAAGCTTACCTGCATGTTCACAATCTTCTTTACAATTCTCAGCACACCTCGGTGCTGGAATGACTGAACTCCTGTGCGCATTTGCAGGAGTTACACTCACTTTAAGGCTACTTTTCTCACTAGGATGTTTTTCAAGCGCTTTTGGGCTAAAAACAGCGCCCTTATAGCGCCTGAAAAACACCACCCCCCCCCCCCATCCACCCCAATGTGAAAGCCTGAGTGCTTTCACACTGGGGCAATACGCTTGCAGGATGTTACTAAAAGTCCTACAGGCAGCATCTTTGGCATGGTGCGGTGATCGGTGTTTACACCGCTCCTCCACCGGCCCTGCCATTGAAATCAATGGGATGTGCTTCTGAAGCACCTGCACACCACCTTGGAAGCGCAGCACGCCGGCACTGTTAACCCCTTGTGGAGGGTTAAATGCGTCATGCTCCCACCTGCATAGCGGAGCCATAGCAATAGCATAGCTATAACAGCGGAAAATCGACGTTGAAACTAGCGACGCTTTACCGCTATCGCCCACCCCAGTGTGAAAGTAGCCTAAGTCTTTTTGTGTTTTGTGTATTTGTTCCAGATCTGTGCAGTAATCCAAATGTTCCTGTATTTAAACTAGTCACTGCTGTTCTTTCTCCTTAAAGTGGTTGTAGAGGCAGAAGGTCTTTTTTATCTTAATGCATTCTGTGCGTTAAGATAAAAAGCCTTCTGTGTGCAGCAGCAGCCCCCCCAATACTTACCTAAGGTCCCAAGGTTACTAAGGTCTGTCCAGCGATGTCCACAATTGTCTCAGCAGTCCGAGATTCTCCTTCCTGAGTAGTTGAAACACAGCAGCGGTGCCATTGGCTCCCGTCATGGTCAATCAAAATCAGCTAGCCAATTGGGAGAGAGGGGGCGGGTCAGGGCTCTGTATCTGAATGGACACAGGGAGCTGTGACTCTGCTCGGGTGTCCCCATAGCAAGCTGTTTCTTGTGGGGGCATTGAACAGGAGGGAGGGGCCGGGATCACAGAAGAGGAACCCGAGAAGAGGAGGATCTGGGCTGCTCTGTGCAAATCATAAACAAAATAGGGTTAAAAAGAGGAGCAATGACCCTGTTCCTATATATTGTATAAGATCCTCGTTGCCGGCTCACCCTATAATCGGGGTGGGGTACCCAGAATCAAAATACAAGCAAGACACAAGGATGGTTTCCCGCACATAGGTGCGGGAAACGGCTCCAACGGGAACACACCGCAGCTTCTTGAGTGATCAAGTATACACTTTATTGAAAATATAGGGAAGGATGCATTGAAAAAGGACAGACCAAACCACAAGTTAAAACCTTAGGACAACGTTGCCATAAGAAACAATAGCCCGGGCTCAGTCATATCCCAATGGACACCCCATTTAGACCAGATTACTATGTTAAACCAAATATGGATATAATAACCAGCAAGATGAAAATTGGCCAATGGCCAGTGGAAAAAGGGGGGGCTCAGTAGCACATATATGTAGTCCTGCTGGTAGGCGGTGGTGGTCACACCGCTAGTGTGGATAGAGAGTAAGCTGGAGAATGTCTGGAGATGGTAGCCCTATTGCAGCTGAGCATGCATCAGGTGGGGATGAGTGGAACATAGGAGGGGGAGGGGGGGTGGTTATTTGATGGGTGTATAGACAGAATACACCTTGCTGCACAGATCATGAGGGTAATGTACACATCAGGAGACCGTCCCATAGGGTGGGCTTACCCAGTCCTATTGAGGTGCCATTCCTCCCTGTGTTAATTCACCCAGCTCACTGTTCCTCCCCGTCATGGACACACATCAGGTGGGAACTGAATGGTTAAATGAGAGGCAGAGAGTGAGCAGTGGATGGCTGTGAGTGTGTAAACAAGATATGCTTAACTGCACAGATAATTAAGCCAATACACAGCTCTGGACAGGGTCCCATAGAGTGATCTCACCCAGTCCAGTGAATATGCTGTCCTCCTCTGTGATAAGCCATGCAGTTCACATTTCCTCCTTTGTAGTTCTGAATCAAATGTAAAAGTAAGATAAAGCCCTCAAGCTTACTCTCTAGCCACACTAGCGGTGTGAACACCACCGCCTACCAGCAGGACTACATATATGTGCTACGGAGCCCCCCCTTTTTCCACTGGCCATTGGCCAATTTTCATCTTGCTGGTTATTGTATCCATATTTGGTTTAACATAGTAATCTGGTCTGAATGGGGTGTCCATTAGGATATGACTGTGAGCCCGGGCTATTGTTTTTAGTTTCTTATGGCAACGTTGTCCTAAGGTTTTAACTTGTGGTTTGGTCTGTCCTTTTTCAATGCATCCTTCCCTATATTTTCAATAAAGTGTATAATTGATCACTCAAGAAGCTGTGGTGTGTTCCCGTTGGAGCCGTTTCCCGCACCTATGTGCGGGAAACCATCCTTGTGTCTTGCTCTGTGCAAATCCACTGCAACAGAGCAGGTAAGTATAACATGTTTGTTATTTTTATAGGAAAAAAAAAGTGACTTTACAATCTCTTAAGCTGGGTTACTTGTTTCCGCTTCCTTCTGTTTTTGCAGGCAACCTGTAGTGGGTGGTCCCTCCCACAGCTCTGCTCTTTGCATAGGCTATACGCAAAACAACCTGAGGTCACTGCTAGTTTTACAGGAATCTGGGTGTTTAAGGGCATTTGATGCTTACAAAGTGTATTTTTTTTTTAGCTATTGAGGAATATATTGTATTTAAAATGAAAGTTGTGTGCCTGGAATTCAGCTTTAGAGCTGTATAGGAGACCAGGTCAAATGAGTATTACCTACTGTGATGAACTAGGGGTGCAGAAAGAGAGTGAGCACACAGAGGCAAATCACAAAGAACCTGATGCACAAGCGTTTATTGGGGGGCTCGGGTATAGGCAGTACAAGATTTAGTCCACAGAACAAACGGAAGACACATAAATGAAGAATGATCCTCAGGGCTGCAATATGGGACAGCAAAGAGAGGTAGTCCACAGGGCAGCGCAGTGCTTGGTACAGCGGGGTTAAAGATCTGGGCAGGCAGGGCGAAGTCCGTAACGGGGCAGAGATCTGGGCAGACAGGGCTAAGTCTGGAATGGGGCAGAGATCTGGGCAGACCGGGCTAAGTTCGGAATGGGGCTGGGGTAGGGGCTGGTAGCAGAAGCAGGGAAGACTGGGTGACGTTCATGGGCTCACACAGCACAAACAATACAGAATTATATGTCCGACTCAGTAGTTCTAACCAGCTTCCTTTTAGTGCGGTATACAGCCAAAGTCTGACACTTTCTGCTAGCATAGGGAAATTAAATTGTACTTTCAATTCAGCTAAGACTAACATACAACACCCAGTGCCAACACATCTGGCCCTGTCTAGCCACAGGACACCATGCTGTCTGCGCTTCCTGCAGAGATCAACCTCCTCTCGCACCCTCTGCACAGGAACCCCTAGATTTAATTAAGCAGACAAGCTGACTGCTTTACACACTGTTGATTTCAACAAAACAACACAAAATAATTTATCATTCTGCCTGCTGCTACACCAGCCTTAATCCAGGATCCCATAGTCTTCCTTCCCACTGGTTCTGGCTTTGATGACCGATGCCCTAAAGCCACTCTTATTGCAGGTCTCCAACCTCTCTCCAAAGTCATCACATACAATGCAGGTCCAATGTTTACCTAATAATGTAGAAGTGTCTGCCCACATTCCAGCCCTCAAGCAGATAGGACCAATGGCTACTGCAGAAGGTTCAGTTAATAATACTCTGCCTCATCTCATCCCATCCCATAGAAAAGTGGGTCACTCTGGGCAGTTCACCCTCCTGTTTTTGGGGCTGTTATACCCAGTCACATATTTGGTGGCATTGCCCCAAAGCTAATGGCTTCTGGATTCCAGTACACAGTATAATATGGTACAGACTGTCTTGCACTGTGACTTAACACAGAACCCTTGGGAAGCCTTGCTACATAGACCAATATGTCACTTATCTAAGGCAGAACAAAAGTGGACTAGATTTTAAAGAATTTGGAGTGGCTGTCGTTTAGTACTGCAGTGAATTCTTCAAGGTACCAAAGTTTCCAATAGTTGCCGTTTAACTTTAAAAAAATTGATATTTGGCCTTTCTCCCCTGTCTTTCAGGACAGCACCTGGAGAGAGCGCAGCTCTATCCATTTTCCCAGGACCAGTCACTTCCACCATGGCCTCAGTTGTAGTGTTACCTCCGCCATGCTAGAAGCGACTGCAGGGAACCAGGGGTATGCTGCGCGCTCTCCAGGTGGAGGAAGTAAGGGGCATAACTATATGCGGTGTTTTTTTTTTTTTTTTTTTTTTTTTGGCCCAACCCAGCACCCCCCCCATAACGGGAGGGTGGTGCTCCGGTGTCTACTCTTCGAGCCCAGCAAGGGCAGAGGCTGCTGGGGTTCGCACGCTCCTTTAGACCGGGGCGGCGCAGGCTGGTAGGCGCCACCTGCACCCCTGACCTCCGCTTGTTTCGGAGGGCGAGAGCGGCATTTCCGGAGGCGCGTGGTGGCTTCCGGTTCTGGCCGCTGGAACGCAGGAGGAGGTGGGCGGCCCCGGCTGATGTTAGTTCCGGTCCTCGCATCGGCAAAAGGACTGGGAATGTTTAAAGATGGACGGCGCCAGGAGCAGGCAGCTGTGGCAGGAGCAGGAGCCACAAACGCCAGCCAGACCCAGGTAAGCCGAGGTCTTTTGGACATTACTCTGGAGTCGTGTGGATTTCCCTCCCTTGCTTTCCTGAAAGGGAGATAAGGAAGCTTGCATCACTTTTCTTAAGTTTTACTGCACTGGGGGGAAAGTGATCGGAATAATGGCACTATGGGGTTTGTTTTGTGGCCACTATAGTGTTGTGTTTAGCAGTGTGGTGGCGGAAGTGTCAGCACTTCTGTTTAGAAATCATGGGTATTGTTAGTTCAGAACCCTTATATGCAGCTTCATGTAGAGAGATTGTTCTCCCCATGTTTTGTTTTATATTTTTATGTGCGGGATTGGGGGTCTTTGGTGTTTTTCAGGGAAAAGTCAAGGAGAAAGCTAAGCATTGTTCCCCTCCCCCCTAAAAGGAAACGTCCGTCATGTAAAAACACTCTTAGATTCTTGGACTAAGGTGTTATGTAAAACCTGCATAGCAGAGTTAGTCAAGGAGGAGACGTCCTCAGCTACCGCCGCTTCCCAGCCAGAGGTGTTACCACATTTCAGAAGGAACTAGGGGACTCCTTCCGTCATTTAGATCCTACCTGGATAAGTGTCCGTCTCCAGCACATTCTCATCCATCTATATCCACACCCAGGGATATCGGTGATTCAGATGACGAGCAAGGAAGTGGTTCCTCAGGTTCGGAGGAGGAGGCTGAAGATGAGAAGGAAGCTGCTGCTTCTCGTTAAAAATTGTCCTTGGAGGAGGTAGATGACCTGTTAAGAGTCATACATGCCACCCTGAACATCAAGGAGGATAAGAAGCAGTTATCATTGCATGACAAGATGTTTCAGGGGTTGGGGGGGGTGAAGCACCGAGTATTCCCGGGGTACAAATTTCTGTCTGAGACTGTAAAAAGAGAGAGGAAAGGCCCCAATTTTTTTTTTTTTTTGAAATGACTCAAGCGGAGGTTTCCGTTTTGTGGAGGATAGTTCTCAGGTCTGGAACAAAAGGCCTAAACTGGATGCAGCATTTTCACAGGTCTCACGAAATACAAATCTGGTGTTTGAAGATATGGGGGTGCTGACAGACACTATGGATAGAAGGGCGGATTGCCTGTTAAAAGCCTGGGATATGACGTTGGCCAACTTAAAACCAGCAATGGTGTCGACTGTAGTGGCCAGGAATCTGGAACAATGGCTTGAGTAATTGAAAGGGCACATTGAAGCAGGAACCTCCCGCAAAGATCCGTTAGAGACCCTGCCAGTATTGCAAAAAGTGGTGGGATATGTGGTGGACGCTTCACCTGAATCTGTAAGAATGTCGGCTAGATCCTCGGCTCTAGTAATTTCCAGCACATAGGTCTTTGTGGGTTAAAACCTGCTCAAGGGGATACTGTTTCAAAGGTAAAACTGTGTGGGCTGCTGTTTAAAGGAGATCTGGTGTTTGGCCCTAATCTTAAAGCCGTCTTCGATGGGATGGCAGATGAGAAAAAGGCATTTCCAGTAAAAAGAAGGTAGCCCCTCAGGATAAAAAGAAAAAAAAAGAGAAATTTTCGTCCTCTTCTCCAAACACAGAAGATGAAGACAGGATACAGGAAACTTTGGAAGGCTCAGAGAGGTTGAGGGAAGACAGGGGTTTTATTCTGACTTCCTAACCAAAGCACTAAAAACCAGTGATTGTTATCCAACTGTGGGGGGGAAGACTGCAGTCTTTTCTTCCACAGTGGAGGGAAATAATGTCCAGCCCGTTTGTCCTCAAAGTAATATCAGAGGGCTACAGGCTGAAATTTTCTCAATCTCTGCAAAATCAGTTTTATCTAACCCAGGGTTCCCTGGGATCAAGAAATTGCCCTGGCAATGGCATCTCTCTTGCAGGATCTTGTTCAGCTGAAAATTTTGGTAATTCTGAACTTGAAGTCAAATCCGTGCGATAAAAGAAGTTCAGAATGAATACAATTATTGTTTTTTTTGGTGAAAAATCTAACAGCAGGCTGCTTCCTTGTGTCCATAGACCTCAGGGATGCATACCTTCATGTTCCCATAGCTCCCGCATCGCAAAAATCTCTGCGTTTTAAGATGGGCGGCATAGTATCACACCTCCCAGTTCAGAGGCCTTGGCACCCCTCATATTGAAGGGAATATCAATTGTGCCCTACCTGGACGATCTGATTTTTGCCAGGTCAGAGGATCTCTTGTGGAAAGGTCTGGGGGAGACGGAGAGACATTTGAAGCGTCTAGGTTGTATCATAAGCAGGGAAAGGTCAAACATGGTTCCATCTCGAACAATAAAATTCCTGGGCTACACAATCCGCTCAGTGCAAGAAAAGATTTTTCTCCCAGAGGAAGAGATGGCAAAGATCTAAGATGCGGTAAAGAAGTTAGACACCGACCACGGTCGGGACAGCCATGTGAGCACTAGGCCTCCTTACATCATCAATTTCGGTACTGCAATTGGCACGACTTCATTCGAGATATATCCAACAGGTAATCAAAATTCTTCCTTGGGTCCCAAAGAAACTGTGGTGGTGGAGGAGTCAGGTAATCTTGAACAAAGGCCTGCTCTAAACTTTCCCAGTAGAAAAAAGATTGACAACAGAAGTAAGTGCCTGGAGATTGGGTGCCCACCTGGAAGGGCAGATGGCCCAGGGAGTTTGGGCAAGCTGGGAAAGCAAAAGATCCTCCAATTGGAGGGAATTAAAAGCCATCTTCCTAGCCCTTTGGGCATTGAGGGAGCGGATTGGGGCCATCATGTTCAGGTGTGTCAGACAATGCCACAGCAGTGGCCTATATTACTAAACACGGATGCACAAGGAGCAGGGGGTTGCTACTCTTGGATCTCCAGATTATGACTTGGGCAGAAGAAAACCTAACATCCCTGACTTTCGAAGGACAACCTAAATCAGGTAGCAGACTGCCGAAGGAAAGTACTAGAGTCAGAATGGAGCTTGAACTCGAGAGTATTTCAGATGTTAGTAGAAAGATGGGGAACTCCACAGATTGATCTGTTCGCCTCCCGGGACAACACAAAAGTGGCGGCTTCTCTCTGAGCAGGGGAGATCGAGCAGGAGGTCTGTACGCACTAGCCCAGTCTTGGGCTTTCCATCTGTGCTATGCCTTCCCTCCTTTCCAGTTGATTCCCCTGGTACTCAAAAAGTTACAGAAGGAATGTACAACCCTGATTTTAATGGCTTCTGTTTGGCCCAAAAGGGCATGATTTTCAACTTTCCAGAAATTGGCGGTAGAGCCCCATTGGCTTTTGCCACTACGAAAGGATCTTCTGGGCCAGGGACCCATTCAGCATCCCAATATAGAGCAACTCAGGCTGGCAGCCTGGTTGCTGAGGAGAAAATCCTCATAAGGCCTCATGCACACAGGACATTTTTTGACTGTTTTTCAGCAGCTGTTTGAAGCTGCAGACGTTGTTTTCTACAGTCAATAAACCCTCCATGTTATCCTATGTGTTCATGCACACATAGGCTGTTATCAGCTGTTTTTAGCAGTGACGTTTTTGAGCTGTAAAAAAACCCCAAGACCTGAGGGTTTTTTTGGGCGGTTTTCAGCTGTAAAAACGTTCAAATGCTTAACCACTTCCCGCCGGGTGGACGTCCATGGACGTCCTAGACTTTGAGCGGGGATATCTGAATGGTGCCAGCAGCTAGAGGCACCATTCAGATATCATTTTTTCCATTACCACGGAGATCGACGACCGTGGTAAGTCTATAGGGGCGAGTTTCAGATCCTGCAGGTACCTGCAGGTGGGCCGCCCTTCACCAATTCGTAAACTTGCAAAAATGTCGACTTTTGGCGGGTTTTTTTGGGAGTCCAGAACCCCAAAAAAATGTCGAGTTTTTGCAGTGACGATTTTTGTCGACTATTGTCGGATACACACGTACTTGTGTATCCTATTGTACCTCCCAAATAACTGACATCTTTTGTTGCAGACGTCGAAGTTTGTCGACGACTTTTTGTCAGTTTTTTACAGGACACACGTACTCCGGAATACTCCTAAAAGAGGAGTCGTTGGTCCGACGGTCGGACTCAAC
>BLSH010499911.1:1925589-1951087 GCA_018402905.1 Glandirana rugosa
GGGGGGGGGGGGGGGGCCCCAAGAAACACCCACCCCCCCCCATTCCTCAGGGGAGGATTCGGATCCAGAAAGCACCTCGGTGGTCACACCTGTGGACCTATCAGAGGGTGAACTGCCCTCAGACTGCGAAGGTGATCAGGAGGCTCCTTTTTCGCGTGATAAAGCGATAGTGGCCGCTCTGATCACTGATATCCGCGACTCCATGCGGCTTGACCAAGCAGGGGAGTCGCAGGAGTCCACATATTTGTGGATCACTAAAACCCCCTAGGTCCCCTAAGGCTTACCCTTATGATCAGGTGTTTGAACAGGCGGTGTTCAAGGAATGGCTGCGGCCACCAAATTCCTTTGCTTTTCCTAAAAGCTTTGCTGTTCGCTACTCCTTTGAGGATAGCTTTACTAAGAGATGGGCTTCCCCAACAGTGGACCCCCCAGTGGCCCATCTGAATAAGGCAATAACCATTCCCTTGGAGGGGTCGCCGTCTTTTAGGGAGACGGCTGATCACCGCACGGAGGCAATGTCTAAGGCACTGTTCTTGTTGGCTGAGTCAGCCATGCGGCCGGCGCTAGCGGCTGCGATGGCGGAACAATCTCTTCACGAGCACGCTGCCACACACTGCACACTGGTTTAACTTGTGAGTGTGCACAGGCTGAGGTGCAGCGGGCACAACATTTGGAAGAGGGTATCCGCTACATATGCCATGCTGCTTTGGACCTTCTTCCCATATTGTCAAAAATGTCTGTTTTTGCAATTGTTATTAGGCGGGTGCTGTAGCTCTGCTCTTGGTCGGGCGACCAGGCTTCAAAGAAAGCTCTTGCAGATCTTCCCTTTCAAGGAGGGCGTCTGTTTGGCCCACAGTTGGATGAAATCATTAAGGATTTCATGGGAGGGAAGAGTACTTTCCTTCCAGAGCCGAAGCGGCGGGACTTTCGCCGTAGGCAGGGCCCTGTTTCTTCAGGTCAGAAGAAGTTTTTTTGGGCACCCGGCTCAGTGGGTAAGGGCTTCAAGTCCGGTAAGGCTGCCTCTGGGCACAGTCCGAAAAAGCGAAGGATAAATCAACCTCTGCATGATGGGTTGCCCCCGCCCGACTCACGGGTGGGGGGCCGGTTGCTGGGGTTCACAGACAGATGGACTGCCCGCATCACCGATCGATGGGTACTGGAGGTGGTGTCCTCCGGGTACAGGATAGAATTCATCTCTCTGCCCCCAGAAAGGTTCCCTTCAAACTTGAGACTCCCTCAGGGGCGTCGGGAGGCGCTTCTAGGCGCCGTTCGGGCACTTGCCGAACAGGGAGTGGTTGTACCGGTACCCATGGTGGAAAGATTTCACGGGTTTTACTCAAACCTCTTTGTGGTGCCCAAAAAGGGCGGTGTCAGGCCAGTTCTGGGCCTGAAGGCATTAAACCACTTCATAAAAACTAAGAGATTCAGGATGGAGTCCATCCGCTCGGTCGTGGCCGCCCTGCACCAAGGGGAATTCATGGCGTCCCTGGATATCAGGGACGTGTATCTCCATGTTCCAGTTTGTCACAGTCACCAGCGTTTTCTATGCTTCGCAGTGGGGGACCTGCATTACCAGTTTGTGGCACTTCCCTTCGGGTTGGCTTCATCTCCCCGAGTGTTCACCAAGGCCCCGATGCTGGCGCTGCTGAGACAGAGAGGTATCGCGGTAGTAGCATACCTCGACGATTTACTCCTGAGAGCAGAGTCTGCTGCGGCTCTGGAGGAGAACGTGACAATTACGGTGTCCACGTTAGAGGAGTTCGGTTGGCTAATCAACCTGCAGAAGTCATCGTTGACTTCATCCTGCCGGCTGGAATAACTGGGTCTGATTCTGGACACGGTGCAGGCAAGGGTGTTTTTACCACCAAACAAGCTCCTGACACTTCAGGCAGCAGTGCGAACCCTGTTATCACGCCAGTGGTCCTCCTTACGGTTCTGTATGCGAGTGTTGGGGCTCATGGTGTCGACTTTCGAAGCGATACCTTACGCCCAGAGTCACACTCAGCTCTTGCAGAAGGCGATTTTGTCGCAATGGGACAAATCTCCCCTATCCCTAGACAGACTGATCAGGTTGGATCATCAGTCCCGAGGATCCTTGATTTGGTGGATTCAGGCTCCGGCCCTAAAGTTGGGGAAATGTTTTCTCCCCCTCAATTGGTCGATAGTAACGACGGATGCCAGCCTATTGGGCTGGGGAGGGGTCCTGGTCCAGTTCTCTGCCCAGGGTCATTGGTCAGTGCAGGAAGCTTGTCTTCCAATAAATGTACTGGAACTGAGAGAGATCAGACTTTGTCTGTCCCGTTGGTCAGAAAGGCTGCGAGGCCTCCCTGTCCGGGTTCAGTTGGACAATGCCACGGCTGTGGCATTTGTGAACCATCAGGGCGGAACAAGAAGCTCGGCAGCAGCCTCAGAGGCGGCTCTGATCCTTCGGTGGGCAGAACTTCACGTGCCAGCTCTCTCTGCAATCTACATCCCAGGCGTGGAAAATTGGCAGGCGGACTTTCTCAGCCGCCGGACTCTGGATCAAGGGGAATGGTCCCTACATCCAGAAGTGTTCCGCCAGATTTGCCTCAAGTGGGGCACACCAGAGGTGGACCTCATGGCCTCCAGGTTCAATCACAAGGTACAGACCTTTGTGTGCAGAACAAAAGATCCGTTGGCGGTCGCCTCGGACGCACTGGTAGCGCCCTGGGGTCGGTATCGGCTACTGTACATCTTTCCTCCGCTAAAGCTTCTACCGCGGGTTCTGCGCAGGATAGAAGCAGAGGGAATCCCGACAATCCTGGTAGCTCCGGATTGGCCTCGGCGTCCTTGATACGCCGACGTAGTACGGATGGTGGCAGATGTTCCGTGGCGTCTTCCACTTCGCGAAGACCTACTGTCTCAGGGGCCCATTTTGCACCCTGCTTTACCCTCGCTGGCTTTGACGGCTTGGCTATTGAGTCCCAGGTGTTAAGGGATAGGGGTGTCTCGGACTCCGTGATCCCTACTATGATTGAAGCACGTAAAGGTACCTCACGTAAGATTTATCATAGGACCTATATTACCTGGTGCGAGGCAGGGGATTGGAACCCCCGCTCTTACATAGTGTCCAGAGTACTGACTTTTTTGCAGCAAGGACTGGACAAGAACCTGGCGTTTAAGTACGCTTAAGGGTCAGATTTCGGCCCTGGCGGTTCTTTTTCAACGGCCCTTGGCTTCTCATTCATTGATCCGTACATTTGTACAGGGGGTACGTCATGTGGCTCCTCAGATACGGTCGCCTCTGGCACCGTGGGATTTGAATCTGGTGCTTTTTGTGCTGCAGAAACCACCATATGAAAAGATTAGGGACATTCCCCTGCGACTGTTGTCGCAGAAAGTGGCTTTTCTGGTTGCTGTCACATCTAGGCGGGTGTCTGAGTTAGCAGCGTTATCCTGCAAGTCACCTTACTTGGTTCTTCACAAGGACAAGGCGGTTTTGTGACCTTCCCCTTCGTTTCTTCCGAAGGTGGTTTCTTCTTTTCATTTAAATGAGGATATTATAATTCCCTCATTGTGCCCACACCCGTCACATCCCAAAGAAGTTGAACTGCATTCTTTGGATGTGGTGAGGGCTTTGCGGGTGTATTTGTTTTCTACAGCTTCTTTTCGGAAGTCTGATTCTTTATTTGTGCCGACGGAAGGGTCGCGCAAAGGCATGGCGGCCTCGTCAGCTACCATTTCTCGTTGGATAAGGAAGACCGTGACTCATGCATATGAGATTGGGGGCAAGGTTCCCCCGTTTCCAGTCACGGCTCATTCCACCAGGGCAGTTAGTTCTTCCTGGGCGTTTAGACACCAAGCCTCTGTGTCTCAGGTGTGCAAAGCTGCTACTTGGGCCTCAGTGCACACCTTTACTAAGTTTTACAAAATTGATGTTTCAGCATCTTCGGATGCTGCTTTTGGCCGCAAGGTATTACAAGAGGAAGTGTAGGCGCGATTAGCGCCGCCTGAGAGGGCGTTTTTCTGTTGGGTACAGTTGTTAGTCTGCCCACCCCTCTTGATTGCCACAGCTTTGGGACGTCCCCACATGTCATAAGAAGGTTGCGTCTGTCAGTGAACGGAAGAGTAAAAAGGATTTTATTATAACTTACCGTAAAATCCTTTTCTCTGAGTTCACTGACAGACGCAGCACCCACCCCTCTGCGTTTGTTTTGTACGGCTTGTTACGAACTGATGTGCTGTACAGAGCAGGGGGATTATATGCGAAGATGAGGACAGCCCCCTGGGAGGGGCCAACCTATGCTTTTGTTTTTTGCCTAGTCTACTCCTAGTGATATGAGCATAACCCCACGTGTCATAAGAAGGCTGCGTCTGTCAGTGAACTCAGAGAAAAGGATTTTACGGTAAGTTGTGATAAAATCCCTTTTTTTGCTTGCACATGATTGGATGATGGAAAACAGAGCTTCACCACATTCACCAAGCTCTGGGGAAAATGAGTGCAACTGCACTTGCAAAAATGCAGTCTATTTTCCTTTAGTAAATTAACCCATTTGTCATTTTAGGTTACTTTGACACTGAAAGGTTTTTCAGACGCTGCGGTGCTAAAAATGGCGCCTGTGCAGCGCCTGAAAAACCCTCCCCCCATTCTCCCCAGTGTGAAAGCCTGAGTGCTTTCACACTGGGTCGGTGCGCTTGCAGGACAGCAAGAAAAGTCCTGCAAGCCGCATCTTTGGGGCCGTGCGGTAGCGGCTGTACACCGCCTCGGAAGCCCCGAGCAGAGGCACTTTTAACCCCTTGTTAACCCCTTCTTGCAGGTTAAAAGCACCCCGCTCCCGCCTGCATAGCGGCGAATGCTCCACTAATTAGCAGCAATTTACCGCTACCACCCCTCCCCGCCCCAGTGTGAAAGTAGCCTGAATGAACACATTCTGTGTCCTAATAGCATCAGCTGTCTGTGAAAGGCGATAGATATAACCTTTAAATAATGCTTAAACTTGATTAGAAGCACTTTCTGCAAAGGATAAAACTTCTCTATTGAATAATCAGAGCCTGCAAATTCTCTTTTAGCCACTAGAGGCACTGTTTGACTTTTTATGAGCAATGGTAGTTTTGATTCCTACTAAACATCTGTGCTGCAAGAGTAATATAGATACATCTCTACCTACTCAAATATTACTCGCAGGCACCAAAAAATAGTGCTTCATCGTACCTTCTAGATTCCTTTATCTGCGGTTTGGATGCCTTGAATGAATGCCTGCTTGTAGCCAACGATATTCAACCCTGCCAAGCAGCGCAGTGCTCTATAGTGACTGTCTGCCAGCCAAAATGTAAGCACAGTTGATTGACTCCTAAAATGGTAGAATAATCCACCTCAGATTTCTGTTATCAGTTTGTCCTATTAGACATGTATTAAGTGAGAAAAAAAATTCAGGTATTGTGTAGCATCATTAACCAGAACCTGTATGTGTATGAACAGGTATGGCTGCTTTCATATACACATCTAGTTTAGCAAGCTTTAAATAACACTAAAACGGCAGATTTAATGCATTCACACAATATTTCCTTTCAAACTATGAGGATAGAAATGTGGGAACTGCCCTTACTGTTTTTGTTTTTTAATATGTAGGAACCTCTTGATGACTTCCCTAGCTAGTGACTATGTAGCCTGGAACAAGCATGTGGAGTCTACACTTTTCACACTTTACTGTTTGATGTCAGAGACTCACAGGGTAGTGAAACCAAGAGAAGGCAAACAACCTTGGAACATGCATGTTTTTTTTTCTTAGAGGCTCTTTTATGACAGCCAGTTTTTTGTGTGCTGCTCCTCACTCTGATACCAAATGGCATAAAGTAACTGTTTTTCTTCCTTTGAAGCATCATGGAAAAATTAAGAAAACCGACTTTCTGAAAAAACATGAAAAGGTAATGACTTCATATTAATGATTTAATTCCTATGGCACATTTAATGATGACAAATTATAATCTATTCAGACATAATAAAATGTGTGCTAAAGCTTTACTGCCAATGTTGTGCACTTCGTTGCTTCCTGCCCTTATTTGTTGCATAATATATTGGAGAAAATTTGGTAGCATGCTATGTGGAAGCGAACCCCAGACCTCTGCAATCATGTGCTTCTGTTCTGACCACTGCTCTACTTTTTCACTTGTGCAGGCTGAATATGTCTGTCTGTCCTGTGTCTGGGGCCCCCTTGCGCTGTTTTTTTTTTGGCCTCATGCACACGGGACATTAAAAAAAATTCTAAAAAACTTCAGTAGCTTTGTAGTGAGTTTTTCTGCATTCTTGCACTCGCATTTTTGAGCGTGTTTTTTTTTTTTTTTTTTCTCTCCAATGGATCTAAAACGTCCAAAAACGCTGGTGAGACGCGTTTTGAGCGTGTTTCAGCTTTTTTTTCCCCCCGCGTTTTGACCCTTTTTACAGCTGAAATACTCCTCTCAGAACCCACTAGTCTTAGATTTTTTTTTTTTAATTTTTTTTTACAGCTCAGGAATGCCCCTGTCCAAAACAGTTAACAGCCTATGTGTGCATGAACACATAGGCTAATTGGGGAGTTTATTGATTGTAGCAAAAAACGTCTGAAGCCAAAAACAGCAGCTGATGACTCATCTGTTGTTACGGGCGTGGTGGCTGGCTTCCCGGCCCCATGCTTGGCAACCAGCTATAGATACAGTGTGGTTAATCACTTCAGCCCCAGAAGGATTTGCCTCCTTCCTGACCAGAGCATTTTTTGCGATTCGACACTGCGTTGCTTTAACTGACAATCGCGCGGTCATGCGATGTTGTACCCAAACAAAATTGAGGTCCCTTTTTTTTCCCCCACAAATAGAGCTTTCTTTTGGTGGTATTTGATCACCTCTGCAGTTTTTATTTTTTGCGCTAAAACAAAGCGCGACAATTCTGGAAAAAAAAAAAAAACTATTTTACTTTTGGCTATAATATCCCCAAAAAATATAAAAAAACTAATTTAGTTTAGGCCGATCAGTTTAGGCCGATTATATATTCTTCTACATATTTTTGGTAAATAGGCGTATATCGATTGGGCTGCGCAAAAGGGTCTACCAACTATGGGAATAAATTTATGGCATTTTTATTATTATAATTTTTTTTTTTTTTTACTAGTAATGGCGGCGATCCGAGATTTTTATCTTGACTGTGACATTGCAGCGGACAGATTGGACACTTTTAACACTTTTTTTGGGATTAATGGCATTTATACAGCAATTAGAGCTTTAAATAGCCACTGATTACTGTATGATTGTCATTGGCAGGGAAGGGATTAAACTCTAGGGGGCGATCAAGGGGTTAACTGTGTTCCCTCAGTGTATTCTAACTGTGTGGGGGCTGGGCTGGCTGGGGCATAACCGATCTAACTGTTCCTGATTACAAGGAATAGTAGATCTTTTTCATGATCCCTGACATAATGGGGGTCCGCCATGCTTACATTGGCGGATCCCCGTTCTGCCTCTGTAGAAGGCAGGTACGCTTGTGGAGCGTGCGGCGGGCGCGTACTCGCCCGCAAATCCTTCTGCAGTACAACTGCGGCGGCTGGTCCGCAACTTGTTAAAGAGGGAAAAGATAGGGTTTTCTTCCGTCTCAAAAAACGGAACAATTCTGGTTGAGGGTTATTATAATTTTATAAATTTAAGCTTAATGATCTTGGTAACCCAGCAGCTTGTCTACAGTATTAATTTTTATGTCAAATTTTAATTTAGTATTAGTCCTAGTCTTTTGACTAAGATGCCATTTTTAGTTTTAGTCGTATTTTAGTCATCTGAATTGTTTGTCATATTTTAGTTTACTAAAATAGTGTTCATTTCGTTGACGAAAATTTTTTTATCTACAAAATGAACACTGCCTGCCTACTTCATTGATCCAAACAATCTCTTTTGGTACACGTTCTTAATGCTCTTACAGTTCCAGATGCCTGGAAACAAACCTCCTCCTCACTCTGGCCCACTGGTTTGCCAGAATAAATGACCTAATGAACACGGAACACCTCACAGCAACACTTAGGCCTCATACACACAGGCGTTTTTTAACGCCACTTTTTTGGGTGTTTTTTGCTGCTCTCCATGTTATTCAATGACCCTCTAAAACCGCTGACATTTTTGAGCAGTAGAGGGTGTCGGCGTTAGTGAGCGATTTCTAGAACGTGGGACCAGTGCATTCAAAGGCTGTAGCGTTTTGGCGTTTTTTGACGCTAATCGGCAAAACGCTCACTAATGCCCACTAACGCCGTTTTTTTAAAAAAAAAAAATTGGTCAATTTTATTAAACACAGGAAATTCCTGTAAAAAAATTACCCAAAGCTCCTTTGCACCCTAGGGGAATTGTGGGTCGTCTAGGGGAAGGACAAGAAGGTGAACCTAAAATGGCTGCAGGAGTCATCCAGACAGCACTGATCGCTGCAGTGGAGGCCCACCCTGCACTTTGGGAGGTTAGTCACCCGAACTATGGTGACCACCTCCTCAAGATCAAGTTGTGGAAGGAAATTTGTGCGTCCCTAATACCCGGCTGGGAAAGCATGACCCCGATTGTGCAGCCAGAGAACAGTAAGTACATTTTTAATGCCAGTTCTGTATAGTAATGTGTTTAGTGTAATGCAGAACACTTACGTATTTATTATTTTTTTTTCATATCTTAGGGAAGAAGTTGCAAAAGCGGTGGAAGTCTCTCCGGGACCGTGTCCGTAGAGACATTACGGATGAGGAGAGGGCTTCCACATCAGGGGCAGCTGCACCCACGAAGAAGCCCCATATCCACGCTAGAAACCTGCTTTTTATGCGGCAATCTATATTAAACAGCAGCAGAGAGTGAGTTTAGATAAATTATTCTTTTTTTTTTTTTGTTATTTTTTTATTAGAACAATTTATTTTCATTAGTTTTAATTACATTTTCTTTTATTTTAGAACAACCTCCAATATATCGGGGGGAAAAGAAAGCAGCGGGAGCAGGAGGTGGACAGACCCTCCACCAGCGCAGCGTACACCGATGCACAGGCATCCTCCCCTGGCAGTGTTGTTGGCTGCCCCGCCACAGAGACAACGCCTGAGGTAAGTCTCCGCCCATGTGCATGACCATCGCAATGTCTGTTTTTCTATGTAACTGCATACCAATCTGTTTGTTTTTTTTTTTTTTTTGTGCAGGCACCAAGCGTCAACCAAGATCACGGGGAGGTGCCCACTCTCCTTGGTGCACGCGGACCTGGGCGTGGTCAGCGACAGAGGGGTGGCACTGTTTTAGACTCAGAGGGAGAGGATAGGCTCCTAGCACTGCTGAGTGAGGTGCAACAAGAGAGGCGGAGCCTGGATCCTTTTTTGGATCCACGGTACAAAACTGCCTCTTTGTCGCTACTTGTTTCATATGCTAGAGGACGTTGGGGAACAACATCGGGTGGAGTTTATGGATTGGTTGACTGCGGTATGTAGGGAGTATGGTAGGAGAAATAATCTTTCATCCGATCCATGCCCTTTATTTCCTGGTCCCCCAATGTCCTCTGGTAGCTCAGCAGTGCTACGACCTCCCTCTCTCTACCAGCCCCCTTTTCAGCACCAGCCACCACCCGCCATGCCCCAGAACCCTTATCCTCCCCAATTTTATGTGGACTGTCCACCTCCACTCCAAGCTCCTCAATACCGGGAGCACCAGCCCCACTCCTACCAGGATTTGATTTAAATAAAAAAAAAATTTTGATTCAAGCAATATTGTTTTGGAGTTATTATTATTTAAATAGGATGTATATTAGCATCCGTTTTCTTTCTGCATGGGACACGCATATGCTTGTCCATGTGTGTATGAGCTCAGCATCCATTTGTCCCATGCAGGATGAAAATTCCCATTTCCTGTTCTGCACAGGGCAAACAGATGCTGAGCCCATATATGAGCACAGTATCTGTTTGTCCCATGCAGAATGAAAGGGACTCGTAAAACGATTGAGGAAACATGGACGCAAAAATAATTAAATTGAATAAGATATTTTTATTAAAAGAGATTTTTACAGAGTAGAAAAGATGATTCTTGAACAAATTTTTAGATATGATTTTCTTGCCATGCCACCTCTCCATGCGGTGATACAAAAAAGGATGCAAATTCATTTTGGATCGTCATGATCCATGCAGTTGTGCTAAGGTCCATAAATTGTACCTGATGGCTTGGGTTGCTTGGCTCTGGTTCCACATTACTGCTGTCATTATTTCTTAAATTGTGTAGCATGCAGCATGCCAGGACCACACTTACTGTGTTTTCCACGTCAAGTTGCATAGCGGATAGCAAAACCCGCCATTTTGCTGTGCAGACCCCAAACGCGCACTCAACCACGCGGCGTGCACAGCTCAGTCTGTAGTTAAATATTCTTTTTTCCCGGCTGAGGCCAGAGTCACAATATGGCCTCATCAGATTTTCCGATAGTCCAAAGGCCTCTTCTGCAACCATCACCAAGGGCATATTTGGCTGTTCAGTTCCGGGTAGAGGCCTGCTGTGTGGGATGTTTAGGCTTCCCTCCATCAAACGATATCCGAATGCAGATTGGTGGAATATCCGGGCATCGCCTTGGCTGCCATATGCTCCCACATCAACAAAAAAACTTTAGATTGGCATCGGCTAATGCCAGCAAGACCACAGAAAAGTACTGTTTATAATTAAAATAAGAGAAGCCGGAGTTTGGAGGCTTCTTCACCCCGATAGGTTTCCCATCCAGGGCTCCAATGCAATTTGGGAACTGCGTCTTCTCCCAGAATACATGAACCACAGATTCCCAAATTTACTCAGTCGGCTTCGGCATCTTGACTGAACATAGCTCCTCCCAAATTGCCACGCATGTTGTACGCACTACCACTGAGACTATCATTACTCCGAGAAGAAAATAGTGGTGCAGTGACACAACTCTGTCCAGTTGATAGGAACCTAAAATAACATACAAATGATAGAATATTAAAATAAAAATAGCGTAAGAGCCCCAACAATATTCCCTAACCTTATCCCATACCCTTAACCCCTATTCCCTACAATCTACTTCTAAGCCTGTCCCCTAACCCCTAAAGAACCCTATTAGCGCATAATTTATGAAAACCTACCCCCTAACCCATATGCGTACTTCTTAACCCTATTCCCCAAAACCTACTTCTAAGCCTGTCCCCTAATCCCTAAAGAAGCCCTATTAGTGCATAATTTATGAAAACATACTCCCTAACCCATATGCGTATTTCTAAAAATTCTGAAATTTGTCCGGATGTGTACGCAGCTTGGTGTACATCTGGGTGTAGTACCTCACAGACAGCCGCTGTGATACCAGGGGATGGGTCCAGATGCGACGTCGACTGCTGGATCTCTCCTCCTCCAACTGCCTCCTTCTCCGCATCCTCCGCAAGGTGATGAGCATGATTGCCTCATCGATCTTTTGGACAACAGGATCCATCGCACAAATAAAGAAGGTTTTTCAAAAAAAAAAAAAAAAAGCTATTGAACACTGACGCTCACTAACGCCGATGCAAAACGCTGAAAAAAAGGCCGACATTTTATTTATTTTTTTTATATTTTTTTTTCCCTGACTTTGGGCCTGACGTTTTGCTTATTTTTTCTCAGACGCCCCTGTGTGTGAGGCCTAAAAGACAAAGCCGACTCTTTCAGACAAACCCAGTTTTACTGGATTCCGTTTACATTTTTGGCTGAATATACTAGCTGTACCAAGTGGGACTTCAAACTTTACCCCCAAGGAAAACTAATTTCAGTCTCTTGCCAGGGTTAAACTGTGTTGTTCTATGGCATGCCAATGAAGGTGGCTAGATGCTAACGGAGGAACCATCCCAGGGTCAGCCATTAGCCCTTCCCACCCCTCACCCCATGCTCTAGCCACATGGGAAATAAAGGGGATTTCTTCTTGAAATTTTTTTTTTTTTTTTTTGGCCAGTAAGATAAATTCCATTTTACTACAGGAATACAGAAAAGTGAGAACAGGCCCTGAAGCTTTTTTCTTTTACTTTGATAACACTATGCAAATAGTTAAAGTGTAGAAAAAAAAATACTAATGCAGTGTACCCATTGTAGGCATTACGCCAGTTCTGTCAATAGTACTTTGTATAGTGATGGCCTGCATTATCACAGATATCATCTCAGGCCCCAATGTAGGTATGTGTGCTCATTTCTTTTATTTTTAGCCACACCTGAATGAGATGCATGCCTCATTTAATCTGCCCCCGAGCATTGTGTGCTTGGGTTCATTGGAGGCCTTTGTAGGGCATTAGGAGAATTGCTAAGCTCATGTTCTGGGACTGTGACAGTGATCAATGATAAACCAGTGCTTACACAATCCTGTCTTGAAGTTGTATGTTGATCATCCCTTTTGAGAAGATAGAGAGCAGATACTGGACCTGGACCTACATTAGATTCCTCAGCAAAAATAAAAAAGCTGGGGGGGGGGGGGGGGGGTACGGGTGTGAGGGGTGCATGCACATGGTCAGTAATTATTGCAGTGTTGGAGAACTGTAGATTGGGTTGCCACCTCATCCCTTTAATCCAGGACACACATTAATTTACACCGGTTCTGTGGCTGATTAAGGTGGTGATTAAACTCAGTGCCTTATGTGCATTATATTTTGTGGCAACCCTACTGTAGAACCATACAAATAAAACAATGTATATGTGCATGACCATTTTTTAACCATGGACAAATAATACTGAGGTGATTATGGTTCCTGCTGAGATCTGCCAACTTTCTTAATATGCAAATCAACTTCCCCGGTATACCCAATGTCCAAAACAAGCCCTTGCTTGCTTAGAAGTCACAGCTTCTCTCTGGAGGGATGAAGGAAAGGAGCGTTGCAAATTAAAGTATCCTTGCATGTCCGTGATGTTTTTTTCTCTCCAATTATTATTATGTAGTTTACAGTATATATTTTCAATATGCACAGGACTGTCTGTTGGCAAAGGAAGCAACTTTTTTTTGGAGCCCGGGTCTTTTGAAGAATGCCTAGCTTAACTGCAGTTATTTCTTTAAAACTGCTGTGAGATTTTTTTCTTTTTAAGTAAATTTTATTAGATTTTTTTCAAATATACAAAACATCCTCATAGGGATCAGGTTACAAAAAGAATGTATAACTTCAGAGAATTATATGTTGTACATAGAGTAGAATGAAACTATAACAAGATATCAAGGCACAACTGATGTCTAAACACATAAGTCATATACCAAATAAGAGAACAGAGAATTGCGAGGAAGAATAGTACGTGTTTTGCTTTTCTGTGTCCACAGCTGGTGTCTCAGAGGGAAAGGGTTGGGGGGCCTTAGTTCCATCTAGGGAAATATCAAGGAATGGTTTGGACTCGCGAGGGAACGTCAAGGGAGTGACCAGGGGGGGTTTGGCAGAATACATGCTATCAGCTAATATGTTAGAAGTGGGTTTCAGGCCCTAAGTTTGCCCAGGGAGTTTGTTAGTTCAGCTTTGAGGTACCAGTCCGAGAGTTTAAACGGATTCATAAAATTGTTTATCTCCGTAGGATTAAAGGAGTGCTCTATAAAGTTCCTTCATCTTGAGAAGAATTTCCTTGGTTGAAGGAATTTCATATTTATAGTGTCCTGTTTAAGTAAAGGAGAGAGAGGAGAGACTGTTTGACTTGATTCAGCTTTGGTGGTGTTGGTTGAATCCATGTTTGCATTATAGATCTTCTTGCCGCCAGGAGGCAAAGATGTATCCAGCTGGGAATGGTGCTGGAATGAGAGTGCTGTTGCGGGGTTGCCGCTGAAAAGGCAGATGGGGTCTTTTGGGACAGCGTGCCCACTGACCTGCTTGATATATGATAGAATCGTGTCCCAAAAATAGGAGATAGAGGGGCATTGCCAGAGTCTGTGGTAGAGAGATGGTCTAGCGTTAGTGCACCAAGGGCAGATACCTTGGTGCGATGCTCCCGGAGTGAAGACCATGGGGAGATAGGCTCTGTGAGCCAGTTTAAACTGGGTTTCTCTCCAGGTTTCTGCCGTTATTAGGGAACATATCTTTTGGTAACCCAGGAGAATCTGTTCCGGTGCTTGGGAGTCACCCAATACTGAGCTCCAGGGGCGAAACTGGTTTGCTGTGAGATTTTAATTGGGCGCTTAGCTAGAAGCACTTCTTTCTGGAGTTGGTGTTAAGCGGTCAGCCATATTTGAGGAAAAAGGACTTCTATACTGGGTTTTAACAGTCATATGGCATTTTAGTATTTTTTTTTTTTTTTTTTATTGATGCTTGTATTTGTTTTTTTGTTTTTTTTCCACAGCAGGCTTATTACTTTGTCAATGACACCTACAAACACTTTTTTAATAAGCTTACAAATCCTATCCTAGGGTGACAGTTTACTATATCTATTGAGGAGTAGCTTTGCCCTCCAGAAAATGTCTATAGAACACCTCCTCTTCTCATTTCCATAGCATAGAAAGGAGGTGCTTATAGTCTACAGAGACATCTGAGAGTAGTGAGGGGAATTCATCAAAAGTGGAGCAGCCAGAATCTGGATCAGCTGCTGTTGGTAACCAGTCAGCTTCTGTCTTTCATTTTCAAAGCTTAAGCCCAGGATCACACTTCTCTGACATGAAAGTCGCGTGACTTACGATCTGACTTTGCCCTGCAACTTCAGTTCAACTTTGATCTGACTTATTGGGGCTTTTTATACTCTGTGGCATTGAAGTTGGACCGAAGTAGTGCAAGAACCTTTTCTAAAGTCTGAGCGACTTGTGTTGGACCAGTTAAGATGGCTGTCATAGGGAAACATTTCATTTGACATGTCATGCGACTTGTGCTCTCACAAGTCTGGATCCCATGTCGCACCAGTGTGAACTGGGCCTAAGGCCAGGTTCACACTGGTACGACATACGCTCCGACTTTGGGAGCACATGTTTTCATAACGTGTATAAATCAATGATTCCCTATGAGAGCCATCTTAACTGGTCCAACACAAGTCGGTCCGACTTTGAAAAAGGCTCCTGCACTGCTTTGGTCCTACTTCAGCCCATTGAATATCATTGAGGTCGGATCAAAGTTGGATCCTTGTCCTAATCATGTGACATCCAACATGGTGATTTCAGCAGCAGTAAAATGAATTTGTAGCACTGGGATTGTTTTGATTGGTCAAAGGACAAGTCAGACTATCTCAAAGTCGGAGCAAAATCTTATCCTGTTCATTCAAGTCGGATGGAAGTAAGACCAAAGTAGGAAGGATTTCGCAGGGCAAAGTAGGATGACCGTTGTACAACAATCATGTGGTACCAGTATGAACCCAGACTTAATGAACAAGCTGAAGATAGCAGTTGATTGGTTGCCATGCACAGCTGCTCAGATTCTGTGTGCTCCAGTTTTAATAAATTCTCCTGTGTATCTGATAATAGTGTACAACAGGAAATTATTGACTCACATAATTTCTAGCGGTGTCAACAGGTATTTTTGCATGAAACTGAACAGATATAACAATGCAGTTATCAATGGCATATTAAACCGACCAAAGGAGAGAAGGTGGGGGGAAGTTCTTGTTTAGGGTTTACATACACTTTAAATAGAAGTATCTTTGCTTTTTTCTCAAAGCAGTTTTCTAAATGGATAGAAAACTGGCTAAAAGACTGAATTCAGAGTAGTGGTTAATGGTTCATACTCTGACTGGTCTAAGGTTATCAGTGGTGTACCCCAAGGTTCAGTGTTGGGGCCCTTACTTTTTAATATATTTGAAAATTATATCGGGTCTGGGATTAAAAGTACCACTTCCGTTTTTGCAGGTGACACCAAGCTATGCAGTGGAATAAAAATGTCTGGGGTACTCCCGCGCTACCACAGAAGTGATTGGGTTAAAATGAATACTGTGATCCACTGCTGCAAACACCTATGGGTGAATCAGTGCCCAGGTGAGTGAATATAGTGTGTAGTGGTGTTGCGCTGTGATCTGAGATGGTATACAGGTGTGATAATACAAGTGCTAAACACTAAGTAAATGGCAAAAGTTATAGTACAGTGTCCACACACAGTCACAAAGTGCTAATTCGCTGCTAATAAGAAAAGGTCCAGTGAACTGTAACTGCCCAGGTGAGTGAATATAGTGTGTAGTGGTGTTGCGCTGTGATCTGAGATGGTATGTATGTGTGGTAATACAAGTGCTAAACACTAAGTAAATGGCAAAAATTATAATAGTGTCCACACACCGTCACAAAGTGCTAATTCGCTATTAATAAGAAAAAAGTCGAGTGGGCTATAACAAAAATAAAGCCTCACATCAGCGAGCGTGCATTGAATGGATGAACAAACTATGCGCTTAATAAACAAAACTCCATTTTGAGAAACTGGTGCAGTCCCAGCATAAACAACACAAAAAAAATAAATGAATAAAAAAAAAATATATAAATATATATCTTCTTATGTTGGTCGGTGTAGGTAAACAGACTATGTGCTTAATCAGTAGAACTCTATTTTGAGAAACTCTGGTGCAGTCAACAAACAACACAGGAAAATGAAAAGGAATCTTCCAATGCTATTCCATGTGGGTAAAAACAACAGAGGTGTCACTTCTTCCACAGTGCAAACACCTATGTGCAGGGTGGCCTCTCACCTTAGTGCTGTGGGGTAACAGCATGTGTGGGTGCACAGACCCGCAAACAACTTCTCCTGGTCACTCCTAGCTGTTCCTCCCAGTCTCCAGCAATGTCTAGTGGTGAATGGTGGTCATCTGGATATCACTCTCTGATGGAAGGTGACTGTATCCTACACACTCCTCAAATATCGCTCCAATGGAGGGTGAAAAGGGGGAGGAAGGGAATGCCCAAATAGTGTGATATCGTTTATAATAAAAACACTATTTATTAAAATCTCAATAATAAAACTCACATTTAAAAATTAAAAACAGTGCAAAACTCCACGAGCTGCGAGGTTGTCCTACCGCATCACTTCCGGTATGCTAGTGGTCCAATCCCGACGAGTATCGTCACCTCACATGACTTCATCCCCTGAATGTGAGTTTATATTATTGAGATTTTAATAAATAGTGTTTTTATTATAAACTATCCATCAGAGAGTGATATCCAAATGACCACCATTCACCACTAGACATTGCTGGAGACTGGGAGGAACAGCTAGGAGTGACCAGAAGTTGTTTGAGGGTCTGTGCACCCACACATGCTGTTACCCCACAGCACTAAGGTGAGAGGCCACCCTGCACATAGGTGTTTGCACTGTGGAAGAAGTGACACCTCTGTTGTTTTTACCCACATGGAATAGCATTGGAAGATTCCTTTTCATTTTCCTGTGTTTGTTGACTGCACCAGAGTTTCTCAAAATAGAGTTCTACTTTATTTTTTTTGTGTTGTTTATGCTGGGACTGCACCAGTTTCTCAAAATGGAGTTTTGTTTATTAACCACTTCAGCCCCGGAAGGATTTCCAGCTTTAGGACCAGAGCCCTTTTTGCGATTCGGCGCTGCGCCGCTTTAACTGAAAATTGCGCGGTCGTGCGACGTTGTACCCAAACGAAATTTGCGTCCTTTTTTTCCCTCAAATAGAGCTTTCTTTTGGTGGTATTTGATCACCTCTGCGTCATTTCTGATCGCCGCTATAAACAAAAGAGCGACAATTTTGCAAAAAAACCCAAATTTCTTACTTTTTGCTAAAATACAAATCCAAAAAAAATATATAAAAAAAACATTTTTTTCACAGTTTTTGGCCAATTTATATTCTTCCTCATATGTGCAATAAAAAAAATCGCAATCGGCGTTTATTGATTGGTTTGCGCAAAAGTGGTCGCGTTTACGGATGAGAATTCATTTTTGGGGTTTTTATTTTTTTTTTATTTTTTACTAGTAATGGCGGCGATCTGCGATTTTTAGCGGTACTGCGATATTGGGGCGGACATGTCAGAACGTTTTGACACTTTTTTGGGACCATTGGCATTTATACAGCGATCAGTGCTATAAAAATGCCCTGATTACTGTGTAAATGTCATTGGCAGTGAAGGGGTTAACCTGCAGGGGGCGCTCTAAGGGTTAACTATGTTCCCTGGGCGTGTTCTAACTGTGTGTGTGGGCTGCCCTAGCTGGGGAAGGGAAGTGGTCACAGCCTTCATGTACAGGAAGGCTGTGATCACAGCCCTTCCCCCTTCACTGAACGGAGGTCCGTGTTTACTTACACGGACCTCCGTTCCTTCACTCCGGGGGGGGGCATCGCGGGTAGCTGGCGGCAATCGAAGCCGCCGCACCCGCTCCCTGGCCCCCCCCCCCCCCCCGAACACAGTGAGCGCGCACACGCGCCTCCGCGCTCACTAGGCTCTGTCTCACGCCCGCCGCCATATGACGGCGTTTCGCGTTACAGAGCCACTCTGTCGCCGTCATTTGCCGATCTGCCGTCGGCAAGTGGTTAAGCGCATAGTTTGTTCATCCATTCAATGCACGCTCACTGATGTGAGGCTTTATTTTTGTTATAGCCCACTGGACTTTTTTCTTATTAATAGCGAATTAGCACTTTGTGACTGTGTGTGGACACTGTATTATAATTTTTGCCATTTACTTAGTGTTTAGCACTTGTATTACCACACATACATACCATCTCAGATCACAGCGCAACACCACTACACACTATATGCAGTGGAATAACATCCTTACAGGAAGTCTCCAACTTACAAGCCAAACTCAATGCACAGTTTAATTGGGCGACTATGTGGCAAATGAGGCTTAATGTTGATAAATGTAAAGTTATGCACTTGGGGACTAGGAATATACATGCATCATACATAGTGGGGGGGGGGGTTACAATTGGGGGAGTCAATGGTGGAGAAGGATCTGGGTGTTTTGGTAGATCATAAGCTTAATAATGGCATGCAATGCCAAGCTATGGTTTCCAAAGTGAGCAAAATCCTCCTTGTATTAAGAGAGGTATGGACCCCAGAGAGATAGAGATGTATCATTTTGCCCCTGTACAAATCATTAGTGAGACCTCATCTGGAATATGCAGTTTTAGTTTTGGGCACCAGTTCACAAAAAGGATATCTGGGAACTGGAGAGAAGGGCAACCAAACTGATAAGAGGCATGGAGGAACTCAGCTATGATGAAAGATTAGAGGAACTGATTTTTTTCTCATGAGAAGAGGAGATTAAGGTGATATATGATCAACATGTACAAATACATAAGTGGTCCAAGTGTTGAGTTATCGTAGAGGACAAGGAGGCACTCTTTATGTCTGGAGGAAAAGAGATTTAACTCCAAATCTGGAACGGCTTCTCCACAGTAAGAGCGATGAAAATGTGGAATAAAATCCCTCCAAAGCTGGTTCTGGCCAGCTCAGTAGATTGTTTTAACTATTTAGGCAATTAAGATGCTGGATGGCCGCACTCCAGTGCAACACCTTTATTGGGCAAGTAGAATAAAAATCAAAGCTGTCAAATCATAAGTACAGAGGTGCAGGAATAAACAGCTAACATTTTTCACACCCTGATATGGTGCTTAATCATAGCTGACACATGTAGTCTGATCATACATACATACTGTGTATATATAGGAATATGGAACCAATCCAACAGTCCCAAGACCATCGGGGGTCCCACCCACAGATAATCAAACAAAGAGTGAGAACACATTTGGGAGGTGAGTTGAGAATGCAGGGAAAAGTGAAGCACCTAGCTCTTATTCAGAACCAAAAGGTGCATCACATACACCAGCAGACATCGAGACACCAACCCAATCGATCAGAGCATGAAAAGTAAAACAAAAATAGATACATGGATCATGATATATACATGATAAAAACATGAATATGTGAATGCAAACATTGCTCTTATGAGCTAATGTGTTCGTTAGTCACAGTCATGTGGAAGAGTTTTTTGTTAATTGGTAGATGGATTATACTTAATATATATACATATGTGTATGCAGGGCATCCTAATATTTTCCACAGGTCCATGATGAAAAAGATAGGACCCTTTATCGCATATGAAAGAAGATGACTAGAAACAAATTACATGGGAAGAAAAATAAATATAAATGAATGCAAAAACTTATCTGCAAGTATTGATTCATAAAATGTAAGAATCAATGCCTGATCATCATATGCAGAAAAACACTGGCAAATAGACCTTAAATAACTTATGGAACGCAAGTCAGACTGCTGTTTAACATTTTGAACTTGCGCGGAAGATGCGCAAGAGGTGCTAGAACCTCCGCTGTATACAACAAGATGGCATAATATGCTGAAAAAGACCAGGTAGATATCTATAGGATGAACATGACATCAAGTGTCAAATGTGATATTACATATAAAGAAGGGATATGTAAAAACTGATTATATACCCAATCACGTAAATTAAAGAGAGCTGATTGAATATAATGGTGTGACATCAATGATGGAAAAAACTATGGTATAAACAGAGTTTATTAGGCGAGAATTATTCATAGAAGTGGGACACGTCCCACTCAATATTCAAGCCTGCTAGCTTTCTGGTATTTAAAGTGAATATCCAGAAAACTTCCTTTCTGCATAAGATACCAAACGTATTGCCCCCTCTAGATGGCATGGTAATTTTTTCCATTCCCTGAATGACTAGGTTGGACACATCCTTATGATGTTCAATCCAGTGCCTTGCTACATTGGTGGCATAGTCTTTGTCTGTCATACAAATGTTCATGTAGTCGGTCCCTTAACCTTCGGTTGGTCTGGCCCTACATATTGGACCTGACATGATGTACATTTAATGATATAGACAAGAAACCTGGTATTGCAATTAATAAAGGATGAAATTTGAAAGGATCTAGCTGTGGATGTTGAAAGTACTGAATCATTCCTTTTAATAAACGAACAGTATGAGCAACTACCCATGCCACATCTGAAGTTTCCTTTAAAATGCATCCAATGTGTAGGTGGACGTTTTGCTGCTATAAAGACTAGGGGATAGACGTTTATCTGGAGTGGTGACGGCTTTCCTAGAAACATGTGTCCCCTTGGATAAAATTTGTACATATGTAGGGTCGTTTTTTTGTTTTAACCAGTTACGGACTGCCCGTCATCATTGTACAGTGGTACTTTGCCGTGGAATGCCGTTGTTATGGTAGCAGATAGCTACCATAACCCTGGTATAGTTTTTTCAGAGAGCGGTCCGCTTTACATAAAAGTGGTCTCCGCGGCGGAATCACAGTGAGATCACTTTTATTGGGGGCGGGAGAGGCCCCGCCACTTGTCTCCGCCACTTACCGGACCCGTCGGTGGCAACGGAGACGATCGGGTCCACTCCCCTCACTGCCTGGATGCCAAGTGAAGGTAAGATGGTGTCCGCTCGGCAGCATGCCATTGAAGGGCAGAAGCGACGTCAAACATCACTTCCGCCCAATGCTCTTAGAGGAGAGAATTTTTTTCTTCAAAGTGACTTTTTTTTTTTTTTTGCATTTTAGTGTAAATATGAGATCTGAGGTCTTTTTGACCCCAGATCTCATATTTAAGAGGTCATGTCATGCTTTTTTTTTTTCTATTACAAGGAATGTTTACATTCATTGTAATAGGAATAAAGGTGACACATTTTTTTTGTTTTAAGGGACAGTGTAAAAATAAAGTAAAATAAATAAAAAAAAAAAAAAAAAAAAAAGTAAAGCGCCCCGTCCCACCAAGCTCGCGCGCAGAAGCGAACGCATACGCAAGTCCCGCCCGCATATGAAAATGGTGTACAAACCACATGTGAGGTATTGCCGCAATCATTGAAGCAAGAGCAATAATTCTAGCACTAGCCCTCCTCTGTAACTCAAAACTGGTAACCTGTAGAAATTTTTAAACTTCGCTGATGGAGATTTTTAAGTGTCAACGTTTTTGGCCATTCCACGAGTGGGCGCAATTTTGAAGCATGACATGTTGGGTATCAATTTACTCTGCGTCACATTATCTTTCACAATCTAGAAAAAATTGGGCCGACTATACTCGTCTTATTTTTTTTTTTTTTCATTCAAAAAAGTTTGCTTTTAAAACCGCTACGCAAATACGGTGTGACAAAGTACTGCAACGACCGCGATTTTATTCTCTAGGGTGTTCGAAAAAAAATATATGTTTGGTGGTTTTCTAGTAATTTAAATAAACTGATTATAACTTGTAAACACCGAATCTCAGAAAGAGGCTCGGATTATTTCCTAAATACCTATAAATTTTCTTATCCAGTTATATTTTTTGTGCAATGTTGATCCAGGGAATATATGACTGCCTCTTGGGAGATTCGCTCGAGCAAATTGGATCACGCTTTTCTGGGGTTTTTTGCCTTCCTCTGGATCATCTGTGGGTATAGGATTGTGTATATGGGGATTCTTGATTTTGGTCTTTTTTTGGGTTGAACTGGATGGACTTGCATCTTTTTTCATTAACTATGTAACTATATATTCATATTATCAGATTTTGCTATACTAATCACTTGGACATTATGTAGCTGCTTCTTCATTAAATGGAGCTAAAATATTTAGGCTGTATTTCCTGCACCCATATTCCATAATTGTGTATTTTTCTCATTAGACCAGCAACCATCTTCTTGGTCCCAAGCCCTTTCCTCTCGATAGACTTCTGGCCATTCTGTACAGTGTAGTGGACAGTAGGGTTGCTCCAACTGCAAACATCTTCTCCCAGGTATGGTGTCAATCAATAGGTGTAATAACTAAACATCTGTGTTAACAGTTGTTTGAACATGTGTGTAAACTAGAGCTGAGCTGCCTGTGGTGTCACAGCTGTTCATATGGAAATGCTAAACACCAAAGCAGCAGAACATGAGTAGAGCTGTTACATTATCTGTGAAGGTTGTTTAGTATGCTTGTGCTGTTAAATGTACTACATTCTGTGTAAAAGTGTTCTTATGGTTATTATTATTCTAATTTATTTTGTTATTAGATCTCCTCTCTTGTGACACTTCAGTTGTTAACCCTGGTGGGTCATGATGATCAACTGGATGGACCAAAATACAAATGTACTGTATCACTGGATTTTATTAGAGCTGTGGCAAGGTAGGTATGTTCCTAACATTACATGGAACATGAATAAATATTACCTAGTGTGAGTATGGTATGGTAATGTGTGATAACTCTGCGTATAGGCAGATTTTCAAAAGAAGCCTTAAAGAGGAAGTAAACCCAGATGGGGTTCACTTCCTCTGTCCCCCTGTAAAGTAGAAACATTATGGGCCACTATGCATCGCATAGTAGCCCATTATGTGGCACTTGCCTGCAAACGAAGCCTGCAACGTCCAGCGATGTCCCCTCTGCTGGCCGCGTCCATCTTCTGCCCCTCTTCCTTCCGGGGCCGCGACTCCGGCGCTGTGACTGGCCGGAGTCGTGTGACGCCACTCCCGCACATGCGTGCGGGAGCCGCCAGTCACGGCACGGCCGCAGTGGAGGAACGGCACGCAGGCCGTTCCTTCACTGCGCTTGTGCCAACATGACGTTGGCACAGCTTCAACACTGCATAGCTCCTGAACCGTACATGTTTAGGAGATATGCAGTGCACCTACAGGTAAGCCTTATTATAGGCTTACCTGTAGGTTAAAGTGGTTGTCACAAGTTGACAACCACTTTAAATGAAATATATTGTGTTTACATATTTTCTGTGTTTGTTCTGGATTAAAAAAAAAAAAAAGTTTATTTTGGCGTGATAACTGAAATATAATGCATTTTCGTAACTTGCATTCTTCCATTATAGACAGAAGGTGGCACACTTGTCGCTGTTAAAAATTTTAGAATTGTAGTGTTGCTGAAAAACAATGCTGAAAGATTCCTGTTTACAGAACTCAGTTGGCCCTGAAAAAAGTGAAAGATGCCTTATTAGACAGCTCAATCTGGGATTTTAATCAGATAAAAGTAGTTGTAAAGCAATTAGCTATTGGTTTGCTGTCTTAGCCAAACCACAGGGCTTTGAGAATCCTTTGTCATGCATTACATTTTGTTTGTGAAGATTGTATACATATAGTAAAAAAATACTATATACGACAAGTTTCAAACGTAGACTCTTAAATTTACTGAAGTAAAATTAACCTTAAATTATAGCTTAGAGGGTGCTAAAAATGTGGCTGAATAGCACGGTTTTAAAGCCACCCCCCAACTGCAGCTGGAGTTGAGCTTTACGTTGTAAGTAAAGTCAATCTAAATCTACTAGTGCATCTTACACCACCCTCTCCCCAGATTGACAAAGGTGTCTCCGTTGCTTCTCAATCCAGAGTGGAGACACCCTAAGACAGGAAATTTTGTTATTGGCTGGATCACAAGGTGAAAAATAAAGGCAATAAAAGCGAATGCAGCCACCACATCTAGTGATAGGTAAACAACAATATATTATATTTTTTGTTTTTAGGCTCAATGCTACTTTCATATACTGTAGATAGCAGTTAGTGCAATACAGTTAAAGAAAAACTTAGTGGTTGTAAAGGCACAAGGTTTTTACCTTCATGCATTCTATGCATGAAGGTAAAAAAAAAAACCTGTTAGCAGCAGCCCCCTCCCCCCCCAACACCCTTTAATACTTACCTGAGCCCCCTCTTGATTCAGCAATGTCCAGGAGAACCTTGCCTCTCCGGGAACTCGCACTCCTGATTTGTCTCTTGGCAGCAGCAGGAGCCGAAGGGGGCAGGGCCGAGTCGTGGCTCCGTGTCACAGAGCAGCAGCTCCGCTCTGGTGCCCCCATAGCAAGCTGCTTGCTGTGGGGGCACTCGACACGAGGGAGGGGCCAGGAGTGCTGACGGGCTTGAGAAGAGGAGGACCCGGCTGCTCTGTGCGAAATCACTGCACAGGGCAGATAAGTATATGTTATGTTTTTTTTTTTTTTTTTTTTTAAATAAAATACGAGACTTTAATATCACTTTATGTCTGCAATACTTGTCTCTGCTTCCACAGTCAGACTCCCCGGCTTCTTCCGGATGCTGGTCTTTGGCCATCTTAATTGGCCTATGAGGGATAACATTACCCTGCAGACATCTCAGCACAAAGGCATTGCACAGCTCAGTGTACAATCTACACTGTGAGCAGGCGGGCAGGGTTTTTTTTTTTAAATTGCAGGGCATGTATTTTTTTAATTTTAGACATTAGTTCTGATATTATAACCACTTTAAGTAGGTGGAAATTATTGCACCCACACTGCCTCTATCCGTCCATTCTGTTCAAACTTGTGAAAACTGATTACTCATAGTTTTAGGAATACATATAATAAGAACCAACTGCATAAGCACATGGAAAACCTACCTTGGCAAATGCCATAAGTATTTTGAAAGTTATACCCTTGTTATATCCTTGGTACATTGGAAAATGACAGGTAAACATGAAATATTGTAAATTGCATGTTTACCACTGGTATTCAAACGGCAGCTACGGCACCCACCACTACACTCCAGCACTTCTGCAGAATCGTACTACTGTTTTGTGAATAGTCTGTGTAATTTGATGATTTGCTATTTATTTCTATGTGCAATAAACCTATAGTTAAATGACCCAAAAGAGGGACACACCCCCTCTCTCTTGTTATGGACAAATTGGAAAGCTGTCAAAGAAGCACCCTGTATTATAGGTTTCTAAAATAAGAGTTTCT
>BLSH010499911.1:1961818-1977472 GCA_018402905.1 Glandirana rugosa
TACACACTCTGAAAAAGTGTGGGACCGGTGTATGTCTCCGGCTTGTACGTCCCTCGTGGCAGTCCGCAAGATCCTCGTATTTAATGTGTATTTTAAAGTAAGTATGGATAGTGTGAAAACTTCCGGGGCCCCGTGGTCCTGTCACCTTAATGGGGGTTTTACTGGCGTAAAACCTTTCGTTTGTAGGCTACATATAAGATACTCCGTACCCGACGTCTATCCATGAGTCCGTAAACCTACCCGACGTCTATCCATGAACCTACCCGAGTACCTGTCACCAACCCATCTAAGTAACCGAGTACCTATCTGCAGCCCATCAGAGTACCCAAGTACCTTTTACCAATCCATCAGATTACCCGAGTATCTGTCTCCAGCCCATCAAAGTACCCAAGTACCTATCTGCAGCCCATCCAAATGCCTGAGTACCTATCTGCAGCCCATGCCTCATAGAATATACATCGGATGTTTGCTTTCCAAAATGCGGTCATTTTGGGGGTAATTCCACTGTCCTGGTGCCCCGGGGCCTTCAAAAGTGTGATAGGTATGAATGAAATTTTATGTGTAATTTATGCTCCTAGAACGCCTGACGGTGCTCCCTGCATGTTCGGCCTCTGTATGTGGCCAGGGTGTGAAAAAGTCTCACACATGTGGTATCGCCATACTCTGGACGAGTAGCAGAATATATTTTGGGGGGTAATTTTTGCTATGTACTTGCTATGTGTTAGAAATATCTTATAAATTGACCACTTTGTGTAAAAATAAAAGCGTTTTCATTTTCTTTCCACTTTTTTCGAAGACTTGTGAAAAAAAATGAACCATTCAAAAAATTCATAATGCTTCATAGAATATACATTGGGGAGTTTGCTTTCCAAAATGGGGTCATTTTGTGGGTAATTCCATTGTCCTGGTGCTCCAGGGCCTTCAAAAGTGTAATAGGTCGTTAGGAAATTAGATGTGAAAATTCTGCTCCTAGAATGCATGACGGTGCTCCCTGCATGTTGGACCTCTCTATGTGGCCAGGCTGTGAAAAAGTCTCACATGTGGTATCGCCATACTCGGGGACAGTAGCAGAATGTATTTTGGGGTGTAATTGGAAGTATGCATATACTGTGTGTGAGAAATAACTTGTTGTTTTGACAATTTTGTGCAAAAAAAAAAAATAATAATTTGGTAATTTTCCAAAGAATTGTGGGAAAAAAGTACAACTTCAAAAAACTCGCCATGCCTCTTACTAAATACCTTGGAATGTCTACTTTTCAAAAAGGGGTAATTTGGGGGGTATTTGTACTTTCCCGACATTTCAGGGCCTCAAGAAATGAGACAGGCCATCAGTGCATCAGGTGTGATCAATTTTCAATGATTTGCACCATAGCTTGTAGACTTTATAACTTTAACACAGACCAAATAATGTACACTTATTTGGGTTATTTTTACCAAAGATAGGTAGCAGTATAGGTTTTGGCCAAAATTTATGGACAAAAATTACTTATTTGCAAAATGTTATCACAGAAACTAAAAAAGTGCTTTTTTTTTTTCCAAAATTTTCTCACTTTTTTCAATTATGTCGCAAAAAATAAAAAAACCCAGAGGTTCTTAAATACCACCAAAAGAAAGCTCTATTTGTGTGAAAAAAATTATACAAATTTTGTTTGGGTGCAGTGTAGCATGAGAGAGTAATTGTCATTCAAAGTGTGAGAGTGCTGAAAGCTGAAAATTGGTCTGGGCAGGAAGGGGGTATAAACGTCCTGTACTGAAGTGGTTAAAGAGGCGGCCGATCGCCGCATGGAGGCAGTGTATAAGGCACTGTTCTTGTTGGCTTGGTCAGCCATGCGGCCAGCTCTGGCAGCTGCTATGGCGGCGCAATCTCTTGTCGAGTGCGCTACCACATTACACTCCGGTTTGACTTGTGAGTGTGTGCAGGCTGAGGTGCAACGGGCACAGCACTTGGGAGAGGGTCTCCGCTACCTATGCGATACTGCATTGGACCTACTTCCCATACTGTCAAAAATGTCTGTTTTTGCAATTGTTATCAGGCGTGTGCTGTGGCTCCGTTCTTGGTCAGACGACCAGGCGTCGAAGAAAGCTCTTACGGATCTTCCTTTTCAGGGAGGGCATCTGTTTGTCCCACAGTTGGATGAAATCATTAAGGATTTCACGGGAGGGAAGAGTACTTCCCTTCCAGAGCCAAAACAGCGGGATTTTCGCCGTAGGCAGGGCCCTGTTTCTTCAGGCCAGAAAAAGTTTTTTTGTGCGCCTGGCTCAGCGGGTAAGGGCTTCAAGTCCGGTAAGGCTTTCACTGGGCCCAGTAAAAGGCCCTGGCAACGTAAGTCTGAAAAAACTAAGGATAAGTCAGACTCCGCATGATGGGTTGCCCCCGCCCGATTCACGGGTGGGGGGCCGGTTATTGGGGTTCGCAGACAGATGGACTGCCTGCATCATCGATCGGTGGGCGTTGGAGGTAGTGTCCTCCGGGTACAGGATAGAGTTCATCTCTCTACCCCCAGAAAGGTTCTTCCCTTTGAACTTAAAGCGGAGTTCCACCCTAAAGTGGAACTTCCGCTGGTTGGATTCCTCCCCCCCTCAGGTGTCACATTTGGCACCTTTCGGGGGGGAGGGGGAAGAGGACACCTGTCTTTAGACAGGTGTCCTTTTCCACACTTCCGGGAGTTCTGGCCGGCGGACGCGGCCGCTGACTTCAGAAGCCGGCTCCCTCCTCCCTGCTCGCTCTGCTACTGGCCGCTTGGCCAGTAGCAGAGCGTGGCAGAGCTCGCGCATGCGCGGTAAGGTGCCCGGCGTGAAGCTGTACTGCTTACACGTCCGGGTTCCCTTACCCGCGATGGAGGCGGCTGCACCCGTCCCCCGATCCGAAGATCGGCGGCGGGTGCCGACATCGCTGGAGTCCAGGACAGGTAAGTGTCCTAATATTAAAAGTCAGCAGCTACTGTATGTGTAGCTGCTGACTTTTAATTTTTTTTTTTAGCCCGGACCTCCGCTTTAAGACTCCCTCAGGGGCATCGGGAGGCGCTTCTAGGCGCAGTTCGGGCGCTTGCCGAACAGGGGGTGATTGTACCGGTACCCATGGTGGAAATATCTTACAGGTTTTACTCAAACCTCTTTGTGGTGCCCAAAAAGGGCGGTGTCAGGCCAGTTCTGGACCTGAAGACACTAAACTGTTTTGTAAAGACAAAAAGATTCAGGATGGAGTCCATCCGCTCGGTCGTGGCCGCCCAGCACCAAGGGGAATTCATGGCGTCCCTGGATATCAAGGAAGCGTATCTCCACGTTCCAGTTTGTCACAGGCACCAGCGTTTCCTGCGTTTCGCAGTGGGGGATCTGCATTACCAGTTTGTGGCACTTCCCTTCGGTCTGGCTTCGGCTCCCCTAGTGTTCACCAAGGTGGTGGCCCCGATGCTGGTGCCTTTTGAGACAGAGAGGTATCGCGGGGGTAGCGTACCTCGACGATTTACTCCTAAGAGCAGAGTCGGCTGCAGCTCTAGAGGAGAACGTGATAATCGCAGTGTCCACGTTAAATGAATTTGGTTGGCTGATCAACCTGCAGAAGTCAGCAATGACTCCATCCTGCCGTCTGGAATACCTGGGTCTGATTCTGGACGCGGTGCAGGCGAGGGTGTTTTTACCGCCGAACAAGCTCCTGACACTACAGGCAGCAGTGCGAACCCTGTTATCACACCAGTGGTCCTCCTTATGGTTCTGTATGCGAGTGTTGGGGCTCATGGTATCTGCTTTCGAAGCGATACCTTACGCCCAGAGTCACACTCGGCTCCTGCAGAAGGCGATTTTGTCGCAATGGGACAAATTTCCCCTATCCCTAGACAGACTGATCAGGTTGGATCATCAGTCCTGAGGATCCTTGATTTGGTGTATTCGGGCTCCAGCCCTTAAATTTGGAAAATGTTTTCTCCCCCTAAATTGGTCAATAGTAACGACGGATGCCAGTCTATCGGGCTGGGGAAGGGTCCTGGGTCAGTTCTCTGCCCAGGTTCGTTGGTCAGCTCAGGAAGCTTGCCTTCCGATATACTGGAATTGAGAGCGATCAGACTTTGTCTGTCCCGTTGGTCGGCAAGGCTGCGAGGCCTTCCTGTCCGGGTTCAGTTGGACAATGCCATGGCTGTGGCATATGTGAACCATCAGGGCGGAACAAGAAGCTCGCGGAGGTGGCTCTGATTCTACGACGGGCAAAACTTCACGTGCCAGCACTCTCCGCAATCTACATTCCAGGTGTGGAAAACTAGCAGGCGGACTTTCTCAGCCGCTGGACTCTGGATCAGGGGGAATGGTCCCTACATCCAGAAGTGTTCCGCCAGATTTGCCTCAAGTGGGGCACGCCAGAGGTGGACCTCATGGCCTCCACATTCAATCACAAGGTACAGACCTTTGTGTGCAGATCAAAAGATCCTTTGGCGGTCGCCACGGACGCACTGGTGGCACCTTGGGGTCGGTATCGCTACTGTACGTCTTTCCTCCTCTGAAGCTTCTGCTGCGGGTTCTGCGCAGGATAGAAGCAGAGGGAATCCCGACAATCCTGGTAGCTCTGGATTGGCCTTGACGTCCTTGGTACGCCGATGTGGTAGGGATGGTGGCAGATGTCCCGTGGCGTCTTCCTCTTCGCGAAGACCTACTGTCTCAGGGACCCATCTTGCACCCTGCTTTACCCTCGCTGGCTTTGACGGCTTGGCTATTGAGTCCCAGGTGTTGAGGGATAGGGGTGTCTCTGACTCCGTGATCCCTACTATGATTGAAGCACGCAAATGTACTTCACGTAAGATTTATTATAGGGCCTGGAAGGCCTATATTGCCTGGTGTGAGGCGGGTGGTTGGAATCCCCGCTCTTATGCGGTGTCCAGGGTGCTGACTTTTTTGCAGCAGGGACTGGACAAGAACCTGGCGTTAAGTACGCTTAAGGGTCAGATTTCGGCTCTGACGGTTCTTTTTCTACGACCCTTGGCGTCACACTCGTTGATCCGTACATTTGTACAGGGTGTATGTCATGTGGCTTTTCGGATACGGTCGCCTTTGGCGCCGTGGGATTTGAATCTGGTGCTCTCTGTTCTTCAGAAGCCACCATATGAGAAGATTAGTCACACTCCCTTGCAATTATTGTCGCAGAAAGTGGCTTTCTTGGTGGCTGTTAAATCCGCTAGGTGGGTGTCTGAGTTGGCAGCGTTATCCTGCAAGTCACCTTACTTGGTCCTTCATAAGGACAAGGCGGTTTTGCGACCTTCCCCTTCTTTCCTTCCGAAGGTGGTTTTCTTCTTTTCATTTGAATGAGGATATTGTTCTTCCCTCATTGTGCCCGCACCCGTCACATCCCAAGGAAATTGAACTACTTTCTTTGGATGTGGTGAGGGCTTTGCGGGTGTATTTGTTTTCTACAGCTTCCTTTCGGAAGTCTGATTCTTTTTGTGCTGACGGAAGGTTCACGCAAAGGCATGGCGGCTTCGTCAGCTACCATTTCTCGTTGGATCAGGAAGACTGTGACTCATGCATATGAGGTTCGGGGCAAGGTTCCCCCTTTCCCAGTCACGGCTCATTCCACCAGGGCAGTTAGTACTTACTGGGCTTATAGACACCAGGCTTCTGTGTCTCAGGTGTGCAAAGCGGCTACTTGGGCTTCAGTGCACACGTTTACTAAGTTTTACAAAGTGGATGTTTCAGCATCTGTGTCTGCTGCTTTTGGCCGCAAAGTTTTGCAAGCGGCAGTATAGGCGCGATTGGTGCCGCCTGAGAGGGCCTTTTTTTTGTTGGGTACAGTTGTTAGTCTGCCAGCCCCTCTTGATTGACACAGCTTTGGGACATCCCCATTTGTCTAATGAAGGGCTGCGTCTGTCAATGAACGTAAGAGTAAAAGGGATTTTATTAGAACTTACCGTAAAATCCTTTTCTCTGAGTTCACTGACAGACGCAGCACCCACCCCTCTGTTTAGTTTGTAAGGCTTCTTACAAACTGATATGCTATTGTCTAGCAGGGGGTTATATACTAAGGTGAGGACGGCCCCCTGGGAGGGTCCAACCTATGCTTTTGTTTTTTATTTTGCCTAGTTTACTCCTAGTGACATAAGCATAAACCCCTACTTGTCTAATGAAGGGCTGCGTCTGTAAGTGAACTCAGAGAAAAGGATTTTACGGTAAGTTATAATAAAATCCCTTTATACCCAAAATCAAAAATGTAATTTATTGCAGTTTACCAATGCTTAGATGTGGCAGACCCATTACTTTTCCTTTTTTAGGCTTTTTAACCTCTGTTTTCACCTGGTGATCTGGCCAGTAACACTCGCCTTGTGTTATTATCAATAGTATTAGAGCCTTTGGACAGCAGCATTGTCTGTTTAGGGGGAAGGGATGGTTAGGTGTACTGGTAGATTTAGATAGATACACTAACAAATTGAAGCCAAACTCTAGCTCTCACTGTGGGGGGGGGGGGGGAAGAGATAAAGGTTTTACATAAATAAAAGCTGATCATTGTAAGCACCCCTGTTAGTAAATAGTTTCTCATGTCACAGGTCATATACCATGGCAAGACTGAGACAGCAACAAGACTGCATCATCAAGGTATTTCTTAGGTAAAAATGTCAAAACAGACAGGTTTCAAGATGGTGCTGTGCAAGCTCTTTTGAAGAAGCACAAAGAAACGGGCAATGTTGAGGGCCGTAGACACAGTGGCCAGCCAAGGAAACCTAATGCAGCAGATAAGGCACATCATGCTTACTTCCCTTCAACATTGTAACATGTCCAGCAGTGCCATCAGCACAGAACTGGCAGAAACCAGCAGGATCCATCTACTGTCTAGAGAAATCTGGCTAAAATTGGTCTTCATGGAAGAATTGCAGCCAAAAAGCCACACCTTCGATGTGCAAATAAGTGATTCAACTATGCATGAAAACACAGAAACTAGGTGCAAAAAAAAGGCAGCAGATGCTCTGGACTGAGGAGTCAAAATGTGAAATATTTGGCTGTAGCAGAAGGCAGTTTGTTCATGAAGGGCTGGAGGAGAGCTGTACAATGAGTGTCTGCAGGTAACTGTTAAGCATGATGGAGGTTCCTTGCAAGTTTGGGGCTGCGTTTCTGCAAAAGGATTTTGAGATTTGGTCAGGATCAACGGTGTCCTCAATGCTGAGAAATACATGCAGATACTTCTCTACCATGCAGTACCATCAAGGAGGTGTGTGGTTGGCCCCAAATATATTCTACATCAGTGCAACAACCCCAAATATACAGCCAATTAAGAACTATCTTCAGTGTAAAGAAGAATGAAGAGTCTTGGAAGTGATGGTTTGGTCTCCATAGAGCCCTGATCTTAACATTATCAAGTCTGTTTGGTATTACATGAAGAGACAGAAGGATTTCTCCAAGATGTTTGTAACAATCTACCTGCCAAATTCCTTCAAAAACTATGTGCTAGAGTACCTAGAAGAATTGATGCTGTTTTGAAGGCAAAGGATGGTAACACCAAATATGTGTTTTGGAATTTCTCTTCTGTTCATTTACTTTCCATATTGGTAACTGATATTAACACGTTTTTCTGAAAACGTTTCTTATTTACAGTATTTCTTTTACACCTGCCTACAACTTTAGTGTATAATCATGTCTATGCAATATTTTGGAAAAAAATGTACGTTTGGTCTTAGGTTTTGTACATTTTTAAATGCGTTAGCTAGGCATTAGTGTCGTCTTATTTCTTGTCTGTTTGATTTCCTTACCTTGTAACGATGGGCTCAAATGTTGTGGCTTCAGTTTGTAGTGTCATGGTTGATCTTTTCCCATATGTTCATGTATTGCTTCAGCTAGCTTGCCCCTGTTCATCAAAGGGATATGGCAGTTTGTGTTCCAGGTCACACATCATCCAATGCATATCTTGTCATCTTACTTGGTGGAGCATCACAAACGTGGGAGTGCTAATGTAATAAACATATCTTCTGTGAACCCCTAAACGTAAATCTGTACCACTTGAATACACCAGTGTTTTACCCCAGCCAGCTCAATTCCTACTGCTAGGTGCTGGTTTAATTAATGAAGGCTCATCAGGACCAGACTTAGGTCTACAACAAAATGGCTTGTCCCTCTGTTAACGCACTCCACGGTCAGATATATCAGAAAAGACAATTCCCATTCTACAGTCAAGCCGTTACTTGGGGGAAATGCATTAGAGGGGTTTTCTCTCATAGGAGGAGATCAGGTTGAAGCCATTTGATACTAATGTGACCATGGTGTGCATTAAGAGGGTGTGGGGATGTGCCATTTTGTTGTAAAAATATCTTCTGGCTGCATGGTGAGCTCTCTGTGTCTGCGAATGATCTGCCGATTTGTGTCTGTCAGATTTGATAACTTTAATTTGCAGTCACCTGCACCAGCATTAGACTGAGAGCCAAGAGATGGTGGGATTTGTTTCTTCCCAGGATGTCAGTTATTACACTATGAACTGAGGTCATGCATAAAGTGTTACTGTCCATTCACACATACAGCCATGGCTCCCCCCCCCCCCCCCGGGTCTTCTGATCGGCTCACTGGCCATGAGGGATAGTAGTGGGAGCCAATGGCTCACGCTGCTGCCATCAGCCAATCAGGGGTGTGAGTCCCTGGCAGATCCAAGGTTCTCGTGGACATTGCTGAGGCTCAGCTAAGTATGGTGGCGAGGGGAGGGGGGGGGGAATTCTGCTGCACACAGAAGAATTTTTACTTTCATGCATAGAAACCATGAAGGTAAAAAACCTTGTGCCTTTACAACCTCTTTAACCTATGTAGTGCCATGCTAAATACCTCTACACAAACAAACTGCTGACACAGGAATGCGAAGATTTACGCTACTAAAGGCTGTGGGTATAGGCTCATTGTTGATCAAAGGGTTTGCTGGAGAGGTGGACTTGTAAGGCAAGAATCTCCTTTTTCCTACTTAATTTACTCAAGTAGATATTGTGGATATTGTGCTTTCTCTACATCTGCTGGCTCGGGGATGATGCTTCCCCCTTTCTGTGCTGCTTCTGAATTTGTCTCTTCCACCTCTCCTGCTGCCTATTGATTACGCCTCCCACCAGACATCAGTTCACCAGTTTATAAGGTCGCCAGGAGCATGGTTCTGACATGAAAGAGCTGCTCCTCCTACTAATATGGCCATCACCACACATAGAAAAAAGGCAGAACTAGGCATAAGTTTGCTGTGCTGAATAGATTTGCAAAGAGAAACCAAATAAAATTGGTGACTAGTACTTGGCCCTCCACCTGACCTTTCTTATGCACAACTTTTCACGGTATAGGCCTAGATTAGGTAGCTGTGGACTTTGTCAGCTTGAACAAGTAGTCATTTTCTGCTACCCCCTCATTAACAAGGTGTTTCCATAGAACTGCCAGTAATTGGATGTTTTCATATATTTTAGTCTTGAGTTTAAAGAGAACATTAAAAAGTTTCCGAGATGCTGCAACCACCACATCTAATTCCAGCAATTGTTCTTCAGTCAACGCCACTTAGTTAAAACAGTTACCTAATTCTCATGTTTGGTTGACCAGCAGCTGAAACTCTTGACCGTGACTACATGCTTTTTATGTTTTGTTGTCACTGACAAAAAAACGTGTTGGTTTGCTATTTGTTTAATAAAGGTTGGTCTTATAAAGATCTCATTGGCAATAGGTCTGCGGCAATACATATGCAAGCCTAAAAATGGAACTCTAATCGGGCACAAATTGTCATGAATGGTCTTTTTTTTTTTTTTTGTTTCCAATTTATCCATAGCTGATACATTGGAGAAGGCCCTTCATATAGCTTAACCACTTCAGCCCCGGAAGGATTTCCCACTGCAGGACCAGAGCACTTTTTGCGATTCGGCACTGCGTCGCTTTAACTGACAATTGCACAGTCGTGCGACGTTGTACCCAAACTAAATTTGCGTCCTTTTTTTCCCACAAATAGAGCTTTCTTTTGGTGGTATTTGATCACCTCAGCGTAATTTCTGATCGCTGCTATAAACAAAAGAAGAGCGACAATTTTGCAAAAAAACCCCCAAATTTCTTACTTTTTGCTAAAATACAAATCCAAAAAAAAAATCAAAACCTTTTTTTCCATCGGTTTTGGCCGATTTAGATTCTTCCTCATATTTTTGGTAAAAAAAACCCGCAATCGGCGTTGATTGCTTTGCGCAAAAGTTGCCGCGTTTTACGTATGATGAGAATTCATTTCTGGGGTTTTAGTTTTTTTTATATTTTACTAGTAATGGCGGCGATCTGCGATTTTTAGCGGTACTGCGATATTGCAGCGGACACGTCGGACCATTTTGATACTTTTTTTGGACCATTGGCATTTATACAGCGATCAGTGCTATAAAAATGCACTGATTACTGTGTAAATGCCATTGGCAGTGAAGGGGTTAACCTGCAGGGGGCGCTCTAAGGGTTAACTGTGTTCCCTGGGCGTGTTCTAACTGTGTGTGGATAGAGTGAAGAGGGATTAGAACACCTGTTGGGTTTTTGTTGCTGCCTGTGCTCCTCTCTATTTGTCATGTTTACTGTTTTCATCAAAATGGAAAGTAAAAAAATCCAAGACTTTGGGTTGTCACCAGAACATGAATGGGGGGAAATCTTCTAATGGGGATACTAGTTCTGGGGACAACCGGGGATTTCCTCGCTTTGGATGGATTTCCTCTCCCTTCCTATTTTGGCTTTAGGGCAGGAAGTCTATGCAAATCTCTCTAATGGGACACAGCAAAAAAAAACAAAAAAAAACCTGATGGGTCAGAACTTTTCTTTACTCTATCCAAAATGGAAAAAAATGTTGCCTTTAGTTCTACTTGAATATTAGGATATGGGTGTTAGGATTATTCAGATAGATGAATACTTTTTAAAAAGTGGGATTTTCATTTCCAGCATCCATAAGTGTACACAAATCAATTTCAAAATTTAAAATAAGTATATTTGTGTGTACAGATATGGGATCATTGTTTGTTGGTTTTAATGTTGTTACTGCTAGTTGTGCCCGCAACATGTACAAAGATGTAAGAGAATTTGCGTAGCTTTTCTTAATACAAAACTCTGCATTCAATAATGAAATGCAACTTGATGGTGGGGGCTGCAGGCTGATCAGGTCAACCTAAAAAGTCCATGCTGCATTCTCTAGTTATTCCTGTAGGATGCAAAGGGATTCTCAGTCCAACTAGGTAGGGATACTGTATGATCCTAAAAGGTCTGTCCCAGGACATCTAGTTAAATATACCTGTTACAACCCCTAAAGTAGCCTCAGAAGGACCAATCAAATACGGTTCTCCAGGCACCTCCGTTCAACGGAGGGCCACTTTACTAGAACTAGTTAACTGCACTTGTGTACAGTATGTCAACTATAAGACCCCTTTCACACCAAGGCGTTTTTCAGGTACTTTTGCGCAAAAAATAGTGCCTGAAAAACATCCCCCAATACACCCCAGTGTGAAAGCTTGAGTACTTTCACACTGGGGCGGTGCGCTTGTGGGACGGTAAAAAAAAGTCCTGCAAGCCGCATCTTTGCAGGGGTGTATTCACCGCTCCTATACCGCCCCTGCCCATTGAAAACAATAGGGCAGCGCTCCCGAAGCGCCTGAACACCGCATGGGAGCGCTGCAAACTGGCAATTTTAACCCCTGTTTAACCCCTTGTGGGGGGTTAAAAGCGCACCACCGCCGCCCGAATAGCGGCGCATTAGCGCCGCTATAATGAATGGTAAAAGTCGCTAGTTTTACCACTAACGCTCGGGCTGCTCCGGTGTGAAAGGAGCCTTAGTGGGACTTGAGAAATATACTGTCATTGGGGTTTATTTCCAGATTCAGGTACATTTCTGTATTTTATGAATTTATTAAATTGCTGCATTTCTCTGTAACATTTATTCGCTGTACTCCGTCAACCAAAAGCGGTAGTCCAGAGATAACATATGCTGCTCTTTAATAAATGCTCCAACTTTTCCTTCAGCCATCAAACAGTATAGCTCTTAGGAATCCAATGAACACTAATGACCTATTTATAAAGATTTGAGAAGAGACAAAAGGTACAACAGTGGGATTGTTGCCTCTAATAATCCATCAGGTTTTCTTTTTTCCTTTTGAAAAAAGCCTCTGGTCACTTTGGGATGTTTTCATTATTAGAAGCAATAGTTTTTACCCCTTGTACGCACAGAACTGCGTAGGTCCAAGCACACAGGACAACCACAAGACTCGTGCGCACCGGTTTATTGTAAATGCTATTTCTGAAGGACGAAATACGCTTTATAAACTCACCTGAGCTGCATTTTTTTTTTTCAAACCAGTTTAAGCAAGTTTAGCAGTGTAAGGATATTTATTTAATTGGCCAGAATTTTAATTTTTTAAAATGTTATTTTTATGGTCTAAATAGGCCTAGCGCCTAGAGGCGTTTAGCCATGTTTTTATGCCAACAAGCTCCTCTCCTGAACAGGATTCTTCTGCATTCAGGAGAAGGAATTTTGACTGGTCCTAAACTCCCCTAAAAGCCTATTGAGGGCTTATGGAAAAAATGACAAAAGCCCCAAAAACATCAGTTTAGGAGGAGCAGTGTGCATGAGGCCTAATTGTACGGAACAGAATGGATGACTACACGTGTGTTTAGTGAAGCAGGTGCTTTGCTGTACTGAGTCATATAAAAAATATGAACACGCACTGCAGCATCTGTGTTCCTTGGAGACTTCAGACTCCTTGAATATCTTTTGCAGTACTAACAAATCCAATGGAGGCTGGTTTCTCCCAGGTACTAGATTCCTATGTGTACCAATTACCTTGGTATTGAAGCCAAGATATGGACAACAGCCTTGGAGAAACTTTCCACAAAAGAAGTAGGTAGGCTGCCATTGCTGAGCCTTTCTTTAATATTCCAAATCACTGACCTGGAACACAAATTTAGATGGGGGCTTCTGATTTTCTTCACTTCCTGGTCTTCATATTTCTTTTGGTCAGCAAGCATTTTTAGAAGGAGGTCAGCAATAGTAAACCCATTCTTGTGACTGGTTTATTTTAAAAACAAGTGTTGATTAGCTTTGTCCCAAATGGACCCTGCTTGTGTATGGATTAGGAACATTCAACTAGGAGTGCCTTTGAGGGACTGGATGTGAAGTGTATGCATTTTTTACTCTGTAAAGTCCTGCTTTTATATCATAGTTGCAGCGAAGGCAGAACTAGAAGGGAAGATGTAACTGATGGATTTGGGCTAGCCTTACACCTTAAAATTTCTCTTCGTTCAGCCCACAGAATGGAGGAATCTATGCCAGCTATGATATACATGATACCTGAGCAGTGGTTGCTGGGACTGGCTGCAGTCACTGTCCTGACTCCTACAATTTTCTGATTCAAGTTTTGGAGGCCAACAGGGCCTCCTATGACTGCTGACTTTTGAGCCATGTATGACCACCAACATTAGGCAGAGCTTGTCAGTAAAGTTCCCGCAACTGGGGGGGGGGGGGCGGTTGTAACGGTTCAGTGACCGAAAGAGGACCAAAAATGAAATACTGAATTTAAATCCATTGCTCTAACATTTCATTTTAACTTTTTTTAAGATCTGTTCCCAAAAACATTTTTCACAGCAGAACCAATCTGAACCCCCTGCAGAGAGCAGCTTGAAGGAAGACTTTGCGCCTTAAGACATTTTTTTTTTTTTTTCCATGTCATCTCCACTGCTTTTGCAGTGATGTGAGGATGTCATTTGTATTGCTTAAAGTGGAACTTTAGTCAAAAAAAATTAAGATCTGTAAAACCTTAAAAATAAGTGCCTATACTGTTTATAATTAAGGAATGCATTGTCACACCCTGCTCTGTACATGCTCAGTTGCTCTATATTTTCTGGCATTGTGCCGAAAATCAGATCCACTAGAGCAGTGGTTCTCAACTCCTGTCCTCGGGACCCACTAACAGGCCAGGTTTGCAGGATAACTGAAATACAGCACAGGTTATATCATTTGCTGCTCAGTGATTGCAGTATTCTAGTCTGCATCTCCCCAAGGTAATACTTAAAATCTGGCCTGTTGGTGGGTCCTGAGGACTGGAGTTGAGAACCACTGCACTAGAGGCTGATTTACGGATAACCTAAAGATTTACTGCTGCTCGGGCTCTGGGCCCAGCACACACTAATTTTAACAACATAATTGTTCCTTGCTAAAGAACATTATTTTTTATCAAGTTGTTATATGTAAAATTCCACTTTTAATTTGCAAGATAAAAAAAAGTGTCATGGGGAGAGTTTATACCAGGAGTCATTGTAGTTGTTGGTATTCTATAGGCACTCTAGTTTATTTTTGTATGGTGGTGGAGCACATCCCTCTGCAGACATAAACCTTTATATTGTTTGATACTTTATTGGGATTATTCAGTAAACTGTTCAAATCTCATAGCAACCAATCAAAATTATTTAATAAGAACAGCACTGCATGGATTTTGATCAATTGTGATGGGCACGGGTAGTTGCATTATTCTACTGTTCTCTATTGGATGTGTCAAAGCAGATGCAGATTGCAAAAAAAAAAAAAAAACTTGGTGATTGGATTAAGGTGACTGAGTTACTTGTATGACTTACAAATCTAGGGCATGTCCTTGACACTTATATGAGCTGAGGTAGCTACTTTGTATAAGTGGCATAATGTCATCCAAGATTACAGAACAAGTCAATGACACCACAATGTGGATAACGGAAAACCTTCAGGGTTTGTTCACACCAAGTGCGATGCAGGAATGTGTGCAAAAATGCGCTGTCCTTTTGGAGACACATGCAGGTGACCATAATTCTTAAGGGCAACCCCCCCCCCCCCCACACGCATGTAGGAAGTGTGGATGTTCATGCCTACCAAAATGCATAGTACCACAGTAAAATCGCAGTGGCACCCGTTTTGCATGCATAAGGGAACCCATTGAAATTAATGGGCTGCCTTAAAATGTGACATGTAGGAAGGTGCAAAAAAAGCTCACGCTTGGACACACCTGGTGTGAATGAGGCCTTACAGATAACCTTGCATCCTGTTTTGCCCTTTTCTATTTCTTTCCTACCTCAGAGTTTTCCCTTTTCTGTTCTCTCCATATTATGTTTGCTCTTTTTGCTTTCATATACCCTTCCACTGTTCATCTAGTTGTATCTTCCTTTCACCTTTTTTTTTTTTTTTTTCATTGCTTGCTTACTTGCATTTCTTATGCCACCATATGCCTTTCATGTGTCCTTTGAGGCCTCATACACACGGGCGTTTTGGCCGCCGGCGTTTGTAGGCGTTTTTTTTGCAGCTCTCCATGTTATTCAATGGCCCTCTAAAAACGCCGGCGTTTGTGGGCAGTAGAGGGCACACATACTCCGGAGTTTCCTGTGTACTTTCCGTATACCACCGTATTCTTTACGTTCATTCGTTCGTTACTTTTTTTTTTTTTTTTTCCACTTTCCTTCTATGTTGATCTACTTGTCACCTTCCCATATACTTTCGTTTTTCTCGTTTGTATTATACCTCTCTTGTCTTTTCCCTTTTGAGACTCCATCCTTTCTTTATCTTTTCCCGTTTTGTCCTACGTTCCAATAGACATTCCGGAGTAAGTGTGGTCCACACAGGTTCGCACTCGAAAAAAACGTGGAAGGATGTACAGTGTAAAATTCCGTCGGGTAATTAAAGTTACCCAAGGGAATACGTACGTTTTGCCCACGGTGACG
>BLSH010499911.1:1981853-1993917 GCA_018402905.1 Glandirana rugosa
CGTTTGCCGGCGAGACTCGCGATCTCCCTTTCGGGGTATCCGGGTTTTACAGACGCCGATGCCGCCCCCCCCGCACCGCACCAATCGTCTGGGCGTTCGTATTGATTTTCGCCGCCATGTGGCGATCGGCAGCCATTTTGCGGCGGACCACCGCCATTTTGCCGTAGCCGCAGACATTTTGGGCCTATGGGGCTTTCCCTCTAGCGCTCAGAGCGGCCGTTTGCGGTACTGCACGTTCCCTGAAGGTGTGTTTTGGCCTCTAGTGTTTAACGACGGCCATTTTGACTGCATGCCTCTGCAAATACACGCGTCTCCAGCATCTCCCTTCTCTGGAACGGTGGTGATCTGGCGGCGCAGCTCTTCTGACGATCCATCCAGAAACAGGCAGCGGAACAGCAAGTATAGCTGGGCTCCCTGTGGGTGCTGGTGGCGGTGGGTGCAGTCCTCCTGGGTTCCCTGGTGCACTGTGGGGTGTTGGTGTGCGGCAGTGTGGGGGTGCCTCATTCTCCTTAGTCTCCCTGTGTGTCACTAAGAGTTTTTTCTGGGGGAAAGCAATGGCAGATTACACTGCTGAACCTGCTGAGGAAGCGCAATCTGCGCAAGGGGCATTTTTGGACCAGCTGCGGGCGGTCTTTAGCTAATTTCTCCCCCGGGCGGAGGTCGCCCAACAGGTCCCCAAGAAGCGTCCCCCTCCTCCTCATTACTCATCAGGGGAGGATTCTGAGCCGAAAGTGGCCTCAGGGGTCTCAGGGACCCCAGTGGACCTATCCAATGGGGAACTGGGCCCATCGGACGGCGAGGGGGATCAGGGGGCGGCAGCTGCGCGCGAGAAAGCGTTGGTTGCTACCATTATCGCTGGCATTCGCACTAAGCTGCAACTGGATCAGGATGGCGAATCGCGGTCTGCTGCGTATGTGTGTGGGTCCTCTAGGCCCCCAAAGCTTATCCCTACAATTACTTTTTTGATCATTTTCTTTATCGTGAATGGCAGCATCCACAGCACTCTTCTTCGCTGTCAAAACGGTTCGCTGCTCGCTATCCCTTTGAGGAAAACTTTTTAAAAAAATGGGAATCGCCTGTGGTGGACCCACCGATAGCACGCCTTAGTAAGGCGACGACCATTCCTCTGGAAGGGACTCCTTCTTTTAAGGATCCCGCTGATAGAAAAACAGAGGCGCTTTTAAAGTCGCTGTTCCTGGTGGCAGGTTCCGCTGTGCGACCGGCCTTGGCGTCCGCCATGGCGGCACAACATTTATCCGTGTATGGAAGAACTCCTGAAGGACCTGGAAGACGGTCGCCTGATGGATGCGCCGCAGAAGGCTGAGTTTTTACTCCAAGGGTTCAAGTACCTTTGTGATGCGGCCGTTGATTTACTGCCGATGTTGTCCAGAATAACGATTTTTGCCGTCATACTCAGACGGATACTTTGGTTGCGTTCTTGGTCCAGTGACCACGCTTCCAAAAAAGGTCTTGCTGACCTCCTTTTCAAGGTGGACGTCTATTTGGTCCACGTTTGGATGAGATTATTAAGGACTTCACGGGAGGTAAGAGTACCTTCCTTCCGGAGCCCCGCAGGCGTGAGTTTCGCCGTAGACAGGGGCCCCCTCCTTCGGGTCAGAAGAAGTTTTTTCGCGCCCCGGACGCAACAGGTAAAGGGACCCGCCCCGGTAAGGTCGCTGCAGGGGCCAGAAGCCGGCAGTGGCAGCGCAAAACCGAAAAGGCGGAAGACAAGTCCTCCTCAGCCTGATGGGTTGCCCCCACCCTTGTCTCGAGTGGGGGGACGTCTTCTGGGGTTCGCAGACCGGTGGCTGGCTCGCATTTCCGACCGCTGGGTCCGGGAGGTGGTGTCCACCGGGTACAGGATAGAGTTCATCACTCTGCCCCCAGACAGGTTCTTCCCATAAAATTTAGGGCTCCCGCAGGAACGCGGGAGGCCCTTTTTTGGGGCTGTACAAGCGCTCTCAGACCAGGGGGTGATCGTGCCAGTGCCCCCAGAAGAGAGGTTTCGAGGGTTCTACTCGAATCTTTTCGTGGTTCCCAAAAAGGGGGGGGGGTTCGGCCCGTACTGGACCTGAAGGCCCTGAACCGGTATGTCAGGGCACGGAAATTCCGGATGGACTCTATCCGCTCGATCGTGGCCGCCCTTCATCAGGGGGAATTTTTGGCGTCCCTGGACATTAGGGATGCGTACCTCCATGTACCCATTCATCCACAACATCAGCGCTTCCTGCGCTTTGCGGTGGGAGACCTCCATTTTCAATTTGTGGCACTCCCCTTCGGCCTGGCCTCAGCACCTCAAGTTTTCACAAAACTGCTAGCCCCGGTGTTGGCGTTGCTACGACAGAGAGGCATTGCGGTAGTGGCATACCTGGACGAACTGCTCCTGCGGGCGGAGTCCACCTCGGCTCTGGAGCAGAATGTGGGTATCGCAATGACCTCACTGCTGGACTTCGGCTGGTTACTGAACCTGCAGAAGTCGTCGGTGTCTCCATCCCGTCGCCTGGAGTATCTGGGTCTAATTCTAGACACAGAGCAGGCAAAGGTGTTCCTCCCTCCGGCCAAGTTGCTGTGTCTGCAGTCGGCAGTGCGCACTCTTTTGTCGCACCGTCAGTCTTCATTACGGTTCTGTATGCGGGTGCTGGGGCTCATGGTCTCGTCGTTCGAGGCGATACCATTCTCCCAGAGTCACACTCGTCTCCTTCAGCGAGCGATTCTGGCTCAGTGGGACAGGTCCACTCGGTCGTTGGACCTTCTGATCCATCTGAGCTCCCAGACCAGGGCGTCTCTGACCTGGTGGCTTTGGGACTCGGCCCTAATTCAGGGGAAGACGTTCCTACCCGTCCAGTGGGTGATCATCACCACGGATGCCAGTCTTTCGGGCTGGGGAGGGATCCTGGGGCAGCTGTCTGCCCAGGGCCGTTGGTCGGCACAGGAAGCTCGCCTCCCCATCAACGTTCTGGAGCTGAGAGCAATCAGATTGTGCCTTTTTCACTGGACAGTGAGATTGCAGGGTTGTCCGATTCTAATTCAATCGGACAATGCCACAGCAGTGGCGTATGTGAACCATCAGGGCGGCACAAGGAGTCCAGCAGCTGCAGCGGAAGCAGCTCTGATACTGCGTTGGGCGGAACTTCCCGTTCCGGCGATCTCAGCCATTTACACGGAGGTGTTCAATCAAATTTGCCGCTGATGGGGGACGCCGGACGTGGATCTCATGGCGTCCCGGTTCAATCACAAGGTGAGAACCTTTGTGTCCAGAACAAAGGATCCGTTGGCAGTGGCCACGGACACTCTGGTGGCCCCCTGGGGCCGTTATCGTCTTCTGTACGCCTTTCCTCCGATAAGACTGCTTCCGCGATTGATACGCAGGATAGTGGCGGAGGGGATACCAATTATCTTGGTGGCTCCAGATTGGCCTCGGCGCACTTGGTACGCCGACGTGGTGCAAATGGTGGCAGACGCCCCTTGGCGGCTCCCGCTGCGAGATGATCTTCTGTCTCAGGGGCCCATCTTGCACCCTGCTTTACCCTCGCTGGCTTTGACGGCTTGGCTATTGAGTCCCAGGTGCTAAGGGACAGGGGAGTCACTGACTCCGTAATCCCTACTTTGTTAAAAGCTCGCAAGTATACTTCTCGCAAGATTTATCACCACACCTGGAAGGCTTATATAGCTTGGTGCGAGGCGGAGGGTCATAACCCTCGCTCTTATGTCGTGTCCAGGGTCCTGACTTTTTTGCAGCAGGGCCTGAACAATAAACTGGCTTTGAGTAATCTCAAGGGCCAGATATCGGCTCTGGCGATTCTCTTCCAGAGACCCTTAGCTTCGCACTCGTTGATTCGTACCTTTGTACAAGGTGTGTGGCATGTGACGCTTCGGGTGAGGACTCCGATGGCTCTGTGGGATCTGAATTTGGTGCTTTCTGTTCTTAAGAAACCACCTTATGAGAATTTCAGGGAGATTTCCTTACAACTGCTGTTGCAGAAGGTGGCCTTTTTAGTTGCCATCACTTCCGCCAGGCGGGTGTCGGAATTAGCAGCACTATCGTGCAAGTCTCCCTACTTAGTCATACATAAGGATAAGGCGGTCTTGCGACCCTCTCCTTCATTCCTTCCAAAGGTGGTTCCTTCCTTTCACATTAATGAAGATATTGTCCTTCCTTCATTGTGCCCTCGCCCATCGCACCCAAAGGAGTTTGAGTTGCATGCTTTGGACATGGTGAGGGCCTTACGGGTGTAATTGGCTGCTACAGCTTCTTTTCGAAAAGCTGATGCTTTGTTTTTACTGCCAGAAGGCCCGCGCAAAGGGTTGGCGGCCTCGTCGGCTACGACTTCTCGTTGGATCAGGCAGACCGTGACCCACGCATATTCTGTTCGGGGCAAGGTCCCCCCTTTTCCGGTCACGGCTCATTCTACCCGGGCTGTTAGCACTTCCTGGGCTTTCAGACACCAGGCCTCGGTGTCAGAGGTGTGCAAGGCGGCCACTTGGGCCTCGGTTCACACTTTCACTAAGTTTTATAAAGTTGATGTGTTGGCATCTTCGGATGCTGCCTTTGGCCGCACAGTTTTGCAGGCGGCAGTGTAGGCGCGTCTGGCGCCTCCTTAGAGGTTCTGTTGGGTACTGTTGTTAGCGTTTACCCACCCCTCTTTTTGACACAGCTTGGGGACGTCCCCACACGTAATGGAGAGCTGCGTCTGTCAGTGAACGATAGGAGAAAAAGGGATTTTATTAAAACTTACTGTAAAATCCTTTTCTCCGAGTTCACTGACAGACGCAGCACCCACCCCTCTGTGCTCTGTTCTTGTACGGCTTGTATACGAACTGAAGAGCTATGCTATGAGGAGGCTTATGTGGGAAGAGAGGACGGCCCCCATGGGAGGGGCCAGCTGTTTCTTTTCCCTGCCTAGTTAACTCCTAGTTGGACCAGCATAAACCCCACACGTAATGGAGAGCTGCGTCTGTCAGTGAACTCGGAGAAAAGGATTTTACGGTAAGTTTTAATAAAATCCCTTTTTCACTACTGAAATAATACTGTGTCCTCCTTCAGTTATTTGATAGATCAAATGAAATTGCTGATCCAAACAACCAAATATTTATAAATGACAATCATGGAAATTGTCAGGGGTTCCTAAACTTTAGAATACAACTGTAGCTGTTGAATTTGCCTAGTGTTTGTCGGGGTTCTGCCGTGTGTAGGCGTGTCATCTGGTTGGGTTTTTATGGTCTTCTGAGTTCGTGGACTTCGGCTGTGTGACTGGACGGAGCCGCGATGACGTCACTCCCACACATGCGCGCGGGAGCCGTGGTTTCTAGCTCAGGACTCTGGAGGGCCTGGGTGGCCATTCCTTCAGAGCTCATGCGCCAGTGCTGTCACTGGCTGTGTACAGTAAATATCTCCTAAACTGTGCACTTTTAGGAGATATTTACACTACCTATAGGTAAGCCTCATTATAGGCTTACCTATAGGTAAGTCAGAGATGGGAGTTTAATCCCACTTTCATTTCTAGGTTGCATCTTTTTTTTTTTTTGGTAATGAGTAGGGGTAGTATGGACCCCATACTCATATATGTTGGGGAGGGGGTAGGAGGTATGTGGGGCCCCTCTCTTTTATTAAAGCTTACTTCCAGATTCCAACAAGCCCCCTGCCCCCCCCCCCCCCAACCACTGGGCAAGGGTTGTGGGGATTGAGGCCCTAGTTCTCCTCCAACATGGGAACCCCCACCTTAGATGAGAGCATGTGGCCTTGTATTAGTTTGCACACTTATTTCCCCTCCCCTTTCTAGGCCGCCAAGGCTGCATGCTTTTTTGAGGCACTCAAAGGGTCCAGGTTCTTCATTCTTTATGTAGAATGTGCTACAACAAAGATGACATTTACATAGGAATAAAGTGAAAGTTTGAATTGATTATTTAAAAAAAAAAAAAAAAAAAACACATGTTCCTCCACAATACATAATGGACCCTTAGGGGTCTGCTATGTGTTTTTGGGGTCTGTATCATTTTTTTTTCTTTAAAAAAGAGAAACAAGAGGGAGATGTCAGTTGCTGGCAATTTTAATACTCGTTTTATCTTTGTAAATGTTAGAGCTAAAAATAACTACTTCTAGTTGCAATGAATCTTTTTTTTTTTATTTTTTGCATTGGTACATGTTCCACAGGGTAGTGCCCACCAAATCCACAGCTGTCCCCATGCTATTTTTTTTTTTTTTTTTTTTACACCCCCTTGCCTATTAGCCCAGAAAATGGGCATTTTTAATATAACAGATTTGGCTCCCATTTATTTTAATGGGGTTCCGGTTTGACATCTGAACTTTGGTTTATCATTCGTAATGAAGCGTGTCCCATGTCCGGCAGGATAATCCATAATATAGAAGTTTCCCCACTGCTGCCTGATCCTCCCCAGAGCGCTGATCTTCTGGTGTTTCTAGGTTTAAAGTGGTTCTAAAGGCAGAAAGTTTTTAACTCTTTAAGCATTCAGATAAAAAACTGGCTGCAGTGACCCCCCCCCCCCCCCTTTATACTTTCCTGAGCCCCATCTGGATCCTGCAATGTGAATGAGAGTACCGGTTCTCCTGGGTCTTACTTTCCTCATTGGCTCCTGCAATTTTTGACTGCAGAAGGCAGACTGTCGTTCATTCACAGAACACTTTGCATTCTGGGAAATAATGCAAGTTTCATGAATGGAGGAGGAAGGTGAGCGGTGCAACTCTTTCACAGTCAGTTGTTAACCCTAGCAGTGGCAGAAGATAATTGCTGTGGGGAGGACTCAGCGGCTGTGGGGAGAAGATTTCTATCCTGTGAAGCAGCCAGCTGGACATGGGACATACTTCATTACAGGTAAGGTACAGTATGTTCCTGGTGCTGCATAGCAAACCCCCCCCCCCCAAAAAAAACAGCTTAAGGCCCCTTTCACACTTGTGCGACGCAATTTTGCTGCGATTTTACCAGGATTTCAGATCAGTAAGACTTTGGTCTGACTTTGTTGCAACTTTGGCACAATGAAAGCCTATTACAAAGTCGTACAGAAATAGTATCTATATTATTCAGGGGCAATTTGCATGCGACTTTCAGGGTTTAACATTGAAGTCTATGGACCTAAAGGTGCATTAAAGTTGAGCCAAAATAATGCAGGAACTACTCTGAAGTTGGCGCGACTTGAAGTCGTACAGATATGAACAGTGCTCATCGGAAATAATGGGGAACGACTTGTCATGTAACTTTGCAGTCCCAAATCGCAGGACAAGTCGCATAAGTGTGAAAGGGGCCTTTCTGTCTTCTTTTAATTCCACCAATATATCCTCCTTTGTACAGTGTACATTTTGTATGTTTAATTACTACTATTTTTGGTATGGGCCTGATTTGTACTATGTACAGATTTTCACACTATATTCCCCTATAGTCATGTATATTCCCATTCTGTATTGACTTGTATCTGCTGTCTATCATCACGTGATCCAATTCCATTTCACTTAGGCCTGTGTTCCCCATGAAGGAAATATGTGCTGCTGAGTTTTAATTTCATCTTCACTGTAAAGTCAATTGCTTTCATTCTTACTTTCTACATGCAGACTTCCTGTCATTAGTCTGTATCTTCCTGGCCTCTTACATACATAGCTTCAAGTTTTTCGCAGAAATCATCCCTCCGTCTCATGCTTCTTAGAAACCTGAATGTTATTAATATTCCATATACCCCCTTCCAGGTAAATCTACTACTTTCATTTACAGGCACATAATCCAACTTTTCTTTTTCCTATATACTACTGTAGAGTATACTGTCCTCACCAGTATAGAATCCTCTTTTCCCTTCCATCTCAAATTTTTGTAAGGTAGATCTTTTCTTCTTTCTCCGGAGCGGAGCAGAAGATCAGTTCTGCAGAGGCGCTCATGTGAGCAAAGCAAGATTTGGTTTGGAGAGCTTTTTTTCCCCAAAGGTGCTGTATTGGCTACAGAAACATTCAAGAGACACCATTGAAGCGTTCCATGGCACTACAAATACTGGAGAGGTGTGAAAGACACTTTAACATCAGAGGTGGGTCCTTGCTGAAGTTAGCAGCATGTCTGATGGGTGTTTTAAGGCTGGAGTCTAGGTATGATCTCCAGTGCATACTTACATTGGTCCAATACACGAGGGACCATTGTGGAAGCTGATCATCACTGACTACTACAGTGATAGCCATAGTCTTCAGGGCCCTGAGCCAAATGACTAGGGGGTTGCCTGCTTGGCACTGTTGCCATTCACAGAATGCCATATTTTTTTTTTTCAAGGAATACAAGGCCATCTCTGATTGGATGAAGTGGACATCACCCCTCCTCCCTACCTCATCCAAGCAGAGAATGTCTTATGGAAAAATATAAGGTGTTCTATGAATGGCGGCTGGGCTGAGCAAGCGACTCTCGGTGGTCAGTATGCAGTGGGACAACTGCTCAGCCCACGAAGGCTAGAGGTGATAACAATTCAAGCACCAACTACTACAGTGATTGTCAGCTTCAACGGCTATTCCTCCAGTATGAAATGTACATACAGTGAGTATAGAAAAGAATTATCCCCTTTAACCTCTTCCTGCCTGCGTTCTAGCTGAAAGATGGCTACAGAGTGGGCTTACTTTGCTGGGAGGGTGTACAGGGATGTCCTCCCATGATCGTGCCGCCCATGCCCTCTGTAAGTGATGATCACGTGGTAAAGGGCTACTGTCCGCAGGACTCAGCTGTGTCCAATGACAGCTGATCACGGATGTCAACACAAGCCGGTTATCGGCTTTTCTTTCCTCACGCTGCAAGCGTGAGAAGAGAAGAAGACTTAAATGGCTTGTGTTAAAGGTACATTGGCACTTATGATCAGGGAACGGATTATGATATTGGTGTCCTGATGATCAGTGCAGTCCCACCAGTGCTGCCAATCAGTGCCTCCTCATTAGTGTTGCCTATCAGTGCACATCAATGAAGGAGAAAAATTACCTGTTTGCAAAAAAACAAAATTTTTTTTTTTTTCTAAATTTTCTGTCTTTTTTTTTCATTTAGCAAAAATAAACCCGGTGCTGATTAAATCCCACCAAAAGAAATCTGTGTGAAAAAAATTATAAAAATTTAGTTTGGCTACAGTATAGCATGACCGCACAATTCTCATTCAAAGTGCGACAGCACTGAAAGCTGAAAATTGGCCTGGGCAGGAAGGGGGTAAAAGTGCCCTGTAGGCAAGTGATTAAATCACATTTTGTTGCTTTGCAGCCTGAAATGAAGAGAAACCGTTTGTTTTATTCAGCTGTATTCACTCAGTGCAAATTATAACATCCAAGTGAAAGATATGTCAACATGTGAAAAAAAAATCAAAAAGAAGAATCACTGAGTTGGAAAAAAGTATTTTGCTGAACCAATTTTTTTTTTAATTACAGCCTTTAGGCCCCTTTCACAAGGGCGGTTCATTCGGGTCCGCCTGTCAGTTTTTCAGGCGGACCCGAACGCACGCTCCATTGCTCTCTATGGAGCGACGGATGTCAGTGGTGACATGTCCACTGACACCCGATCTGCTCCGATCCGCCAAAAACAGACGGATGGAAACCCTATTTTCCATCCGTCTATCGGATCGGATGAACACGGACAGACGGTCCATGTTCATCCGATCCTCCATAGAGGAGAATGGAGCTGTGACAGGACAGTCTCTGCATGGAGTGCAGAGACTGTTCTGTCATCTGCCGGCTCAGCGGAGATAAATGGACGGATCCCCGCTGAGCAGTGGAGCCCGTCAAAACGGGCTCTGCATGTGTGAAAGGACCCTAAGTCTTTTGGGATATGTCTATACTAACTTTGCACATCTAGACTTTGCAATAATTGCCCTCTCTTCTGTGAAGAACTACTCAAGTTCCATTATATTTGGTGGTGACCGTTTGTGGACTGCAGTCTTCAAGTCATTCCACTGATTTTCAATGGGGTTTAAAGTGACTGTAAAGGCTTGTTTTTTGTTTTGTTTTTTAAAATAACAAACATGTTATACTTACCTCCTCTGCGCCGTTGGTTTTGCACAAAGCAGCCCAGATCCTCCTCTTTTCGGGTCCCTCTTTGTAGCTCCTGGCCCCTCCCTCCTATTGAGTGCCCCCACAGCTAGCAGCTTGCTACAGGGGGCACCTGAGCTGAGTCAGCTCTGTGTGTCCATTCAGACAGAGCCCTGGCCCCACCCCCTCTCTCCCCTGATTGGCTGACTGACTTTGACAGCTGTGGGAGCCCATGGCACCGCTGCTGTGTCTCAGCCAGTCAGGAAGAGTGTCCTGGACGGCTAAGACATTTGTGGACAATGCTGCAGAGAGAAGGTGCTCAGGTAAGTATATTTGGGGGGACTGCTACACACAGAAGGTTTTTTTTATCTTAACCTGTACAGGACCGCGCTATAGCCGAAAGACGGCTACAGCGCGGATCCCAATTTCCGGGTGGACGTCCGCCCCTTTGCACGCTCCCCGCCTGCAATCGCGGGCGCGCACGAGGCAAAAACTGTGCTCGCTGTGTACCCTGGACACAGCCAATGACAGATCGAGGTAAACGGCCAGCAACAGCGGCTGTTTACCATACGATCGGCGGGTCCAACGAAAGCTGATCTCAAATGTAAACATATGAGATCATCTTTCGTTGCCTGCCTTTTCTCCTCACACAGACACCGCTGTGTGAGGAGAGAGAGAGAGAGAGAGAGAGATCTGTGCCATCGTCTGTGAGTTACAGTGAGTGGATTTCATAACACTGCAAATAAAACTGCCCCATAGGGCCATCTGTCAGTGCCACATATCGTCAGTGCCACCTGTCAGTGCCACAAATCAGTACCACCTGTCAGTGCCACATATCATCAGTGCCACCTATCATTGCCATCAAGTGTCACATATCAAAGTGTCATCAGTGCCACGTGTCAGTGCCTCCTGACCTGTCATCAGTGCCACGTGTCAGTGCCACCTGACCTGCCATCAGTGCCACGTGTCAGTGCCACCTGACCTGCCATCAGTGCCACGTGTCAGTGCCACTTTCGGTGCCGCCTGTCAGTGCCATCAAGTGTCATCAGTGCCACATGCCGAAGTTCCACCTGACCTGTCATCAGTGCCACCTGACCTGTCATTAGTGCCACCTGACATCAGTGCCACGTATCAGTACTACCTGTCAGTGCCACGTATCATCAGTGGCATCAAGTGTGACGTCATCAAAGTGTCACCAGTGCTACGTGTCATAAAGTGCCACCTGACCTGTCATCAGTGCCACCTGTCAGTGCCTCCTGACCTGTCATCAGTGCCACGTGTCACTGCCACCTGACCTGTCAGTGCCACACATCGGTGCCACCTGTCAGTGCCATCAAGTGTCATCAGTGCCACATTTCATAAAGTTCTACCTGACCTGTCATCAGTCCCACCTGACCTGTCAGTGCCACGTATCAGTGCCACCTGACCTGCCATCAGTGCCACCTGTCAGTGCCACACATCATCAGTGCCACCTGTCAGTGTCATCAAGTGTCATCAGTGCCAATTAGTGCTGCAACGATGGCAAAACAATCTTTTTCTGCCGAGGAGGCCTACAATATTCTTGCAGCCGATGAGAGCAACGGGGAGCTCTCTCCTGCAAGTTCCTCTGAGTCTGAGTCGGCTTATGAACCCGTCTCAAGTAGCGAATCAGAGCTGGACTCAGACGAGGAATATTGTCCGCCCGCCAGACGAAGGCGCGTTGTTGAGGCAATACCATCCACCAGCACCACACCACGACCACCTACCGTGACCCCACGTCCACCTACCGTGTCACCACGACCACCTACCATAACGGAGTTGTTGCGCGGAAGCAGACCGCCCGCCTGTTATAAGGAGCAGACTCAGGTCGAGACTAAGCGATGAACTCTGCCCAAGTATTCGGCTGAGTCTGAGTCTCCTTGAACGTCCTCTCTCGAGGGGCAACGAGAGTAGCCGACGTTCTTATAACATCCGGAGGAGCCGTCTTTTTCTAACAAAACGGTAGCAACGTCGTGATTAACCGTGACTACTGTGAACTACTGTGACTGTCCACCGTGACTACTACACACCGTGACTGTCCACCGTGACTACCGTCCAGTCCACCGT
>BLSH010499911.1:2029548-2050353 GCA_018402905.1 Glandirana rugosa
TTACTCCCCCCCCCCCCCCCCTTTTAATTTTTTTTCCCCTCTAACCTTGAGAACTGGGTTGTCCTCAGAAAAAATACAAACCCACCATGCTAATCCAGCATTTTCTGGTGTAAATTGCTGCTACATCTGAGACTCCAGGTCCTGCGCTGCCGTTTTCTCTACAGTATGGGGGTTGGGGTAGGTTGATGGTGGGAGGAAGATGATGGGTGAAGGTACGAGGCAGTATTGGTCAACTTACCTGATATGGAGACTCCAACTGCAGCCCCGACATTCCTATCCCATATTGGATTCACAGAAAGTGCTAACACACTGCTAGAGATGGTCAGAACCAGTGACATGCTGCTGGTATAGTTTAAAGCTGGGGATATGTTGCAGTAGAATATTACCAAAGGGCCGCAGAGCACCTCAATAGGTTCTCAAATATGTTTTTGTGAAGAATACTTTCCTTTTTATGCTCTGCGATTTGAATGGCTCCTCAATCAGGCCCAATAGTATAATCATGCCATTGTGATCAGTATAACTGGGATCTTTAGTAGATCATGTAGATTATGTAAGATCTTCTTGCAGTTGGCCTATTTTACGTATGTAGCCATGGCCCCACCATCTGAAGAGCTGGTGAACTTCAGGGTCAGGGAGAGCTGACATCCATCTTCATAGGTGGGTGCAGATAAAAGAATTCAGTTGGGAGCCAGATACATTGATGCAGAACAAGAGATTTATTTTTCTCTTAGAACTGGTGAGAGAGGGTCAGGACCAGGACACCCTTTGGATAGGTGCAAAAGCACTTGACAGACTCCAAGACTCTCAAAAATAGGACGCTAAGGTGGTTGTATAGTCCCACAGGCCTTCCAACTGAATTGTGTTTGACAAGAACTACTTCCTTTGGTATTGAACTTGTACCTCTGACTTCAACACAGATCTGTACACATACCAAACTTTGTATCCCTGTTTTGTAGATCTGGCCTCCATCTCACAGCCTCCCGCTGCAGCTTCATAAACTTGAACTCAGTCTCTTAACAAGACTCCTTGGATTCCCACTGCAACTGGGTCCCTTGAACTTCACACAGCCAACTGCTGTACCTTCCGAGTGTCCCCACTCTGACCTGCTGGGTCCCTTACTCGACTCTTTAGCCCAACTGCTGAACTTTATTGTAAGTGTCACCCCCTCTATACTGCTGGGTTCCTAGCTTGACTTCCGTGGAGGCTTTCCCAACTTCTCCACCATCCCCGGTTAGTGAAAAAGCCTGCTCTGGTACTCTGACTCTGAACCCTGGCCTCTGATAACAGGAGCAGTGTCCCTTGAGGGCGTCAGTTTCCCCTTTACCTCTGACCCTGGTTCACACTTTCCCTCTGGCGACAGGAATTGTTGTCCTCCGCTAGCAACTCTGTCCCTTCATCTCCGACAAAGAGGGGTTCTCCGGCCAGCAGAACCTGTGCAACTTGGTTAGGCTTCCATGAAGCACCAACCCTACATTGCTGATTCTTGTCCTGGCTAGGCCACAGACTGCCTAGCAGCCAGGTGCTCCCGGATAGGCCCCAGGCTTCTGGCCTAGCAGCCGGGAGTTTTCAATGCCCGTCCACCCAGACAGCTGTCCAGGTGGCACAGAACACTGATCACCTGACTCCTTCAAAATAAATAGGCTCTCCCAGCAGACCGTGGGGCCCAAGAAAGCTCCTGCCAATTGGCTAGAGCAGCCTATCCACTCATATTCCAATTTCATATGTACCCCATCATTCCAATGCCATAAGCAGCAGTGCCACCCAATGACAGAGGAGAGAGGTGCATCAAACTCAGAGTTGGGAAAAGAATCAGGTGATCCCCTAACAATTGGCCAGGCTAGTTACCACCCACAAACTAGTTTTGACAGCATCCCTGTTCAAGATAAGGGTGCTACATGTAGATGGGAATAATAGATTGTGCCATTATTATCATTATTACAGGTACTTGTATAGCGCTGTCAATTTACGCAGCACTTTGTATATATTTATTGTACATTCACCTCAATCCCTGCTGTCAAAAGATACAATCTAAGGTCAATAACTCACCTTTATACATACACATAGTAGGGCTAATTTAGATAGGGGCCAAATAACCTACCAGCATGTCTTTGGAGTGTGGGAGGAAACCAGAGTACCCGGAGGGAACCCACGCAGACATAAGAAGAATATGCAAACTTTGTGCAGGTAGAACCGACTACCCCAGTGCTGCTAGGCCATGAGGGCTGATTTAATAAAAGTGCAAGTTGTTGCCCATCAAATCAGATTAATTTTATGTTTATATTTTTCCAATGCAGGTTGGATTCAAAGCTAGTGCCCATCTTTTGTCTCCTAAACAGGCTGCAAGTACAGAATGAAAAAAAAAACCCTCCATGATCTGCCTGAAATTCCATGAGCTCCTAACCTTTTGTTTGAGCTGACAAGCCGAAATTTAGGTGCCTTCCGTGGCTCCATACACACACAATCAAGTGACCAGAGAAATGCCTCGTCCTCCCTCTCTCTGCCTAATATGGCTCCATACACGCTCAACTGACTGACCAGAGGAGTGACTTCTCTTCCATCTCTTTGCTCTATATGGCTCCATACACATACAACTAAATGACCAGAGGAGTGGCTCATCCTCCCTCTCTCTGCTCTATGTGGTTCCATGTACATACAAATGAGTGACTAGAGGAGTGGCTCATCCCTCTCTCTGCTCTACGTGGTTCCATGTACATACAACCGAATGGCCAGAGGAGTGACTTATCTTCCCTCTGCTATATATGGCTACATTCAAATACAACTGAAAGAACAGAGTTGTGACTTATCTTCCCTTTTTTCTCTTAGGGTCCTATCACATGGGGCACGTCTGTTTTGATGGACTCTGCTTGCTCAGCAGGGATCGATCCGCTGTCTCCGCTGAGCAAACAGATGACAGGTCCATCTCCGCTCACTGTGCTGCCTGTCCGTTTTCATCCGATCCAATCCGCTAGACGGATGAAAAATAGGATCACCATACATCTGGATTTGGCGGATTGGATAGGATAGCTGACATCTGTCGCTCCATAGAGGTAAATGGGGGGTCCAATCAGATCTGCATGAAAAACTGACAGGCGGACCTGATTGGACAGCCCATGTGAAAGGGGCCTTACTCTGACATCTGTGTCATGAATTCATGATTATTTGTAAAATAGCTATATATAGCTGGAAAACATCCATGTAAAAAAGGCATACACCTAAAAATGGTTAAATTGCCCAAAAACAGTGTGTAAAATAACCAAAAAAATTAAATCTGAAATTTTATTTAACAAATATGATTTCTGTAAAGCTCCAGGCAAGTAGGTCTGTAGCCTGGGCAACTTGTTGCCAACTTCATCAGTTTTGTGCAAAGGCCATCTGTTTAAATCAACCTGTTTGCCCCTATTGTGGAGGGGGCTCATTGTATACATCCGTCTGCATATAGAAACAGTTGCAAGCAGATTGTGCCTGCCAGCATGCAGACTGCGTTTATACAGCTGCCTGTAGAGGTGATTGGCAGGATAAGCTGCACCCTGGATGGCTGTCTGTGACGGGTGGATGCACCAGAAGGGAAGCCCAAATGTCTGTCCTTTTTATTGAAGGAGGGACCGTTTCTACCTCTGCACTGAGTGTTACTGTAGAGGAGGTCTGTTCTTTGATTGTTGTATTGAATTAGAATAATAGTAGACCACTACAAAGCAGCAGTTGCTTGCTTCATCATCCTAGGTTCTGGCGCGTGCTCTGCAGAGTTTGCTGAACTTTTATTCAACTTGCTGAAATGATATCACCGGCAGCAGAATGGAGGTTGTGTCAGTGCGAAGTCTTATCAGAGGGAAGCTTGCAAATATCCCCTGGAAGTGATAAAAATCTGCTGGGCTTGTCCTTTGTGAACATATTTTTTACATAAAGGAAATTCAACTTTTCCTGCTTTCTCTGTGATACAATTCTATATGTGGTTTCATTTGTTTTTAACACATTGAAACAATCCGCACCTACATTTTTTTTTTTTATTGTTTAAATATTATTATTGAACAGTGTTTTCCTGGGAAAGCACATTTTGGCTCTATTACAGTAGCTACTGAGAATGGTATGGGAAGTAAATGTACACAAGGTTTTTAGGAACGGTTCTGATTTTTAAAGAGAAGCTGTGCCCCATGAACACAAGCAGAGGAAAAAGTCACCAGTATTCAGTAGCTGTTTTCCTATTACTGACATACAATGCCTTGTTTTGCACCATGTCTGTCTGTGGAGGTAGCCATCTTGGTACAGGCAGGATGTTTTTTCACCTTGTGTCAGAGCTGTCCCCCTGCTAACTAGTGAGGTAATGCTCAAAAAGCAGCATAAAAAATCACAAATCCACAGAAAATAAATATTAAAGTGGAACTTCACTTTCTAAATCAAAGTTGACTATATTATTTTTTGCATTTCTTCAGCTACTTCCTGGTTTCCATGCCTAGGCAAATGATCCCAGGAGTCTTCAGGAGTGGAGGAGGAGCTTTCTTAGCTAAGCACACCCTCCAGATTTCATGCCTGAGCTAAGGGCAGATGGATTCCAGTAAGTAAATGATACAAGAATCATCTGCCCTTAAGACGGCCATGGCCAGAAATGCTAGAAGGTGATTTTCAAATTGATTTCTCAACAAAATAAAGCATGGAGATGTGGATGGATGAGGGAGGTTGCTTTGAAAATTAAGAATGAATTTAATACAGTTTTTGGTTTGTGGTGCTCAGATGCAGTATAGTTCCTCTTTAAGTAGAAGTAGAGCGATCCTTGCGTTGCAAGTCCTTGGGTACATCTTCTTATCCAGCAAGGAGAACAGTGAGCAGCACAGTAGTGACATTGCCAGATCTCAAGGCAACAATGCCTTGAAACAAACACTGCAGATATATAGCTATAAGAGTGTAGCCCAGGTATAGAAAGGTCACTGCTGTTTGGAAGGAGGAATTCAAGAAAAAAGGTTCATAAAGACATGGATGATGGAGTTTGGGGTGGAGGAACTTGACTGGCCTGCACAGTGTCCTGACCTGAACCCGATAGAACACCTTTTGCGATGAATTGGAGCCGTGTGCTTTTGATTTCTCTCTCATGATGCAGTATCTCAGAGTTAGAGAGCTCACTCCTGTGTTGGTGGAGGTGAGCAGTAAGACCCCTTTCACACTGGGACTTTTTTCAGGCGCTTTAGCGCTAAAAATAGCACCTGAAAAACTCCCCCCCAATCCACTCAAATGAGAGAGCCCGAGTGCTTTCACACTGGGGTGGTGCGCTTGCAGGACAGGAAAAAAAGTCCTGCAGGCAGCATCTTTGGGTTGATGGGGGAGCGGGATATACACTGCTCCTCCACCGCCCCTGCCCATTGAAATGAATGGGACGCGCTTGCCGGCACTTTTAACCCCTTGTTAACCCCCTCTTAAGGGTTAAAAGCTCCCTGCTGCCGCCCTAATAGTGGTGCCAAAGCACCGCTATAACAGCAGTAAAGTGCTGCTAAAACTAGTGGTGCTTTACCGCTACCGCGGCTGTGGCCCCAGTGTGAAGGGGGTCTAATAAGCGTCTCCCCATTAAACCCAGTGTGTCCTTTCACACTGGGGCGGCTCGGGGTGGTGCACTCGCGGGAGGAAAACCAAACTCCTGCATGCATGATTTTTGGGTCGGTTGGGTTGGAATGAATGGGCAGCACTCCCGAAGCGGCTGTACACCGCTCCGAGACCGCCAATCGCTGGCACTTTTTAACCCCTGTTTAACCCCTTGGGGGGTTAAAAGTGCCCTGTTGCTGTCCGAATAGCGGCGCCATAGTGCTGCTATTACAGCGGTAGATCGCCACTAAATTAGCGGCGGTTTACTGCTGATGCTCGGGTGGTCACAGTGTGAAAGGGGCCTTAGTAATATCCTAGTACTGTCCTGGAACTATAGTAAGTGTGTTATTCAACTTAAGTCAGAGTTGCAGAGTTTGTTTATATCTACAGACGCCCCTTATCTGCATAGGCATTTTTGGTAAAGGTGAACTACCCCTTTCTTGTTCAGTCTTTTTATTAGTGTTACAAAGAAAAACATGGAACATACTCCAAATTAATGTGTACTTCACAATGCTGTTTAAAATGTGAGCTTAGAGTTCCAGTAGAGATTCATCGAAACCCGACAGTAGGAAGTGCTCCACCCAAGGTTGCCATATTTTAAGTTGTATAGGTATTTTGTCTTTGATCATAGCTTCTATTTTACTATGGATAATGGCTTGGGTGATTCTGTGCTTAGTTTCAATAATACAAAGTTGCCGTCATAACCTGCAATAAGAGACAAAACTGGGCCTTGGTATATTCTTTGGAGTTATGATTCAACAACGCTAGGGAAGGATCTGCATCCAGTTTAGTTTTGACCAAGGTGGAAGCTATACCAAAAATGTCAGTCCAGTACTGCTGCACTACTGGGCTTGTCCACCAAATGTGTGCATGTGTGCCCTCTTGACCACAAGCACAAGATCCTTACCGGGACTAAGTACCACCACATGAGAACCTTATAGTTTCGGGCGCTAAGATATTTTGAGAAGAGGATTTAGTGGTCGCCCATATGTTATCCCAGTCCTCCGTCTCCAGATCAACCTTAAGGTCTCCGGACTAGAGGTCGACTGATATGGGTTTTTCTCTGGCAGATGCCAATATCTGGGTGACCGATGGCCGATATTGGATGCCGATTTTTATTTTTTTTATTTTTCCCATTCACCTCATAAAATATAACCGTTAATTGTGCTTATTCTTGTATGTATATGGTTTACTTAAGAGCCCTTTCAATACAGCCATATACCAGAGTCCATGAAATACAGCCATATACCAGAGTCCATGAAATACAGCCATATACCAGTTCCATGAAATACAGCCATATACCTGTCCCATGAAATACAGCCATATACCAGAGTCCATGAAATACAGCCATATACCAGTGCCATGAAATACAGCCATATACCAGTGCCATGAAATACAGCCATATACCAGTCCCATGAAATACAGCCATATACCAGAGTCCATGAAATACAGCCATATACCAGAGTCCATGAAATACAGCCATATACCAGAGTCCATGAAATACAGCCATATACCAGTGCCATGAAATACAGCCATATACCAGTGCCATTAAATACAGCATATACCAGTGCCATGAAATACAGCCATATACCAGAGTCCATGAAATACAGCCATATACCATTGCCATGAAATACAGCCATATACCAGTACCATGAAATACAGCCATATAACACTGTCTATAAAATACAGCCATATACCAGTGCCAGGAAATGCAGCCATATACCAGTGCCAGGAAATACAGCCATATACCAGTACCATGAAATACAGCATATACAGTCAGGTCCATAACTATTGGGACATGGACACAATTCTAATCTTTTTGGCTCTATACACCACCACAATGGATTTGAAATGAAACAAACAAGATGTGCTTTAACTGCAGACTTTCAGCTTTAATTTGAGGGTATTTAAATTGAAATCGGGTGAACGGTGTAGGAATTTCAACATTTTGTATATGTGCCTCCCACTTTTTAAGGGACCAAAAGTAATGGGACAGATTAACAATCCTAAATCAAACTTTCACTTTTTAGTACTTGGTTGCAAATCCTTTGCAGCCAAATACAGCCTGAAGTCTGGAACGCATAGACATCACCAGACGCTGGGTTTCATCCCTGGTGATGCTCTGCTAGGCCTCTACTGCAACTGTCCTTAGTTCCTGCTTGTTCTTGGGGCATTTTCCCTTCAGTTTTGTCTTCAGCAAGTGAAATGTATGCTCAATCGGATTCAGGTCAGGTGATTGACTTGGCCATTGCATAACATTCCACTTCTTTCCCTTAATCTCTTTGGACTTCTGTGGATGGCGTGGACATCGGTTAGATGGTTGCAGTTCTATCTTTGTTAAATTTTTCTATCACTTTTGCTACAGTATTCTGACTAAGTAAAGCTTTGCTGATCTTCTTGTAGCCTTTCTTGTGTAAAGAAATTTCTTTTCTCAGGCCTTGACATTTCTCTTCCTTGTGGTGCCATTGCTGACCGCATGAAATGGGAAGGGGTTTTCTATGTTAAGTAATGCCCTTTTATAATCCACTGTCTGCTGGATGCTGTTTATTTACTTCAGCCCCAGAAGGATCACCCCCCTTTCCTGACCAGGCCATTTTTTGTGATACGACACTGTGTTACTATAACTGACAATTGCGCGGTTGTGCGACACTGAACCCAAATAAAATTAATGTACTTTTTCCCACAAATAGAGCTTTCTTTTGGTGGTATTTGATAACCTCTGCGGTTTTTATTTTTTGCGCTATAAACAAAAAAATAGTGACAATTTTGAAAAAAATTTTTTTTTTACTTGCTGCTATAAAACATATCCAATAAAAAATGTAAAAAAATCAAATTTCTTCATCAGTTTATGCCAATATGTATTCTGCTACATATTTTTGGTAAAAAAATTCCAATAAGTGTATATTGATTGGTTTGTGCTAAAGTTATCGCGTCTACAAACAATGGGATAGTTTTATGGCATTTTTTTTATTTATTAAAATTTTTACTAATAATGGTGGGACTGCAACATTGCGGGAGACAAATCGGACACCTGACAATTTTGACACTTTTTTTGGGGGACCGGTGATATTCATGATCAGTGCTAAAAATATGCACTGTCACTGTACAAATGACACTGGCAGGGAAGGGATCAAATGGTTAAATGTGTCCCTAGGGGGTGCTTGCTAACTGTGTGGGGGTTGCTCTGACTGGGTGAAGGCAGAGATCTGTGTTCCTGCTTAGCAGGAACACTAAATCTCTATCTTCTCCCCTGTCAGAACGCCGATCTGCCTTGTCTCATAGGCAGACTAGCATTCTGCCTCTCTTGGGAACAATCATGGATGGCCTCTCTTGGGAATGATCGCGAGTGGCCTGCGGACATTGGGTCCACCGGGCCCACTGATTGGCTTCCCCTCTGTCGATCGCGCCTCCGGTGGTGCGCATGTGCCCTGATTGTGCGCAATAGAGCCGACCTGCCGCAGTACATGTACGTTAGTGGATAATGAATAATTAGACTCAACTGTAGTTGAATTCTTGTTAATTAGGATTTTACATAGAAAGTATTTTTGTCATGTGATATTATACGATCAAGTCACACCGGTGTGACCAGGGGGCTTAGTCTAACAAAACATCTAAATAAAGGTGATCTTCATGAATATCCACATGTCACAGTGGTCAATAGATCCACAACTATAGGCAGAAATATAAGTGACCTAGAAGTGTATGTTTAAAGTGCATGTAGTTTTAGTTATTGTTTACATATTGGAATATTTGATCCAGCTTATATTTCTTTACCGATTGGCTGTTCTGTAATTCCTGTTTTAGCCTGTTGTAGAGATTGGTATATTAGGTGCATTAGGCAGGGTAGGCGAAAGAAAATTAGGAGGATTAATCTGCGTGGTTGGGCCATATCCCTGAATAATAAGAAAATTGAATTTTTCCCTCAAATAGCATGGGACTTTTAAGGCTCACAACATAAGAGAGTGTTTTGTTAAAAAATGTATGTTTTTATTAATAGACAATTCTAAAATAATAGATAAACACAAATTTTATGGAACCATATAAATGGGGCTACATAGTAGGTTTTTGTGGCATCAATGCGCAATAATACTGTAGAATTCACATTCAGGGGGCTACAAGAGCCAAATGCGACGCGTTTCCGAGTTTTGACATTCCTTCCTCAGGGAAATCCCTGTGCGTGATGATAGCAGAATCTACAAAGTAATCGAAGTACTTATATTACATAATGTCCTTGACATATTTACATAGAAAGGAACATGCATTGGCCTGCCAGAGATGGCGGCATATTAACAGAGAACAGGTACAGCATGTGTACTCACAACAAAGCATATATACTCACAAAAATGTCCCCATGAAGGTAATTATGGTTCATGTCACCAAATGAACTGTTAACCGCTTGCCGACCGGCCGCTATCATAATACGGCGCCAGGTTGGCACTGCTGCGTGTATTGTGCACGGTGTGCTGTGCCCGTGGGTCGGGCGCACTCTCCGCGGGCGACCGCGATTGCGTGTTAGAGGCAGAACGGAGATCTGCCAGTGTAAGCATGGCACATTTCCGTTCTGTCAGGGGCCAGTAATTGGGAACAGTTAGATCTGTCATGCCCCGTCCAGCCCAGCCCCCACACAGAACACAGTGAGGGAACACACTTAACCCCTTGATCGCCCCCTACAGCTTAACCCCCTTCCCTGCCAATGACATTTATACAGTAATCAGTGGCTATTTTTAGCTCTGATCGCTGTATAAATGTCATTAGTCCAAACAAAAAGTGTGAAAAATGTCCGACATGTCTGCCGTAATATCGCAGTCCTGATAAAAATTGCAGATCGCCGCCATTACTAGTAAAAAAAAAAATAAAAAAATAATGATAACAAAAATGTCATAAATCTATTCCCATAGTTTGTAGACGTGATATCTTTTGCCCAACCCTATCAATTTTTTTTTCCTTCCTTACCAAAAAGATGTAGAAGAACACATATCTGCCTGAACTGAGGAAGGAATTAAAAAAAAAAAAACATTTTCTGGGATATTATAGCAAAAAGTAAAAAATAGATATATTTTTTTCCAAAAATGTTGCTCTTTTTTTGTTTATAGCGCAAAAAATAAAAACCGCAGAGGTGATCAAATACCACCAAAAGAAATCTCTATTTATTTATTTATTTTATTTTGTTTGGGTACAAAGTCGCACGACTGCGCAATTGTCAGTTAAAGCGACGCAGTGCTGAATTGCAAAAAGTACTCTGGTCAGGAAGGGGTTAAATCCTTCTGGGGCTGAAGTGGTTAATATGCTGCCATCTCTGGCAGGCCAATGTATGTTCTTTCTATGTAAATATGTCAAGGACGTTATGTAATATAAGTACTATGATTACTTTGTAGATTCTGCTATCATCACGCACAGGGATTTCCCTGAGGAAGGAATGTCAAAACTCCGAAACGCATCAGTTTTGGCTCTTGTAGCCCCCTGGATGTGAATTCTACAGTAATATTGGGCATTGATGCCACAAAAAATGACTGTAACCCCATTTTTATGGTTCCATATAATTTGTGTGAATCTTTTCTATTTTATAATTTTCTTTTATTAAAAACATATTTTTTAACAAAATGCTCTCATGTAGTAACCCTTAAAAGTCCCATGCTATGTGAAGGAAAAATTCCATTTGCTTAGGCAGGGTAGGTAAAGCACTACAGCGACTTCTCAGCTACGTTGTATCCATGTTTAATGCGATCCTAGAGGTTCCAGAGGGGAAGGTTGAAGAGTGTCCATGTGAAAATCCTTATGGCTGTTGTATGGTGGAAGTGATTGACACTGACCATTACACTGTGAGGGGGGTGGCGGGCTCATTCACAGGCACTGCATTCTTTCACACACACACTTTGTTCTCTGCCTTTTCACATGTGCCATGCTCCGAGATCTGAATTCAAGTGAGCTCGCCATTCACCTGCTGAATATTATAATTTAATCCCTTCACTAAGGGGCCCTGGGTTTGTTTGCACACTGGAGGGAAACTGACTGTGAACTTTTTTCCCTTCTTATGAGAATTGTAATTTATGGCTGTTCAGAAGCTGAAGAAGTAAATTATTTTTATGAAAGTCAGCTTCCTTTTTGTTTTTCAAGTCTATAGTGTAAATATTAGATATGCATGAACAACTGACATTGTTTCCAGCATGGAAATATCGGGAGAGAGAGCAAGAACATTGTAGTAGACGCGTTATTAAAAATTGCTTAAAAGGAAGCTGTCATCTCCTAGAAAATCCGATCACAAGCTAGTTGTCCTTTTTCTGAATGGTGAAACTTGTTGCTGAGATGAACAACAATGGCATTTCTGACCTTTTTCTGAACATCCATCTTGCCTGGCTTTCTCTGGGTTTAATCCTTTAAGTCCCTGATCCAGTATACAAATGCAGCAAATCAAGCCAGAACTTTTCTATATAGTTGTTCCAAGGTCAATGAAATTCTTAAAATCTCTGGATGAGCATGACAGCCATACAGATCAGCAATCGCCGAGTACATACCTCCCTCCAGAAGAGGTGTCCCTAAAAAGGATAAGTGCACCTTTTAGAGAATAAAGCTCTGTATCGCCCATAGTATAGAGTAGGACCTGTCTCCATGGCAGAGGTTTTCCATTATACTCTAATGCAGGGGGAATGTGTGTGCAATGCAGAAGGACAATGACTCTCAAATATTGAGATGTGTTACTCTGCTAGGCTATACGTCAAAGGGATTTGGAAAGGTTGTATGCTTAATTTGGGGAATATTGTGTAGGGAAGGATGAGGAAGACGGAAACTCGAAAAAAAAAAGCATTAAAGCGGTTGTCTACCCAAACGAAAAAAAAAACAAACCTGTAAGGCAAAGGCATAATGAGCTTAGTATGCACCGCATACTAGCTCATTATGAAATACTCACCATAAAATGAAGCTCCCGCAGGGCTGCCTGGTCCCTGCAGAGGGAGAGGACATCTTCACTGTGTGGCTGCTTCCGTGTTCGCAGCTCTTGCACTATGAGTGGCCGGAGCCACAAGACGTCACTCCCGCGCAAGCGCACTGGAGCCCATCTTTCTTGCACGGTCTGGCGCTATGCGCCGGGCCATCACTGTGCATGGGCCGTGATGTCAGCGGCTGCATTGCAAGTGGAATATATCTTAAACCGTACAGGTATTATAGGCTAACCTGTAGGTAAAAATGACTTTAGGGGGTAGACAACCTTTTTAGTGCACCCACATAAAAAAAAAAGTGCATTTTTTTTTTTTTTTTACATTTGTGCCTTGGAGTCTGCAGAGCAGTATGACTACAATCGGTGCATCACGGGTGCAGTGCACAGGCTCCTGTGGACTCCTCGTCTATACAGGGGAACAGACCTGTTATTATGGGGTTGGCGGAATTAAACAATGTTGAGTAGGAAATAGATGCACCTCATTTCTTATGGGTAGACATGTATTCAGCAGAGCTAAAAATTTGTGTTATTTGCAAATGTGTAAATGCTAGACTAACCAATACAGTTTAATTGTTTTGCCTGAAGTGTGTATGCGTGTTTTTTTTTCTTTTCTTTTTTTTTTTTTTTTTTACCCTCAAATTAAAGCTGAAAGTCTGCAGTTAAAGCACATCTTGTTTGTTTCATTTCAAATCCATTGTGGTGGTGTATAGAGCCAAAAAGATTAGAATTGTGTTGATGTCCCAATATTTATGGACCTGACTGTAGATAGATGGTGTTTAACCACTTCAATACCAGGCCAGCTTTCAGTGCTGTTGCACTTTGAATGACATTTGCGCAGCCATGCAGCACTGTACCCATATTGTATTTTTATACATTTTTTGGAGACAGAGCTTTCTTTTGGTGGTATTTAATCATCACTTTTTTTGTTTTTGTTAAAACTAAAAAAAGACTGAAAATTGTGAAAAAACAAACAGTTTTTCTTAGTTTCTGTTATAACATTTTGCAAGCAAATCAGTCGGTTCACACAGGGGCGATCCGACTTGAGGCACGACTTTGTAGGCGATTTGAATGCAACTTCAGCGTGACTTTGGGCAACTTACAACGCAATTTAAAGCGACCTCTATGCCAGGTGACTTTGCCTGTGGCCAATCAGAGAATATAGCTCTTCTGACATCATTCCTTTTACCTGGGTAAATTCTTTTCTTTTTCCTGCACAGTTGCTTCAATATAGATGGGGATCTGACTTGACTTTGCACAAGTCTGATAGAAGTCACCTTGAAGTAGTACAGGAACATTTTCTGAAGTCTGAGCGCCTTCAGTAGTGTGCATTACTCTCCTTCACTTCAATGGGATTTCTTATGTCAAGCGACTTGGGGTGACACAAGTCAGATCCCAAGTAGCTGTAGTGTGAACCGGCTCTAATTCTTCACTGATGTACGCTGATGAGGCAGCACTGATAAAACGTGCCCTGATTATCAGTGTAAATGTTCCCTGTTACACTTGCCGATTACCGTCTTTCCGCACGCCGTGACAGCACATGAGGAAAGGAATGTTGATAACCGTCCAGTTTGTTTACATGTGATCAGCTGTGATTGGACGCAGCTGATCACATGGTAAAGGGCCCCTGTGATTGGCCCTCTACCCTGATCAGAGTGTGCCCCAGCGGGCGCGTGGGGGTCATGGTTCTGGGAGGATATCCATGCCATTATCATATACATGCACAAATCTATTATAGATATAGTTTTTACATTCTGATATTTACATTATTAAGAAATAACACTGGGGGGCAACCCACTATACATTACAGCATATTCTGCCAATACCAACTCTAGTCTCCCTGCTCTCAGAATACAATAGCGCAGAGCATTCCCCCATCCACCTCCAATGTGTGGATGGAGGAATTGTGTTGACTTGTTTTATTCTGCCTCCCAGCTGAACGGAAAAAAAACTGAACAATGTATAACCAGCTTAAAGTGATTTGTAAAGTCTTGTTTTTTTTTTTTTTAATTACAATAACAAACATATTCTACTTGCCTCCTCTGTGCAGTGGATTTGCATAGAGCAGCCCAGATCCTTCTTTTCTCGTGTCCCTCTTCAGTGGTCCTGGCCCCTCCCTCCTGTTGAGTGCCCCCACAACAAGCAGCTTGCTATGGGGGCACCCAAGCTGAGCTGCAGTTCCCTGTGTTTATTAAGACCTGGAGCTGTGGTTTGGCCCCATCCCTCTTTCTCTCCTGATTGGCTAACTGACTTTTACAGCAACGGGAGCCAATGGCACCGCTGCTGTGTGTCAGACAATCAGGAGGGAGCGTCCCAGATGGCCAAAACACTTGTGGACATCGCTGGACAGAGATGGGGCTCAATTAAGTATTTGAGTGGGGCTGCTACACACAGAAGGTTTTTCTTTATTTTAATGCATAGAATGACTTTACAACCACTTTAAGGCTAGCCATACACACACAGATTTCTCTTGTTCAGCCTGTGGGACTAACAAGAGAAATCAAATACATTTCTCCATCAACTGAAAACGTCTGGGATGGTGGAATCTCCCCTAACGATTATATTAAAGCCGCTGCGACTGCCTGAGTACCCAAACAGCGATAAGTAATTACTGATAAGGAAGTAACTAACTGTTAGTAATACCAAGTACTATTTGAACTATATTACTAGAAAATATTTGCTACTGTTATTAACTAAATATTGGACTAAAGTTGTTTTTTTTTTTCTATGTTTAGTTGGCAGATTTGTTGTTGTGATTACTAATATTGCACAAGCAACATGATCTTTGACGTGATTGCAAAACCAAATGCATAAAAATGTATATGATGTGCCAAAAAACATGAAGTCCATAGGTCGGCCTTTCTCAACCTTTTTTTTTTTAACCATGAAAGAACCTTAAAATAAGTTAAAATAAAAATATTATTTACTGCTCGCTGTGCAGTAGCATGAGAGTATTTAGAGTATTTTATGGATCTTTTTACAACCGACCCTTGCTGTATATTATATTGATGATAATAATATGAAATTATTAATATGTCTTTAGAAGAAACACTGAAAATTATAAAAATATGGCGCTTACATGCTTCAAACATAAACAATTATGCTCAATAGTGTGATAAAAATAGAAATGAATAAAAAATCTAAAATAAATGTGATACTAATCCCAACACCAAAACTGATACAGTAATCTTCAAATTGGCTCTTATAATAAAAAGAATAAAAATTCCACGTCTTCTCCACTTGTGCTCAAAAGTGTAGATGCACACTCACCAGAGGTGTCTGACCCCTTTTTACAGGTATGCAAAGCTGCTTTTTGGTCCTCCAAAGGCTGTTATCACTTTGGGATAATCTCCAATATCTTCTTCCAGTTTAACCACTTCCGGACCGCCCACCGTCATTATACAGTGGAATTTTGCCATTGTATACCATTGCTATGGTGGTAGATGGCTACCATAACCCCGGTATTTTTAAAAATGGTAGGCGGCCGTCTTTCAGATAAAAGTGGTCTCTGCGGCGGATTCGCTGCGAGATCACTTTTATCGGGGAAGGGAGAGGTGCCACCCTTCCCGGCACTTTTCCATTGTCTCCGCCACTTACCGGACCCGCTGGTAGCAGCGGAGACAATCGCATCCTTTACCCTCAATGCCTATGAGCCAAGTGAGCGGAAGATGAAGCTCTTAGGCCCCTTTCACACAAGCGGAGCCTGTTTTGGGGATCCATCCGTTTATCCCAGCTGAGCCGGCGGATGACAGGACAGTCTCTGCATTTTTAAAGGTCGCCGATGGAGATTTTCAAAGTTTGTTGCTATTCCACAAGCGGGCACAATTTTGTAGCATGACATGTTATGTATCAATTTACTTGGCGTAACATTATCTTTCACAATATGGAAAAAATTGGGCTAACTTTACTGTTGTCTTATTTTTTTAACTCAAAAAAGTGAATTCTTTTTTTTAAAAAAAAAAGGCGCTTGTAAGACCGCTGCACAAATACGGTGTGACAAAGTATTGCAATGACCACCATTTTATTCTCAAGGGTGTTAGAAAAAAATATATAATGTTTGGGGGTTTTAAGTAATTTTCTAGCATAAAAACCTGATTTTAACTTGTAAACACGGAAACTCAGAAAGAGACTCAGTCCTTGAGTGCTTAATGGCACTTTACTTGCACAACAGCCAAACAGGACACGCCATTTAAAAATATCATTGTGTTGCTGTTATTGCAAACAGTAGACCAGTTAAAAGAATTTTACACTCACATGCCTAAGACCAACAGCAGTATATACAGCTTATATATACAGCTTGTGTGGATATGTTGACCCTGCCGGGCCTTTCACTGGCTGGAGTGTGTTCCAAACCTCAATCCTAGGCTGGGTGTGACGTCATAGAGGACCTGGAAGTAGTGGTCCTACGCTTCTACATACATTTCACCGGAGCGGTGGTGTCTTCACTGAAAATTGTAGTGTCCCTTTACACCAGCGGTGTCATTCTCAGTTTCATTGTGGGCCGGATCAGCATTGGCCGGTTGTATCTGTAAGACTAGATGTCCGGAGCACCCCGCTCCCATTACATCAGATGTCAAGAGCCCCCTGCCCTCCCTTTTATCATTGTGCACCCCCCTCTTACCTTGTGCTGCTGCCAGGAAGAAGCTGGAGGAGGAGCTGGGAAGCAGAAGGGGCAGGGTCCGGAGGAGAACCAGAAAAGGGCTGAAGTCTCCCGAATGCTGAGACCAGGAGGAGGCGGAGACAAGGGGGTGCTGTGGCAGCACAGAATCTGTACAAGGAGTTCTGTACTCTTCTCTGCTGCCCATTACTGAGATATGGAAGGGGCAGCGACGAGCCTCTCTTTGGCTGCACAGAGAAGTGTAGAATCTGGCGGAGGAATTCTGTCCTCCTTTCTGCTGTTGACTGCTGAGACAAGGTGGGGGCAAAGACTTGGAGGTTGCCACAGCTGCAGGAGAGGTTCAAGGGCCATCTGAAATGGCCCAGTGGGCCGAATTTGGGCTGCAGGCCTTGTGTTTGAGATGTGCTTTATACTGATGGTGCAGTGTCATTACATTGGCAGTTAGTGAAGAAGTGATCTTCGTACATTGTATGTCAGTAAGCGCTAAATTCGCATGAAACTCGTCAACTCTGTTTCTGCTGCCCACTGTTTGCCAGTTTTTTAACATTTTTTAGGTAGGTGCTACATTGGAGTGTGCAGATTTGTTAACAAACTAATTTTGGTGGTCATTGTAGGCAGGAGATGAATCTGCCTCTGTCCATGCAACCCCTGGGAAAACCTGCCATAGTTGAATGGAGGAGATGCATAGATCCACACATTCTGGTTAGTAAACACAGCAGGTGTGAGGTTTCACCTTCACTTCAGGCAGTGTGCAACCCATCAGAGACTTTTTTTTTTTTTTCCTTCTTCTATTGACTTGCTGTAATATTTATGAACAGCACATTAGCCATTAGTGAAGGAAACATCAAGACCTGCAGTGTACAAGCAGACCCACCTACATGCTCTAATAGGACACATGGCAGAGCTCTGCTTCTATTGTACTTTTCGATTATTATTTAACAATGAGCACAAAGGCTTATAGACCTACTGCCTTTACAGCACATGAACTTTAATGGCATCCCAGTCTTGACATGTAAAGGCAGGTGTCCCAATACTTTTGACAATACAGTTTGTGTTTGCAGCAGATGGAATCTAGGGTGGACATGTTTGGGCTCTGATTTATCCATTCAGGGCCAGTTTACACCACATGTGGTCCAGTGGATTTTTTATGCATCAATAAATGCATGTTAAGTAGGTTCTATGGTTTTCAATGGCATAGTTCACACCAGTGCGGTCAGTTTCCATGCGTTCCAGTTACAGAAAAAAAAGTAGAACACGTTGCATTTTTTCTGCACTGAACTGTACTGGAATGCGGTAAAACGCATCAAAAACGCACCGGAACACACCAAAAGTGCACTGGAACTCCCATGTCCTTATTTTAGGTTAACCACTTCCTTACCGGGCCATTTCTGGCACTCCTCTCCTACATGTAAAAATCATCATTTTTTTTTGCTAGAAAATTACTCAGAACCCCCAAACATTATATATGTTTTTTTAGCAGGGACTCTAGGGAATAAAATGGCAATCATTGCATCTTTTTATATCACATGATATTTGCGCAGAAATTTTTTTCAAATGCGTTTTTTTTGGAAAGGAAACAGTTCAGTGAATAAAAAAAAAAAAAAACAGTAAAGTTAGCCCAATTTTTTTGTATGTTGTAAAAGAGGATGTTACGCCGAGTAAATTGATACCAAACATGTCAAGCTTTAAAATTGCAAACACTCGTGGAATTGCGCCAAACGTTGGTACTTAAAAATCTCCATAGGCGACACTTTAAATTTTTTTTACAGGTTACATATTTAGGGTTACAGAGGAGTTCTAGTGCTAGCATTGTTGCTCTCGGTCTTATGCACGCGGCGATACCTCACATGTGTGGTTTGAACACCGGTTACATATGTGGGCGGAGCTTACGTATGCATTCGCTCCTGCGCGCGGGGACGGGGGGGACTTTAATTTTTTTTTATAAATTATTATTATTTATTTTACTTTTATTTTTACACTGTCTCTTTAATTTTTTTTTGATCACTTTTATTCCTATTACTAGGAATGTAAACATCCCTTGTAATAGGAATGGTGCGTGACAGGTCCTCTTTATGGAGAGATGTGGGGTCAATATGACCTTACATCTCTCCTGCAGATTGGAAAGACTGAAATCAGAGAAAAAATTTTTTCGATCCCAGCCTTTCCAGCCGTGATCACGGCTTTGTTTACTAAAGCCGGCCCGGATGTGACGTCATAACGTCGCTCCCGGGCCTCCGAGGGTCATAGAGATGACTGGTGACCAGATGGTCATCAGTAATCTCCCTGACGACAATCCAGTGGCGACGGATTCCTTCTCCCTGCCGCCGGTCGTACGGGCGGCATGGGAGAAGCACCGAATGGGGGCGTCCCCTCCCGCTGAATATAAGAACGATCAAGCGGCTGAACTGCCGCTATAATCATTCTTATGGTGTACAGAATCGCCAGCCTAAAAAAATTATATCTGAATGGTGCCTGTAGCTGCTGGCACCGTTCAAATATCGCCCCTCAAAGTCCAGGACATCCATGGACGTCCTACCGGCGAGAAGGGGTTAAGAAAAGGACTAAATGCGCACTGGACTGCATCAAGAACGCACCAGGAATGCACCAAAAACGTGCATGCAAAAAAGCATCCGGACTGCGTTTTCTATGGTGTGAACTGGCCCTCAGAAATATGGTGTGTGGAAATCATGCATAAAGATCTGTAGGTGATAACCATGTGTCTATAGCAGGGGTTGACAAATTTGCTTTGAATCTAGGAGCCAGTTTTGTTTTTTAACAAAGCTTTATTTTCAATGACAAAACACCTTCTCTTATGTAGCCAGAAGTCGGCCGAACAGCCTGCTTCTGTCGAAGGGGCATGACCAAAAAAGTTCTGCTGATCAGAGATCTCAGCCACTGAAATTCACACTAGGAACTGCATGTGAATTGCACAGGAAAACTGTGCTGCTCCTGTGCGGTTCACATGCAGTTTCTAGTGTGAATGGGCCCTAAAGCATTGGCAACTAAATCTGGCCTTACACCAGCAGGATTTTGTTAGAAAATTTTAACTTCTATTGCTTGTTTAACTACCTCGCATCCGCGCTATAGCCGAATGACGGCTACAGCGCGGCTCTAAAATGCCGGGAGGACGTCAATAGACGTCCTCCCATTCGGCTCGTGCTGGGCGCGCTCCCGCGGGCGCGAGCGGCGCGTGCACGTGCCGCCGCACACTGCGGGAGCGTGCCCGCGGGTCGGGCGGACCCGATGTCCGCCGGAGACCCGCGATCTCCGTACAGACAGGAGGAGCGGGGAACCGCCGAAGTAAACACGGCGGTTCCCCGTTCTGTGAGGGGGGGCATGCCAGATCTACTGATCCCTGTCACTGGGATCAGTTAGATCTGTCATGCCCCTGACAACCCCGCCCCCCCACAGTTAGAACACACCCAGGGAACATAGTTAACCCCTTCACTGCCCCCTGCCGGCACAAATGAAGCCGCCAAGGGGCGAGGAGGACAGACATGCCTCTAGCGCCCAGAGGCCGCCTGTAGCCCAGGCGGGCTGGGCGCCCGTGCGAGGGCGTCACACGCCGCCGTGCACGTGCGCGGCGAGCGCGGGCGCCCTCGCGCGGGTCGTGCTCGGCTTACCCTCCTGCAGATAACTGCAGGAGGGCCGTAAAATCTCGGCGCGACATCGGCAGTAAGCCGATATCGCGCCT
>BLSH010499911.1:2072051-2092271 GCA_018402905.1 Glandirana rugosa
ACGACTATCAGAAGGATAAAGGTAACTACTAACGAAGGTCTGTGCTTACTGCACGTCCACATCTCTTAAGAATTTTTCTGTAAAATTTCGTGAGTGTACACAATGTACGTTTGGCTGTCTTTCGAGGTATGTCTGAAGATTATAGTAGTTAGACGTGCCCACGAGATTATACTTGTGTGTCAAGAAAGTTTCGAATAATGTACACTAGTTTAGTTTTCTAGATATCAATGTCGTATGTGCTAGATATTCCGGAGTATGTGTGCCCGCATAAAACTGCGGCCGCAGATGACTGCAAAAAATCGACGAGGGGTACACTCAAAAACGCCGACGTATTTTATGTGGCCATTGACTAACATGGGGAGCAGCTAAAAAACGTCAGTAGACGCCGGCGTCAAAATACGCCCGTGTGTATGAGGCCTTATAGATCGTGTATGCTGTAACTATAGATCTTTTGATTTGATCACATGTAATAAGCTTTGAAAGAACTGTGTGTTCATATTAGAGCACCCGTGCAGATTGATGATATTAGAAGTCTGTATGGAGCTTTCTGTCGGTTTGCATGTAACACATGTGAGTGCTTTAAAATGTCTTTTTAAGAATTCTCTACACCTGCACGTCATTCGTGTCTGGAAGCAATCATCAATGGAAATAGGAAGACTATCAGCAGGAATCCAGTGTCATTAACGTATTTATGATCTTCCTTCCCCCCTGCTCAATGCGAGTATTAAAGTTGTCAATCATATGTCAGGGAAAAAAAAATGTAAACTTTCCCCAGAGAAGGGAGCCCGGGTCAGCACAGCTGTAACTGATGTTCCTGTATACAGATCTATACAAAAGTCCTAGCCACTCTTCCATGATTGTCTGTCTTTAAAATAGATTTAAACCCAAGAACAAAAATATAATCTATTGCAGCTTACCTGTTCTTTTATATAGTGGCTGCATTAGATTACTTTTTTTATATAACAACATTTTCTGTGTATAAAAAAAATACCTGTAAGGCCTGATTCACACCTATGCATTTTTAGTGCTTTTTGCAGATTTGCACTACAGTCCATTTACCATGGTTTCCTATGGAACACATTCTGCAGTGCAAATCTGCAAAATGCAAAAAGCATTAAAAATGCATAGGTGTTTCACAATATAGTAAAAAAAATTGGGCTAACTTTACTGTTGTCTTATTTTTTTAATTCAAAAAAATAATTTTTTTCCCTAAAAATTGTGCTTTTAGGACCGCTGCGCAAATACAGTGTGACATAAAGTATTGCAACGACCGCCATTTTATTCTCTAGGGCGTTAGAAAAAAATATATAATGTTTGGGGGTTCTGAGTAACTTTCTAGCAAAAAAAATGATTTTAACTTGTAAACACCGAATCTCAGGAAGAGGCTCTATCCTTAGAAGAAGAAAAGTCTTCCTTTTTAATTGTACCTACAGGTAAGTAAGCCTATAATGAGGCTAACCTGTAGGTACTGTATATATCTCCTAAACTTGCACCGTTTAGGAGATATTTACTGCATACGCCAACGTCCTCTGCACATGCGCTCTGAAGAAACTGCCGCCCATGCTGTTTCTCCAGGCCCCTGTGCCTTGACCAGTGGCTCCCGTGCGCATGCTCGGGAGTGACGTCATAGCACCCCCAACCAATCACAGCGCCGGAGCCCGCGAACCCGGAAGAAACTCCGGGGAAAATGTCAGTCATCTCAGCGCTGTGCGGGCGCCGCTGAGAGAGCTTTGTTCGAAGGTTAATATATAATGCATTTGTCTTACAGATTTTTTAAAGAAAATGTATAAGTCTTCCCAGCACCTCTAGTGTGCTTTCCCCAACCCATAGCAAGATGTATTCTAAGGCACGTCCTTTCCTGGGGGACCAAGTTTACTCCATTCAGCTGCTGAGTTGTCTCCCTCTCCTCCATGCACCTCAGTTGGACTAAAGGCAGCTATGCCAACACATGTTGGGGTGGCACAGTCCCCTAGAGTCACCGATGTAACCGCACTGTACCTCATGTTCAGGTCCAGGAAAATGTATCTGCGATAAATGTCAGATTCACTGTTCAAATATTTTTATGAGAGTTCTATTCTATCTTAAAGTGTTAGTAAACCCAGGACTCTGCATTGACTATATCTGGTCCCCCACAGTACACAGACAATGGAAATGCAATTATTTTAGTAAATATAAACTGCTAAATACCTTTTCTCATCAGCAGTATATAGCAGTCTGGTGACTTCTATCAGTTTCCAACCGAGCGCTGGTTAAAGCTTGAAAGATGAGTTTTTATTATCCTCTAAATGTCCTATGAGGCTGCAGGACCCCCGATCCTCTGTCTGGACAGTGCTGATTGGCCCTGTGCTGATCACATGCACCCTCCCCAAAAACAAAACTCGCTAGTGATGCACACCAAACTGATCATGTGCAGAGTGCCCCCAACACTCTGTACTATCCAGAGATAGATTGGGGACTGCAGAAGAAGGGGAGGATCAGAGAAGACAGGCTCAAATGGCCTTTTTACACAATGCCTAGGATTAGATTCCTCAGTGAGTATAACAAGCATGCTTTACAGAATATAAAGACTGATTTTACTGTTGTGGATTTAGTAATACTTTAACTATAGAAATGCTTTTGTTTAGCCCAGAATTACACACCATATATTGAATGTAAAAAGACGTGGATTGAATTCAACCTCTCACCTTCCATTGCTGTGTGTTCTAGTAGTGGCAAAGCTGCACATTAACACAAGCTTTCCATATTTTTTTTTTTCTGTTCATTAGTGTTCGGAATATAATTGGCATATGTTATCTCTGTGAAGGTTCTGTGCTTTTGTGACAGGTGAGGGATTATCCTATTAGAAGTAATTGCTTGCAGGCTTGACAGGAAGTTTCTCTATAGACAGACTATCGCTTTGTACAGAACTCCAGTATCAGCTGGGTCTAGAATGTATGGTGTTTTTTTTTGGTCTTAAAGCGACACTAAAGGCTTGTTTTTTTTTTTTTTTTTTTTGTTCTTTAAATCACAAATACGTCATACTTGCCTCCTGTGTGCAGCGGTTTTGCAAGGATTGGCCCCGATCCACCTCTTCTGGGGTCCCCCAGTGGCGCTCCTGGCTCCTCCTCTACTTGAGTGCCCCGTCAGGGAAGCGCTTTCCCTCGGGGCACTCATGCGGGCGCGTTCCCCTGTCCTGCTACTGCATCCATTGACAGACAGTAGGACTCGGCCCCGCCCCCCAGCTCCCATGTCACTGGACTTGATTGACAGCAGTGGGAGCCAATGGCTCCACCTGCTATCAATCTATCCAATGAGGACTGGAGCCCGCGCCTGGAGCTGCTAGGCTCGTCTCTGGCGTGGGAACGATCGGGCTCACGTAAGTAAACGGGAGCTCTAGGGGGCTGCTGCAACAGAAAAGGTTTCTCACCTTAATGCATAGAATGCATTGTGAAAAACTGTGAGGGTTTTACAACCCCTTTTAAGCATGTTTTTTTCCTGCCCAATGCTTAAAATTTAGTTTGTATTTTTTGGGGTATACAGCACCAAAATATTAAAATATTCACCTTTTCAGAAAAAAATGAAAAGGTGAACAATGTACACCCTCCATACCCCATCCCAACCCCCCTTCCACCAGTCTCTGCTGTACTTACCTCTGGGGTGCAAAGCTGTCAATGTCCATGCAGCTGGTGCAGCGGTTCAAGGATTTGAAGTCCCCAATCTTCTCTCGGTTTTGATAAAGCACGTGAATCGTGTGAAACAGGTCAACCCAGTCTTTCTTTCTCCTCTGTCTGTACCCATCCTATGCTTTTATGACAATTTTTCAATAAAGAGACTGTTTACCGTAGCAAGTGGAGGTGCAGCCTGTCCCATTTCTCAGTTTCGTGCCCCCCCCCTTCTCTGTTCAGCTTTTCCGTCCGCTGATCAATCAGGATCACTCTTATCTGTCCTGGAAATGCTGCACAGAGAAGAGAAAATAACCCCCGGACCACTGCACCGGGTGCATGGGCACTAATAGCTCAGTATCCCCAGAGGTAAGTTCAACAGGGACCATGAGGAGACTGTACGGTGTTCACCTTTTAATTTTTTCTGTAAAGGTGAACGAACAGTGATTGGTGCCAGTAGGAGGAATAGTGGCCCATTGGTGTCAATGGGAGGAATAGTGGCCCATTGGTGTCAATGGGAGGAATAGTGGCCCATCGTCGGTGCCAGTAGGAGGAATAGTGCCCAATCATTGGTGTCAGTGGCAGGAATAGTGGCCCATTGTCGGAGTCAGTGGCAGGAATAGTGGCCCATTGTCGGAGTCAGTGGGAGGAATAGTGGCCCATTGGTGTCAGTGGGAGGAATAGTGGCCCATTGTCGGAGTCAGTGGGAGGAATAGTGCCCATTCATTGGTGTCAGTGGGAGGAATAGTGGCCCATTGTTGGTGTCAGTGGAAGGAATAGTGCGCAATCATTGGTGTAAGTGGGAGGAATAGTGGCCCATTGTCGGAGTCAGTGGGAGGAATAGTGCCCAATCATTGGTGTCAGTGGGAGGAATAGTGGCCCATTGTCAGTGGCAGGAGCTATGCCCCACTGTTGCTGACGGTTTGGGAGTAATGCCCCACAGGCCGGATAAAAGCAAGCAAAGGGCCGCATCTGGCCCCCCGGCTGCAGTTTGGAGACCACTGCTCTAGGGGAATCAGATCGCGGGACAGTCGGGGGTAAATGGACGGCGGAGTCAGTTTACTCCCGGCCTTCCATAGAGCAGAACAGGCTCTATCCATGTTGCAGAAAATGAGCAGACATGGATGGCTCATCCACCCGCTCTGCTCCGATTAGTGGGGATCAGTGGACAGATCCCTTGCTGATCTCAACAGAGTTTTCCCCGTGTGAAAAGGGCCTAATAGTTAAAGCAGTTGTGTGTCCACATGGAAAAAAAAACCTGTAAGGCAAAGGAATAATGAGCTTGTATGCACTGCATACTAGCTCATAATGGAATACTTGCCTAAAAACAAAGTGCCCGCTTCGTCTCCCAGTCACCGCAGAGGGAGCTGACCTTTTCCTTGCGGTGTTTCTTCCGGGTTCACAGCTCTGGCACTGTGAGTGGCCAGAGCCGTGAGACGTCACTCCCGCGTTTGCGCACGGGAGCTCTTCTTTCCAGCAAGGTCCGGCGCAATATGCCGGGACTTCACTGTGCATGCGCCGTTGACGTCAGCGGCTGCATGCAAGGTGAGTACAGTTTAGGAGATATTCATTTTACCTACAGGTAAGCCTTATTATAGGTAAATATCACCAAACAGGGGATACAACCGCTTTAAGTGCTACAGCATATCATTTGTTTAATGGATTGCCATAGTTCTACTTTAACCTTTTGGCGACGTCCATACGCAAATATGCGGCCTCTCAGCACCTGGTCCTTAGTGTTTAGGGGCCACATATTTTCGTTAATTGCCCCCAATACACCTGTGACGAGAGCGCGCACTCCCGGCACAGTTACCGTCGCTTTACCGAAAGCCCCCGATCGCTCCTTGCGGTCACGTGATATTAAGCCCCACCTACCTCCCAGCGTCATAAACCCCTTAAAAGGCCGGGAGGTGCCGGCTCCAAGAGAGGTTAACCACATCAGACTACAATGGTGGTACAATGTAATACCAGCCTCTAAATAAAAACATTTTTTGGCTGGACATACACATGCTTCTAACTTAGAAAAGCCAGAATATTAGTGTTAAAGGAAGGCTCCATCAGCAGATGAAAAGCTATTCCCATTACAGTAAAGAATAGAGAGTATAGACCCCAGGTCACATAAGGAGCCCTGTAAAGCTTTGTTTAGAAGCATTCTGTAGATCTGCTTTTATCATATAGTATGCAGCTTACAGCTCTCCAATGTGAAATGCCTGATGACATTTAGCATCATTACAGGCTGCTGTACAGGTAGCAGTATGCTAGGGATAATATAAGGAGAGGGATTAGAGAATATGATGACTCTGAGCTCTTCTCTGCTACGAAGGCTTCCTGTGAAGAATGCGTCTAAGTGCTGCTTAGAAAGTACATTGTCCTTGTAGTTCTATGAAAGGAAACTGTACTTTCACAGTTATTCAGCATGCGGACTTATTTCCGGCTGCAGATGAAATGACATCAGAGTCTAAAAGTTTCCCTCTCACTCTTACTATCAAGCATGGCTCAACCGAAACATTATACATTTTGTAGAAAATGATTTTCAAGATGTGTGATTAATTGTTTGAGTAGCTGAGACAAGAGTCATGTACACCTTTTCCGTGTGTAATTGTCCTACGTCACAAGCAAACACTGCATCTCCTCCAAAAGTGAATCATGGCTGTTTGGATTAGGGCACACGTGAAGAGTTCAGCAAACAAGACTCTTCCATAGTTTCTACTGACATTGATCTTGAAACTATTTTCTAGCTTTGTAGAGAACAACTAACATACAAATTAGCTGATATCCTAATTCAGGCAACCAAAATTGTGTGAACGTACCCTACTTTAGGATTATTGGTCACTGGGAGCCCTCGTCTTTGGTCACAATGTACATTAAAACGGAGTTCCACCCAAAAGTGGAACTTCCGCTTTAAGGGAAGGTGACCCCCCGACATGCCACAATTGGCGTGTCTTTCTTTTGGGGGGTGACCAGGGACCCTGGTTTCACAGGGTCCCATGTCCACTTCCTCCCAGGAAGTCCACCTTCCCCCTCCCTCTCTGCGATCTTCTAGGACACGTCACAGGTCCCAGAAGATACGCCGGCCAGTCACAAGGCGCAGCGTGACTCGCACATGCGCAGTGCGCACCCGGCTTTGAAGCCAAAGCCGGGTGCCCACACTTATGATGCCTGCGCCACCGAGGGGAGGGGGCGAAGAGCGACCCCTCGGGCGACCACATCGCTGGAGCGTGGGACAGGTGAGTGTCCGATTATTAAAAGTCAGCAGCTACACTTTTTGTAGCTGCTGACTTTTACATGGGTGGAACTCTCTCTTGCTGTGCTTTTGTATTCTGACAGTTGGAGGTTTTCCTGTTGTCAGAATACAATGATTACTGTCATACGAAAAAACACGACAGCCTGGTTGTACTGAAGTCGATCAATAGATAAACTTATAGGATAAGTTCACTTTTTGGAAAAGAATAATAAATGCACATTTTTTTCAATCTGACAGGAAGCATGAATGAACCATTACAGGTCTCTGCAATGGCTGCTGGACCTTGTTTTGCATGCACAGAGCCCTGTCATTCAGTGATGCGGGTGGTGCCCAGCTCGGCCATGTTTTTTAAAAAATTGTGACCACTAGCGGGGAGGTAGAAGAACCCCACTAGCTGTCACACAGGGATCGGGGAGGTGACGGGGCCGATTTGATTGTAACATGTTAAATGTTACACCCTGAATATGGTTGTCACGTGTTAGGAATGGTGATCTTCTCCTTTAACCACTTCTGGACCGCCCCATGCAGATATACTGTGGCAGGGCGGCCCTCCTTTTGCGCAAACCAATCAATATATGCTTATTGCGATTTTTTTTTTTTTTTGCCAAAAATATGTAGCAGAATACATATTGGCCTAAATTGATGAGGAATTTTTTTTTTATTATTATTGGTTATGTTTTAAAGCATAAAGTAAAAAATATATATATATTTTTTCAAAATTGTCTGTCTTTTTTTGTTTATAGCCCAAAAAATAAAAACCGCAGAGGTGATCAAATACCACCAAAAGAAAGCTATATTTGTGGGAAAAAAGGGCATCAACTTTACTTACAATGTCGCACAACCGCAAAATTGTCAGTTAAAGCAATGCAGTGCCATATCGCAAAAAAATGGCCTGATCAGGAAGGGGGTTAAACCTTACAGAGCTGAAGTGGTTAAGTACAACCAGGCTGCCCATCGATGCATCAAAATTCATCTGTCTGTGACTAGTTTAAGGAGGGCTGTCAAAAACACATTCACTTAAAGGAAATCTGTTGGTCAGAGCATACCCTTTCATTTTAGAACATCAGCATTGTAATGCCAACACAAACAATAGTTATGTTTGACAATTTAATATGTTTACTTGAAAAACCTCCTTTCATGCTGTCAGTGCTAAAACTGTGTAAACAATATATATTAATCCAATACAATCCACCGTGAAAAACCACCCATAAATGAAAAATTGTGAAAAAGTATGGTTCCAACAGCCAAGAGATCGAGGAGAACTGTTGTCTCCTTCCCTTCACCAAAGAAGCCAGTCACCAACACCTTAGTGAGATATCCTCTTACCAGAGTTCGTGGATCCCCTATGTACAGGCGGGTCGTACAGGCTTTTGGGGATTCACTCCCTCTAGCGGTGCTTGAACCAGACAGCACAATCTCTGGAATGGTGTCTCCGGGTGTGGATCCATGAAAGTACCTCTAACTTATGTGATTTGATGGTATATAACAAGGTGACATCTGCTATTACCAGCCACCATCCCTCCTCTTGCACAGTTGAGCTGGGGCTCAGCTACACCCACTAAAATCCACATCATAAAAATGTCAATAATAATGGTGTATTACTTGCTGTTCATACTCAGTCAGTTACTATGAGATTCATTTTCTGTATTGTGCAAAAAGCCTGATTGACCCTGCTGCTCTCTATCCCCACCTTCTGTCCAAGTCCCCACTTCAGCTAGGCATTTTGCAGATAAGTGTTGGCAGCTCGGCACGTGATCAGTTTTCAGTGAGTTTCTATGCTGAACATTTCCTCCCTATGACATCTTAGCAGCCCATGTGACTATAGAGTCACACATGTGGGTGTTACACAATTGTAAATGACAGCCCACTCCCTCGATCCTCCACACCCACTAATAAACACAATGAGGGTGGGATATTACATGTAGATTGATGGCGGTTTCACCTCCCTCTAATTCTAAGACACAGGCTGGTGGGGGCGTAACAGTCTGTGACTGGCAGAATCCACCTACACTGTGTTATTGCCCAAAAAACTATATAGATTTGATTTAAAATATATGCTGTATTTGTATGATGATTTATTTTTTTCCAAACGCTGTTTTTTTTTAAATTTGAACATGTGACCAGCAGCAGAGTACTAGACGCTTCTGCTTATGTTTCCCTGCAGACAGGCTGGGAAAGAGCTAGGTCATATGACAGCTCTATATCACATATGAAACAGGTACTTAGAGGTTTTTTTTAATAAAAAACAGTGCCATCATCCATATACAGAAAGGGACAATGTGTATGTTTAGTATCACTTTTAATACTTACCAGTCCCTCCACTAAATTTTACTTTGTTAAAGAGCTACTGCTGTACCAGAGCCTTCAGCATCTGGCACTTCCAGGTATGTGGGATGTCTGATCCCCAGATTTGCTCTGTGTTTCTTCCCACTGGCCACTGCTTTACTACAGGACAGCAGAACAAATACTATGTATTGCTTTGTGCAGATTCAGTTTGCTAAATGCCACTTATTGTTAAATAGACTTTAAGGCCTCATACACACAGGCGTTATTAACACCGCGTTTTTGAGATGTTTTTACAGCTTAAGAACGCCACACCATGTCATTCTATGGCCTCCTATACATGTTGACGTGTTTGAGCTGTAGATGGTGTCGGCATTCTTAAGCTGTAAATGTAACGCAGGGCCGCGCGTTCCAAAGCTGCAGAGTTAGAGTGTGTTTGACGCTGAGCCGGTAAAACGCTCAACGCTTAATAACTCGCATTAGCGGCGTAACAACATTAACTGGCGTTTTTAGTGCCAGCGTTTTTATGTTTTAAAATGTCCAAAAATAGCAAAGGGGTGTCTTTTTAAACAAAACCCAACTTAGCGCTGACGCTCGATAGCTCGCATTAACGCCAATGCAAAACGCTGATCCTGGCGTCGGTAACGACATTACAGCTCATGTATATGAGGCCTTATTAGACTGCTGATTGATGGGATGATCATCTGTTGTGATTATTCCTTTTTCTTGTTCTTTACAACATTATTTAAAGAGAAGTATGGGAATCTGGCTTTTTCTAGAATCACACTTACCGATGTTGCATCTGTCCCCCGCCGGTTCTAACACTGAGAACAAAGCGATCAAACACCGCGGATCGCTCAGTTCTCAGAGCTCCCTGACCAGAGGCTCTCTGCTCTGCCCCCTCGCGCTAACTGGAGCACTGGATTGTGGAGGGGGCAGGAACAGCTGGCTCAGGCTCTCCGCGGCTCGCTGAGAGGCTGAGCCGGGTGACGGTCCAGGCATGTGGGCATATCCTGAGTCTGTGACGTCGACCGACAGTGGGCTTCAGCCCGCTGTCTGCTGAAAACGGGTCGTCTGCACTCCTGTGATCCACAGGAGTACAACCAAATGAGCTTTGGTTGTACTTCTCCTTTTAATGATGTCCTTTAATTGCAGCACAGTAGGTCAGTAGACCCACAATCCCCCACCATAGGTTTGTATTTCTAGGCTTTAAATGTTAATGTAAATCAGTAAAGTTCTTTACCCCACAGGGTGCAGTTGATGGTGATGTAAAATTCTGATATGGATTGGAAGCCTTGTATTGGCACATTTTGTTCTGGTAAGATTGACAAAGTAGCTGGCATATAAAGTGCTAGCGGTTGTATCTGCTGGCTGGCCTGCCTCATACTTGTTGTGGCTGGATATGTTTCCTGCCAGCTGGGCATGAGGTTTTGCCATTAATTACTTCTTAGTGAGTGATGTCACTCTGGGTTGGATAGGAAGTGCATTGTTTCTTTGGGTAGACTACTAGGAAGTGGAGGCAAGGTTACAAGTTCAGCTTAAATTGTTAAATGGTAACCATATGAAAGCACTGCGTATTTTACTTTTTTTTTTCGGAAGGACTTGTTATTGCCTCATGGGTAAATTATTAGAAATTGCCATGACCCAAGCAATTTGTGTTCCATGGGAATGATGTGAACAGGCATGTGTAAAAGCGTTAGTCAAAGAAAGGTTTATATTCATTCGTTTTGTGAATATGTCCCTTTTTTTTTTTGTTGGTGTGTTAAAAGCTAGTGCCCTGTATGCTGGTGCTGTACAAACATCGCTTATCTCAATCTAAAACGCTCACAGTCTTCTTTTTTAGTTGTTTTTTCTCCATAGCTCACGGCTTCCCCCACGTGATACGGATCCCTGATTCTGATCTCTAAACTGTTTGTAGTACACATAAAGAGTTAGGGATTTAGTTACAGCTAAAAACCGGGAAGTCTAGTACAATTGCAGCTATGTAAACCCGATCACTATAATCTCATATACTCTTTAACATCTGAATGTAACTTGTCATCTCCAATGTTCTAAAAACTTGCAGCTTTCAGAAAATATCTAGTATTTTTAGTTCTTGTTGAGGTGCTTCTTCTAGGCCGACAACATGCCGTCCCTGTCTCCCAATTGCTCTTCTGCATTGTCATCCTCTTTACACGTGTTTCTAGAATAGACGATAAGAGGCTATGCCAATGCAAATTCCATATGCATGCTCCACCATTGCCACCATCTGAAGCCCTAGCCTGAGCAGTGACATACAGCTGCTGCCCCATCATTGGTGTCAGTAGGAAGATTATGCCCCATTATTGGTGTTAGTGGGAGGAATAGTGCCCCATGGTTGGTGTCAGTGGGAGGAATAGTGCCCCATGGTTGGTGTCAGTGGGAGGAATAGTGCCCCATGGTTGGTGTCAGTGGGAGGAATAGGGCCCCATGGTTGGTGTCAGTGGGAGGAATAGCACCCCATGGTTGGTGTTAGTGGGAGGAATAGCGCCCCATGGTTGGTGTCAGTGGGAGGAATAGCACCCCATGGTTGGTGTCAGTGGGAGGAATAGTGCCCCATGGTCGGTGTCAGTGGGAAGAATAGCGCCCCATGGTCGGTGTCATTGGGAAGAATAGCGCCCCATGGTTGGCGTCAGTGGGAGAAATAGTGCCCAATGGTCGGTGTCAGTGGGAAGAATAGTGCCCCATGGTCGGTGTCAGTGAGAGGAATAGTGCCCCATGGTCGGTGTCAGTGGGAGGAATAGTGCCCCATGGTGTCAGTGGGAGAAATAGTGCCCCATGGTCGGTGTCAGTGGGAGGAATAGTGCCTCATGGTGTCAGTGGGAGGAATAGTGCCCCATGGTCGGTGTCGGTGGGAGGAATAGTGCCCCATGGTCGGTGTCAGTGGGAGGAATAGTGCCCCATGGTCGGTGTCAGTGGGAGGAATAGTGCCCCATGGTGTCAGTGAGAGAAATAGTGCCCCATGGTTGGTGTCAGTGGGAAGAATAGTGCCCCATTGGTTGGTGTCAGTGGGAGGAATAGCGCCCCATGGTTGGTGTCAATGGAAGGAATAGCGCCCCATGGTTGGTGTCAATGGAAGGAATAGCGCCCCATTGGTGTCACTGGCAGGAACTGCTGTAGCTGACTGGGGGGGAATGCCTCAAGGGCCAGATAAAAGCAAGCAAAAGACTGCATCTGGCCCCCGGCTGCAGTTTGGGGACCACTGACCTAGAGCATCTTGGAGAAGAGGTAAGAGTCTGAGCCTGGCAGAATGATTTATATGGCAAATATTACATCTTATTCTTCCACCTGGTATGCCATAAAAAATATACTAGAGATCACAGAGATGTTCGGAGATCAGCAGGTGATCCTAAATACTTTTTTTTTTTTTTAATGAAGAAGCTTTTGTAAACATTTATTACCGTGTAGAAATTCTTGGAGAACTATCAAAATGAGTTATGTGGTTCAGGATCTAAAACGGCACTTCACGTGAGTGATGACATCAGCACTCTCTGTTAATGAGTCATACAGGGCATTACTTCCTGCCAAACAACACTTTGCTTTTGTTCCCATCACCTATGGATCATTGGCAATCTAGCTTCCCTTTTGGGGAAACAAACAGTATATTGATAGTCTGTCAGAATTTGTCATCTTGCGATCTGCTCCTTACCTCCCTAGCTTCTAATATTTTCATTGTGTTCTAAGCAATCAGCGGCCAGTGGAAGTAAAGCTGCAATAACCCACTTGAAAATGAAGAGAACACATTTTCGAACACTGCAAACATATGGTAAAGATTTCAGAATAAAATGAGGGTTATTTATATGTTGATGAGAAGTCGCTTTTAATGTAAATTAAATGAAGATCTGCAAGAGAAGAGAGCACTCGTAATTGCTAGTGACTAATTGTAGAGGCGCGGAGCCAAACGCTGCTGGCGCAGAGACTCTTTAATGGATTTGTGAGAAGGTAGTGGCTTTGGAGTCTTGGGTTAAAGTATGCACCGTTGTCCAGCTTTGTAGAAGTAAATCTGCCCATATGACCCGCATTCAGGTTAATGATGCCGGGTGGACAAATGTTCCATGAAAACCCGAGCCCCAGCCTTGGAAGTAAAACCTTTAAACACGCCATACACTAAACTAAACAAATTCTGAATTTGCTCCAAGTCGTCTCCACAATGGATCTTTTAATTGGGTTTCAGGGCTAATTAGCGAAAGAGGTTTTATCTCTCCCAAAGCCTTCGAGCTTGCATTAGCTAGCAAGAGCTAAAGACATTAATTAATCATTAATCAGAGCAAGGCAAATAATTCAACTTTTCAGAGTTGCAGTGAAACTAGTTCCAAGGTCAATATATTACGGGAATATTGCGGACTGTAAGAATGGATTGTCAAGCTAAATGACATTATTAACCCTTGTTCAGTTGAGAGGAGATGTCATTGTATCGCAGGCTAACTGTACACATAGAAAGCTCAAAGGTTACTGTTGGAAAATTAGAATGATTGTTCACATGAAGTGGACCTGTCTTTAAAATTACACACAAATCTGTAGGGCAGTATTACTAAATAATGTTATTTTGAGAAAAGTTGCTCTATCTCATACTAGAGCTGCACGATTCTGGCCAAAATGAGAATCACGATTTTTTTGCTTAGAATAAAGATCACGATTCTCTCACGATTCTCGCGGCGTAATATATTAAATATACAAAAAAATTGGGCTAACAGCACTGTTTGTTTTTGAAAGGGTAAATTTTCCAAAAAAATTGCGTTTAAAAGTCCGCTGTGCAAACAGCGTGTGACATAAAATATTGCAACAACCACCATCTTATTCTCTAGGGTCTCTGCTAAAAAAAAAATATATAATGTTTGGGGGTTCTAAGTTGTTTTCTAGGACAAAATAATGGATTTTTATTTGTAAAGAGCAAATGTCAGGAAAGATTTAGTCTTTAAATGGTTAAACCAAACAACTATAGAAGTGGAGTTCACACAGCTTTTGAAGTAAAATTACTTTGTGTCTTTTATCAATGATGACTCAGAACTTGGCTCTCTGCCCAGACTTCCCCTGACTTCCCCTGAGACTCAAGTCGCTCCGACTTGAAAAGCCTTCAGGCAACTTGCATTCACTTTTATTACTGTCAAGTCGCGCTGATTCGCCCCGCAAGTCGGACCCCATTAACTGCACTGAAAATCGCGGTAATGCCTGATGGAGATCGCAGGGGGGGGTAGATCGAGATCGCGATTTTAATACGATTAATCGTGCAGCTCTATCTCATACTAAAGAAACGTTTTGATAAGGATTTGTTCCTTCCTCAACCCTAGAGCTTTGGATTCACAAAGGACCAGTGCTAGTCTGAAGCATTACTTTATTGTGAGATCTACGGGTTGAGTTATTAAAACTGGAGAGTGCAAAATCTGGTGCAGCTGTGCGCGGTAGCCAATCAGCTTCTAACTTCAGCTTGTTCAGTTTAAAGTGGATGTAAACACTCACATGTACCCAGTGAAGTGAACAGCCTCAGATGATACACAGATGAAACAAATCTCCCTACATAAGTTTTACATGTATATCTGCTGTCTTCATCTGCATTTATCCTTTAGAAAGTGGAGATTGTGTTAGCATTTTTTCACTCCCTGCTTAGAACTACAGTGAAGCCTGGGCACTCAGCCAAGACAGCTGATTGGAGGAAAGGCACACACCCCTCTCCTCACTTTCAGCTCTCTCCTTTGTATTGTCCAGAGCTCTGCTAATCTATTTATAGCAACCTCCCCAACACAAAACTTCGGCTGCTCTTATCATAATGTGACGGAAACTTGTCAGGCTGATAACAGAAGAATGGTGCAGGACAGAGCTGCAAGACACAGGGCTTTGAAGAGAGGCAAGAAAACCCTGCAGATATGCCCAGCTCGAATTTCAAGAATCGGGTTTATATACACTTTAAAGCGGCGTTCCACCCAAAAGTGGAACTTCCGCTTTATTGACTCCTGACCCCCTGACATGCCATATTTGGCATGTCTTATTTTTTTGGGGGGGCGGGGGTGTACCTAGTTTTGACAGGTACCAAACTCCCACTTCCGCTCAGCCCACCTAGGCGACTCTAGTGGAAGTTTTCTCCCCCTCCCTCTCTGCAATCTTCTGTGACACGTCGCAGGTCCCAGAGGATTGCCCGGCCATTCAGGAGGTAGGGGAGAGGAGCGAGGCTTTGGGCGGCTGCATCGCTGGATCGTGGGACAGGTGAATGTGTGTTTAGTAAAAGTCAGCAGAACACTTTTTGTAGCTGCTGACTTTTAATAAACACAGATAGGGCTGGAACTCCACTTTAAGCTTTGACCGAAAAACCTGGAAGCTGATGGGTTTGTATGCAGAGCTGCACCAGATTTTGTACTCTCCAGTTTTAGTAAATTATCCCCATAGCCTCTTTTATCCTCTTGCTAATGTATCCCCATAAAAAGAGATATTTTAGGCACTGAAAGAGGTTGCCGGCTGCCTTGCGTACATTTACTGTGGCAAGTTGGCTCCGCTGTGCAGATCACCATCTATTAACAGGGATCCGCGCAGCCGGCGGCGCGCTCTTGTGCCCGCTGCACTTTGCGTAAGTGTGGCCGCTGGTCGGGCGGACTCTTATGTCCACCGGCGACCCGCAATCTCCTTCTAGAGAGGAGGGATGGGGAACACATCCAAACAGACTCTCAAATGCAGGTCAGAAGCAAAAAAAAAAAAAAAAATTCCTATGTAAATGAACGCATAGTCTGGCCATAGATGTGAAGTGTCTGGCTAAGGAACTCTGCCCAGTATTGGGAGTCGAGTACAAACTATGTGGTTGGGGTTCAGATAGTGCCAGGGTATTTGATTGCGTCCGCTGGCACTCATATCAGACCCGATTCCTTTCCAACACATCGGCCTTTCTTATAGATGCCAGTCCAGTCTGCCCTGTATTAAGGCTACTCATAAGTTACACGATTATTTCCCACACTTGTCTTTTTAAAGGAGATCTCCGCTGAACACTTTTGGATGCTTTGATGTTGTAATCTGTTTATTGTGTGCAGAGTGCTTTGTGCTCAATGAAAACTCTACATTGATCTAAATGGAAGCTTGATAGCCGTATCACCATTATTGCAGTTTTCTGTCTGTGTAACTGAATCTCTGGCGTGACTTTCTCAATGTGATCTACTGTAAATTAGATTGGAATGCCAGCCAAATAGTTAAATACATGGATGAAATACAACAGTGTAAGCTGCCTGACCTGCCAAAATGCCTGTAACTCAGTTCAGCAGCTCTTGTGATACATTCCTGTCATTGTGTGTATTCAGCAGTTTACTTTGACGCCTGCCTGTTGGTTGGAGTGTGTAAGTGCGTTGTCACATTGCAGAGGAGGTTCCTATACATTCCTCCCCATGAAAGCTGCACAGACGCCTCCCTATGAAGCCAGCACCATAATTTCCTATGGGCTGGCAGTGTACCTTCAAGTAAAATGAAACTATTAATACAAGCATTTGCCAACAGACAGGGACTTTTGGAAGAAGAAACTTTACAAGCCTAAAAACTCCTTTGGTTACCTGCTGGCAATTTTAAAAAATCTTTTCACTGACTGCAGCATATGTGCCATACGGTTTTTAATCCCTACCCATGGGATGGAGCTAGGTGCTGACATATTGTAACTCCAGTGCACGTGCGTGGGTGTTAATTGTTAGACTGTCCAACTGGCTAAGCAGGAAGAAGGTAAGGCTATAGCAGTAATGGAATGCAAATGGGGAGCTCTGTAACTGGCATCACCAGAGGAGAGAGCACCCAGAGGTAAATGGGCCATAATGTGTAGCTGTGCTGTGCATGCTGGTTCAAGCTGGCCTTTCTCCCACCAGTTTAATTCTGCCTTTAATGCACCACGAAATGTGCATGTTCTACAAAGCTGTGCTTTTTATTTGGATAAAGACTAGAACCTCTGCCAGGGTTTTATTGCTGATCCCATTTTGTAGTGTACGTGTTAGGGAGATTCACCATCCCTATTTGTCCTGGTGACCATTACCAAAGTTAAAAAGTGAAAGATAATCCCAAATTTTGGGTTGTTATCAAAGCAGCAATAAAGGGAAAATCCTCTAATGGGGACACTAGTTCTGGTGACACACCGGGATTCCCCCACTTTGGAGGGATTTCTTCTCACTTCATGTTTTGGCTATGGGACAGGAAGTGAAGGGAAGCCTTCCCAATGGGACAAAGATGGCAAAAAAAAAAACCTGACGAGCATTTAAATCCTCCCTTACTCTATCTAAAAATTAAGTTGAATTGAAATGCCTTTAGTTTGACTTTAAAGTGATTGTAAACCCTTACATATACCCAGTGAAGTGACTGACCTTGGGTGATACACTGAGATTAAACAAAGCCTTCTACATAAGTTGTACCTGTTTACCTGCAGCCATCTATCCTGTACATCTGTTCAAAGTCCAGAAGTTCTAGTTTGTCTGAGCATTCAGATAAAAGGGGGTGGAGAGCTGAAGTCACACTCGGCAGAGCTCAGTGAGGAGAGTTCTGAAAGCTTTACACAACACACAGGAACAGAGCTGAGGATGTCAATCTGGAGGAGGTTCCTCCCCCTCTCGCCATTTTTCTCTCGGTGTCAGGAAAACTTGTCAGAAGTGATTCATGCTCTTAGCAGAGGAACGAAGCTGCAGACAGAAATGACACTTAGTGCTTTTAACCCCTAGGTGCCGACAGTACGCAAATATGTGGTCTCTCGGTGGGTGGGCCTTGGCCCAGAGCGGCCGCATATTTGTGTACCAATTAGCAGACACAGCTGTGCCGAGAGCGCGTGCCCCGCGCGCTCCCAGCACAGTTACCAGTGGCTAACGGAAAGCTCCCGATTGCTTCTTGTGATCAGGAGTTTTCCAATCATGTGATTGGCTGTTACGGCGGGCACATGATCATAAATCCTGCCCTGTCTCCCGGCATCTGAAACCCCTTTGCGACAGGAGGTGCCGGCACAAAGGGGTCAATTGAGACATGTAATAATATAAACAATCCTGCGCTTAATAACAAGTATTTGATAAAAATTCAGAGAATACAAAATAAAAAAGTATAAAAGTAAATCATGCAGCCAGCAGAATGGTCCAGGCTCGACCAGTAAGTAAATGCTAAATAATACTGCAGCGCAAATAGTCCTCACAGGCAGCAAGGAAAGTCCTTAGATGTTTAATTAGATAGTCCTAAGACATGAATGAATATACACCGACCATCCACCAGGAGCACCATCACCAGAGTCACCCAATAATCAAGCCCCTTACCGGAACACACCGACCCCCTATTACGGAGGGTCAGTACTCGCTTTCAGCAATGGCCGTGCTATATAATCACCATAGGGTCTCACCCTGCAGCTTTCCACATGTATCAGTACACTTTCTGTTCCACCTAGGATAGCGGTAACTTTTCCCAAAGAAAGCCGTCCATCTATGTCTCCATGCTTTATTTTGCTGAGAAATCACTTTGAAAAACATCCCCTAGCACAGTGGTTCTCAACTCCAGTCCGGTCAGGTTTGCCTGACCGGACTGGAGTTGAGAACCACTGTGCTAGGGGATGTTTTTCAAAGTGATTTCTCAGCAAAAATAAAGCATGGAGACATAGATGGACGGCTTTCTTTGGGAAAAGTTACCGCTATCCTAGGTGGAACAGAAAGTGTACTGATACATGTGGAAAGCTGCAGGGTGAGACCCAATGGTGATTATATAGCACGGCCATTGCTGAAAGCGAGTACTGACCCTCCGTAATAGGGGGTCGGTGTGTTCCGGTAAGGGGCTTGATTATTGGGTGACTCTGGTGATGGTGCTCCTGGTGGATGGTCGGTGTATATTCATTCTTGTCTTAGGACTATCTAATTAAACATCTAAGGACTTTCCTTGCTGCCTGTGAGGACTATTTGCGCTGCAGTATTATTTAGCAGTCAATTGAGACATGTACACACGATAGAGGGATATACTTTGTTCATATTTCATGTATGAGGTTTACAGCCACTTAATGCTTTTGTAATGCTGTGCACCGAAAAACACCTAGACATCTGTGCATTGTGGTGCACTAATACAGCAATGCATTGTGCTGGGCACTGGGGTGCCAATTAATGCTCCACACTTGTATTCTGCATACAACACCCTATCTTATCTGTAGCCATCCATGTGTACAATAGATTTGTATTGCTGATTCACATGTATAACCTCCCCTTCCAGCTCCCAGTGCATGAATACATGCATGATATGGCTTGCTCCTGCTTTGTAGATTTCAGGCAGTTATGGTATTTGATACACTAGTGGAAAAGTTTTTAAAATATTTTTCAGTTTCCTTTTTTTTTTTCTTTGTAGTATGCATTCTGATTGCATTAGGCTGCATGCACACTGGACGTTAAAAAACGAGTCTTTCAGCTTTTATTAGCGTTAATGCACTAGCGTTTTTGAACGTCAATGTTTTTTTTTTTCAATGCTACCAAAACGACCAAAAATGCTGGTGAGCAACGTTTTTGAGCGTTTATCAGTGTTTTTCAAGCTTCCAGCATTTTTTGTGGTCAGAAGAACGACTCTTGAACATGATTTTAGGGCGTTCAAATAACAATCCATAAATGACACTGCTGATAAATTACATTAACCCCTTCCTTACCGGGCACTTAAACCCCCCTCCTGCCCAGACCAATTTTTGGCTTTCAGCGCTGTCGCATTTTGAATGACAATTGCGCGGTCGTGCGACGTTGTACCCAAATAAAATTTGCGTCCTTTTTTTCCCACAAATAGAGCTTTCTTTTGGTGGTATTTGATCACCGCTGCGTCATTTCTGATCGCCGCTATAAACCAAAAATGAGCGACAATTTTGCAAAAAAGAACAATATTTTTTACTTTTTGCTAAAGTACAAATCCATTAAAAAAAATATTCATCAGTTTTGGCCGATATTTATTCTTCTACATATTTTTGGTAAAAAAAAAATCGCAATCGGCGTATATTGATTGGTTTGCGCAAAAGTTATCGCGTCTACAAACTGGGAATTGATTTATGGCGTTTTTATTATTTTTTTTTTTTTTACTAGTAATGGCGGCGATCTG
>BLSH010499911.1:2092586-2125020 GCA_018402905.1 Glandirana rugosa
TGTCACGTACATAATCTTCTGTTGTCAAAGTCAAAATGTTACAAGATGTTTGAAGGTCTTAGTTTTTTTCTACAAATAAAATAGGGAAATAGGGGGTACGTGTGACATCGACTATTTTTTTTTTTTGCGGGTTTTTGCTATCAAATTGTCGGGTGTTTGCGGGGAGATACCATAGGATACACAGGTACGTGTGTACCTGCAAATTGGTGAGGTCTAGGCGCGATAACGGTATCATGCCGAGGTCGCGCCTAGACCTTACGGCCCTGCTGCAGGTACCTGCAGCGGGGGAAACGCGCGCGCGCGAGGAGCGCGCAAAGGGGGCGACGTCCATGGACGTCGTCCCGGCATTCCAGATCCGCGCTGGAGCCGTACTATGGCAATAGCGCGGATCTGGAGTGGTTAAACGTCCATGTGTGCATGGACACATAGGATACCATAGAGGGGCGTTTGTGGGCTGTTAAACTATCGTTTTTGGGCGTTTTTTTTTTTTATCAGCTACAGTGTGCATGGGGGATAAAGGGATAAAATAAACATCTTTTTTTGATTCTGGAAGTTTGTAGAACATTGTAAAACTGAAACTGTTGTCTTCTAATACATGCACTGTGTTCTCTGAACTGCGGTGCTGCTGCTCTTATCAGAACATGGGGAATGCTGAACTTTCACCTGTATATTCATTGTGTTACCATCATATGAGAAAATCCCCTCCATGCTTCTGTGGAAATTAGTATTGAGGTCACGGTTCTTCTTCATCCCTTCAATATCATTATTAAAATATTTATTGTCCCACCCCTAAAATCATTCTAATGAATGATGGTGGTACAAACATGGCATACATTTGTCTATAGAGAAGGAGGGGATCACTCTATAGACATCCATGGCCTCACTTGGAGAATTAAGCCTTGCCAATTCATGGTCAGCTAGGCCCTACAAACATGTGAATGTTCTGTGATCCCTCCATGAATGGTCACATCAAACGCCATATGATGTTTGTGGAAACCTTTATGTCCACTTTGAAATATTATAGTGACTCTCTTACAATATATTATAGTTAGGTGTCCCATTCAGACACCGCCAGTACAAATGCTTTGGGTTGAAAGTGTGTTGAAATTTTCTTTGTATTCTTTGTTTGAATTTTGACCTCATTTTGGAGAGATTTCCTCTTACTTCCTGTTTTTGCTATGGGACAGGAAGTGAAGGGGAATGTCCCCAATGGGACACAGTTGGCAAAAAGAAAAACTGACGGAGTTTATAAACAATAAAAACACACTGGCGTGCAACAAGTGGGTGGTAGCACCCCAATAATAGAAAGTTGGGATGCAGTCCTTGAAATGGATGCAGTTTTTCTAGTCCAGAAAAAATTCCCTGTTTGTTTATTTTATATATATATATATATATCTAAATTGTATAGATATATGTATATATTGCGTTGCTTAGGTGTAGCAACCATTCCCAGAGTGTGTCCCAGGACTCTGGAAGAAACAATGGAAAAGGGAAGGGAGGCACACCTAAGTGTAGTAGTTAAAAGCACAATTTATTGCACAAATAGAATGATACTTACAAGATGTAAGTAGATGCACACAGGTTCTTTAAGTAGATCATCATCCTCTGGGGCTGCCACTGTCCTGTATTCTGTCTGGGGTCCAGGTGGTGGTACAGGGAACCCCGGAAGGAATACAGGACAGCGGCAGCCCCAGAGGATGATGATCTACTTAAAGAACCTGTGTGTATCTACTTGCATCTTGTACGTATCATTCTATTTGTGCAATAAATTGTGCTTTTAACTACTACACTAAGGTGTGCCTCCCTTCCCTTTTCCCTTTCCATTGACTGCGATTATAACCCTCCTTTACTCTATCCAAAATGGAAAAAAAAGTTTTACCTTCAATTACACTTTAGGTCCTGCAAGTTACAAGGTGGGGCCTCCATGGACCGGACTTGTTTTTCCAGCACATCCACAGATTCTTGATTGGATTGAGATCTGAAGCATTTGGAGGCTAAACTTGCTGTTGTCTTCAAACAATTCTTGAATTGACCAGGCCACCTTCTTCCATTGCTTTGATCAGTGTTTCTCAACCTTTTTTCATTCAAGGCACCATTTACAATTCTGCACCATTTTGAGGCATTGCATTCTAAAATGTAAAAAACTGAACTAATAGTTTTAAAAAAACGCAACAACATCTGCACACACGACACCCAACATTAAGTGATTTATACTTCCAAAGCAAATACACCTTTGCTCACTGGTACTGACTAGTATTCCAGTGTTTCCCTTCTCCCTCCATTTGCCTCCTTCGCTCAGCTAATGTGACCCCAGTACTGACAGAGAGGAGCATGGGAGGGGCAAGTGAGGATGCTGTGCAGGCACCCGTTGTCTTCCTTTTCAAACCAATGACATCATAGGATGTTCGGACGCCAGCGGTTGGAAGGTTGTCATGGGGCACAATGATATCCAAAAAGAAAACACACTATGGGAATCCTGCTCCATATATAAGAAGGTAGTACTCACCTTATATATTGGGGGGGAGGGAGGGCACCCTAGTTGAAAAAGGCTGGTTTAGATGCTCACATGCCCATTGTAGGCACTTTTGGCTGTGGACACAGGTCAGCATGGCCACCCTGACCAGTCTGTGGTTACACAGCCCCCATACATAACAAACTCTGATGCACTGTTTTCTGACAGCTTTCTATTGGAACCAGCATTAACTTTTTCAGCAATTTGTGCTACAGTAGCTCTTCTATTGGATCAAACTACACAGGCCAGTCTTTGCTCCCTACATGCAACAACGAGCCCTGGCTGCAGTTTTGGAGCTGCTCTGATCCAGTCATCTAGCCATTACAATTAACCCTTGCCAAAGTTGCTCAAATCCTTAAACTTGCCCATTTTTTTTTGCTTTCAACACATCAACTTCAGGGAAAACATGTTCACGTGCTGCTTAATATATCCCACCCACTCTCAGGTGCCATTGTAACAAGATAATCCATGTTATTCCCTTTACCTGTCAGTGTTTGTATTATGTTATGGCTGATCACTGTATGTGATGTCTTGCTATGTACACCAAATTCTGAGCCTGCTATATACGTTACAGCAAAAGTTGGTTTTGTGAGGTCAGGTAATGCCTTTCCAGTCTTCTCTCCTCTCCTTTTGTAGATTCACTGTGGCCATGTTCCCCGCAGAATTGGAACCAGTCGTGTCCTTTTGTTACTGCAGACCATTCTCTTTAAGGTTTAAAGATGGCTTTTCCATGCCATTGTTGTAAAGACTGATAAGTTGCAGCAGCTGCTATTAATTCATTGCTCACTACAAGGCAGCCCTTTACATTGTCACTGTTTTCTCTAAGTATTTTTATAGTGGGGTATTGTGCTTAGTAGTGTCATTGCTGTGTATTATCTGCTTTTATCCCAGATTATGATGTCCATTTTCTCATGGTTTGTACTATTTTTTTCTCGTTACACAGGTTTCCTGCTAACTGGATATAAAGAATATTACAGTAATAGAAGCATACTTGTCAAAGTCTCAGGAAAAGTGGAAAGGTAAATGTTATTACCGCTTTTTCTTAGCAATTCAAGAGAAAACCAATCATGATGTTAAAATAGTACTATGACCTCCCTTTAGGTTGGGTTCATGCCGTAGAGCACAGTGGCTCACAACAGGAGTCCGGTGCGTCTCCATTCACCGTTTCAAGTCTGATTTCAGCCCAAATTTTTGGCTGAATTTGGATCTGAAATGGACCAAAAGATGCACAGGACTTCTGTGCAAATCGCACCGGAGCCGCTGCGGAGATGTGTCAACTGGCTCCATAAAGAGCTGGTCACAATCTCCTGCTATGCGAATTGGATGCGAGGAAAACAACCTCAAATTCGCAATAGTGTGAACCCAGCCTAAAAGAAATACTGTATGTACTGCAGCATCTGCACTTATAGTTTTAGTCCCACAAATACCTGCTGAGCCTGCCAGTGAAGTCCATCTTATGGAGCTTCCTGTGATAGTGTGGCAACAATGCTGCACCTTTCCTGAATTCAGAGCAGAGTTGCCACACATGTAGGCTATCATGTCTCACTACAGTGTGATGAAAAAAAATGGTGGGGGCATAGCTATCATCCGTGTTACTGGTGATTTACAGACATGTAGTTTCTCAGTCAACACCTGACCACTGTGAACCACACCATCTGGGAGGGGGAGCATGTGAGACACAACTGCAGGAAGAGTTGGATCAGTCAGCGAAGGTACAGGAAGTTTTTGCTGAGTTTATGAGTTAGTGCATCACATAATAACTGGAATTGGTAGTTGTATAGAGTGTCACACAGGAGCCTTTAATTGCATGTTAACCACTTGTCACCAAATCACGTACCTGTACGTCATTCTGCTTCCAGTGGTTATACTAGGGTGATGCATGCAGCTGCAGGCATCACCCAGTACCCGTTTTTCAAAAACGACGGCCGGCTTTGTGATAACAACCGATGCATCTGCTTTATCACTCGATTGTTATCACAGGCAGTGGGAGGGGACGTTTATCCCCCCACCCACCCTCCCGCCGCCTTTTGCCGCTCCACCTGAGCTCTCCCATCCCACCAGGAGGCCCGAGCGAACAGCCAGCAGTCCGGAGACCCGAACAAAACCGTACTCGGCTTTGATTGGGTCTCGGATCTAGTAACCCGGAAGCAACTTCACTTCCAGTTTACTGGAGCCTTGAGGCCTGGTTCACACCTATGCATGTTGCAATTTGCATATTCCAGGTGCATTTTGCGTTTTTCAAATACACATTTTTGATCCATTGAAGTCTATGGAACCAAAAACCAGGAAAAAAGTCCCTGGCCCTTTCCATAAAATGCAGACATGTGAACATGACTCATAGGAAACCATGTTAAATGGACTGTGGTGTGTTTCTGCAAAACTGAAAATGCACTACAAAATGCATAGGTGTTAAGCAGGCCTAAACGTGCCAGATTTAAAAAAATGTCACTATTCAAAACCACCAATTTGGTGTCCCAAGATCCCTCCCAAAAAAATACCTAACGCGTGACTATTGCTGTCACAAAGGATGTTTACATTCCTTGCGACAGCAATAAAAGCGATCAAAAAATGTTTTTAAAGGGACAGCATAAAAAAAAAAAATTAAAGCGCCCCATCTCTCCTTGCTCGCACGCAGAAGTGAACGCATACGTAAGTATGTAAACAGTGTTCAAACCACATGTGAGGTATCGCTGTAATCATTAGAGTGAAAGCAATAATTCTAGCACTAGACCTCCTCTGTAAACTGGTAACCGTTAAAATTTTTTTTTAAACCTTGCCTATAGAGATTTACTGTAGTACCGTCGTTTGTTGCTATTCCATGTGTACTCAATTTTAATGCATGCCATGTTGGGTATCTATTTACTTGGCGTAACATCATCTTTCACATTATACAAAAAAATTGGGTTAACTTTACATTTTTTTTTTCTTTTTAATTCATGAAGTGCATTTTTTTTTTAATTGCATTTGAAAGACTGCTGCGCAAATACAGTGTGATATAAAATATTGCAACAACCGCCATTTTATTCTATAGGGTCTCTGCTAAAAAAATATATCATGTTAGGGGGTTCTAAGTCATTTTGTAGCAAAAAATATTAATTTAAACTTGTAAACTACAAGTGTCAGAAAAAGGCCTGGTTCTTAAGGCCCCTTTCACACTTGTGGGAATTGTCCTGCGACTTGGGACTGCAAAGTCATATGACAAGTCCTACCCCATGATTTCCAATAAGTACCATTCATATCTGTGCGACTTCAAGTTGTCCTTGCACTACTTTGGTCCGTCTTTGATGCGAGTTGAGGTCCGCAGACCTCAAGTTTACACAGGTATTCCCTGAAATTGTGGCAAAATTGTGTGACTTTCAAGTCACAGCAGTGTGAAAGGGGTCTAAGGCTTAATGTACACGGGATGTTGTGTAACCTCTCCTGAACAATTTAACTTGACAGCTAGAAACCGACGGTTTAAAACGGCCGTTTAACCGCGTTTGCATTTGGAATCGTTTCTTTTTTTTCAATGAAAAACGCCTGTGAACAAAACGCTGCTAAAGACGAGTTACCGCGTTTAGGCGCGTTTACAAGCTGTTACAGGCATTTGGTGTTTCAAATGCCTCTGAATATCCGTCCTGAACGCATTTTTTTTGCTTTTCAAAAAATGCTTCTAAACTCAATTGCCTGGAAAGGACTATAAATGACCATATGTACATGTACTCATAAGATAACAGAGGAGAGTTCAGGGGCAGCTGAAAAAAATGCCCAACTGCCCCTAAACGTCCGTTCACCAGCAGCAATGTACATGAGGCTTTAGTGGTTAAAGTTGAACTCCAGGGAATGTAAAAATCCCTCCCTTGCAATGAGGCTGCCCCTCCACTGCAAGGATCAAGTACTCCTTTACATCTAGGACCCTCCACTCCGACAACCTCTTCTTTCTAATGCTTTGATGGTTGGATTCCGTCTGAGGCCATCCAGACCGATGCAGGCCCTTAGCTCTGCATTTGACACGCGGAAGCTGAGAACAATCAACCACTAGAGAGTTTTTAGTTTTACTCGGAGTTGGGCTTTAATTCCAGCACAGCTATTCCTTTTCAGGCTTTGGCTTCATGCACACAGGACTTTAAAAAATACGTCACTAGCTTATCAGAAATGTTTTCAGCTTTTACCAGCGTTTAAATTACCGCCATTTTTTCACCTTTTTTTGCGTTTTTAAAGAGCCAGCGTGTTTTTTTTTTTTTTTTTTACAATTGATCTTAAATGTCCAAAAACTTTGGACATCAACGTTTTTGAGCATTTTTGGGCGTTTTTGAGCATTTGAACGTTTTTACAGCTGAAAAATGTCCAAAAGAACCCTCTGGTTTTGTTTTGTTTTTTTTTACAGCTCAAAAACTCACTGCTAAAAACAGTTGATAACAGCCTATGTGTGCATGAACACATAGAATAACATGGAGGGTTTATTGACTGTAGAAAAAACCGTCTGCAGCTGAAAAACAGTCAAAAAACGTCCTGTGTGCATGAGGCCTTCAGGTTGGGTGGACAAGAATGTGTTGTATAGCTGCCAATATTTAAGTTTAATTACCTGGCCAATTAACTGCCGTTTATGTAAACTGGGCATGCATGCTACTATCTTGGAGGACAGCAGATTATTATTATTATTATACAGGATTTATATAGTGCCAACAGTTTACACAGTGCTTTACAATATATAAGGGAGACAGTACAGTTACAATAAAATACAAGAGGATTAAAGAGGTTGTAAACCTCCATTTTCAAGTTTTACCTATAGGTAAGCCTATAATAAGGCTTACCTATAGGTACAGTAAATATCTCCTAAGTGTGCGCTGTTTAGGAGATATTTACTTTGCACTGCGCTAAGAATGTCATCGGCACATGCGCTGTGAAGAAACGGCCCTCCGTGCCGTGACTGGCAGCTCTCTGGACTCCGGACATTCAGAGCTGGAGTCTATGGCCCCGGGAGGAAGCGGGGCGAACATGGATGCGGCCGGCCTCCAGCGGGGACAGCGCAGGCTTTGTTTGCAGGTAAGTGTCACATAATGGGCTAGTATGCGATGCATACTAGCCCATTATGCTTTTACTTCTCAGGGAACAAAAAAGGAAGTAAAACCCATCAGGGTTTACTTCCTCTTTAAGCGGGTTCATGCACAGATGTCTATTCAAATCACTCCTTAAGTCGGCAAAAGTAGTAGCCGCACCGATTCAGATGGTTCCATTGCCGACAATAGCCGCCGATTTGGCATGTGATTTGACATGTCAAATTGCATGCCAAGTCGGCTCAATGTGAACGTGGGCTAAAATGTAGTTTGTAGGCAGATTTAAGTGGTTTGTAGGTTGTAAATTCCCCCCAATCCCCCCCCCCCCAACACAAATCACCCCCCGCAAATTCCCTCCTCCTAGTACAAATCCCCCACCTAAAGCCCCCCCCTTTGCCCTTGCCACAGCTAAATTACACACAGCCCGGTAAAAGTGAAAGTGATGCAAGCTGCCCGACCTGCCCTTAGCAACCGATGGCATCATTGGTTGGTAGGACGCGGGCGGGCGGCTTGCATAGCTTTCAGTTTTGCAAAGGTACAGAGAACAACATAGAGGAGGAGAGAGCCGGGAGGATGTGATCTCTCCCACTCCTCTGTACACAGATGTTAACAGTGGAAATCCACAATGATCAGACAGTACAGGGCTGTATGTATGTTTTGTCGTGGTACCCCGGTTGATGAAATTGCAAGCCGCAATAAAATGGGCAGTGCAATTGCTAAGTGGGTGTGATTTGCTTTCTTTTCCAGGAGGGAGAAAACGGTATTTAGGGAGCGCTGTAATTTTTTGTGTCTATTAGTGACTTGATTAGTGTGTGTTTAACCCGAAAAGTTTATCCACTGCCCGTTGTTTTGTTTATATGCTACATTGAAAAAGATGGGCTGTGTCCCAGTGAAGTACTGGTTTCAAAATGGCCCCATCCACACTTGGGATTTTCAAAGTGCGATTCTCACATGATTTTGCATGTAGAGCAGCAGCCCATTCACTTGAATGGGCTTCCCTGTGTGCATTTGTCACCCAAAAGAAGGACCTGCTGTGTTTTCAGGGTGACAACTTCACACAATAGTCCTGTTTTGCAGCACAATTTTTGCCCATTATTGCACCGCGTTTGGACTGCCATTTAAATGAATGGCACCCAGATGCACGGCGTGTGTTTTTGCAATTTGGTATTGCAGGGATTTTATGCTACCCTGAGGAGCTGCGCACAGGTTTTTTACTCTATGGGTATTATATACCAGTATGCCATTGCAATTGAGCAAGACCAGCAGTGATGTAAGGAACGCCAAAAGAATAGAATCACTTTTAGGAGGCATGGGAATGTAGGCTGCACATATGAACTACTACATTATAAATAAGAGACAACACGCTTAATATGGTAATAATAATGGCCGCAGCACCTTTATTGGTTTTAGACAAATATTAAATTCATCAAATTGTGAAATAATTTAGCTAGAATTAATAATATAAATCATAAAATTCCATATATATATAAATAAATCTATAAATGAATCGCTCAGTCATGGAACTCGAGCGCATATCATAACAATCTATTCGAACAAAAGTCCCCCCTGTATACAGGGTGACAAACCACATAACAGGTGCTGCGACAGGGAGGGAGGGCTGGGGAGCTCGCCACGCTACCTGAGCTCTTTTCTTACCTGAGCTCTTCTGAGAGGAAATGTGAGTGGGGGACCCTTATATAAGGTCCCACTCACGTGTTTCCCGCCCGCAAAAACCCGTGCAAAAACCCGCCTAAAATTCCCGCCTCAGGGACCCACGGAGGCCCTGGGCCCTATTTAAAGGGGACATGTACCAAAATTTTTTTTTTTTTTTTTAACATTAATTTATTAATAGCGGTGGCAGCCACAATCCCATGCTGTGGGTATTTATTATACCCACCTCTCAGACTGTGCCTGGAGGATTTCCTTAATTTCTGTACTGGTTATTGACTGTTCAGCCTGCTCTAGTTGAAGGTAGACTGTGATTAGGGTTTTGCCCAATCCACCCAAACACATTCTGAGATGTGTGCGCATACACAAAGCTAGAAAAGCAGGTAAGTCTTCATCAAATGGTTTGTGCAATAAAAGATCACAATATAGGTGGTGTGATTCTTCCTTCTCAGTTTATGGGGAGCCTGTCCAGCAAGCACTGAGCTAGGATTGTTGATGTTTCTAAAAGGTCCCCTTACCTTGTGCTCTGTCCGAAGTCTTGCTACAAAATGTCTATATACCATTGTTTAGAGTCATTCAGGATCTTGAAGCGTCCCTGGAAATCAGCTGATGGCCATGTCTCTATAATGTGTCTATTTAAACACTTCCTGTTCTAAAGCAGATCATTCCAGAGTGATAAGACAATTTGTATCGTTATGCAGATGGACTGTTACAGATAGCCATGGAGCTTATATGACGTGGCCCAGAGTACAGACCAAGGCCCCCGCCAGGCCATGCGAGACCCATAGGTGATCTTGTTAAATTGCAGTCTTGATGTACGACACTAAGTGAAATGAATGAGCCTGTCATTCACAGAGATGAACAAACCTCTTTAGTAAAGATTGCCATTGTCCATAAGCTGCATTTCTCTGCTTGCGAATGAATCACTTTTTTACGGCCTTGTGCAATGTGACCACAGCACATCAGTGAGAGGTAAACTCAGGTTACACACAGAAGCAAAGGGTGCTGTTGAGACGTAATGTAATGTCCCTTCTCTTCTTAAAGTAAATAGGTTTTATCTGTTCAAATCGTGACACAATGTCCTTATGCACAGAAGTAGCGGGTAAATACACACCGTACTTTTGGTAGCTTGCACTGTTAATAAGCTCTTAAAGTAAGCTGAAAATAGAAGCAAAGAAACACTTTAACGTCTTGTGCTCTATAAGAACAGCCTTTACAAAAAGCCAATATTCCTAAACTGTAATCATTACCTAAACGTTGGGGCATTATAAGCCATTTATGTTTAAAACTGTCCTATTATTAAAGTGGTATTAAAGTCTTGTTTTTTTTTTTCTGTTTAAGGCCTCATGCACACAGGACATTTTTACAGCTGCTGTTTTTAGCTTCAGATGTTTTTTTTTACAGTTAATAAACTCCCCATCATGTTATCCTATGTGTTCATGCACACATAGGCTGTTATCAACTGTTCTTGGCTGGGACGTTTTTGAGCTGAAAAAAAAAAAACCAAGACCAGAGGGTTCTGAGAGACATTTTTCAGCTGTAAATAAACTCAAACGCTCAAAAACGCCGCTCACCAATGTTTTTGGACGTTTTGGATCCATTGAGGGGGGAAAAAAAATGCTGCTGCTCAAAAATGCTAGTGCAAAACGTGGAAGAAAGCTGATGAACTCACTGCAAAGCTACTGACGTTTTATACCGTTTTTAAAGCGTCCTGTGTGCATGAGGCTGAAAAATAACAAACATGTTATACTTACCTGCTCTGTAAAGTGGTTTTGCACAGAGCAGCCCAGATCATCCTTTCCTCGGGTCCTTTGCCGGCATTCCTGGCCCCTCTCCCTCATGATGAGTGCCCCCACAGCAAGCAGCTTGCTATGGGGGCATCGGAGCCGAGCCGCTGCTTTGTGTGTCCATTCAGACACAGAGCCGCGGCTCAGCCCTGTCCCCTCTCTCTCCTCAATTGCTCACTGACATAGATTGACAGCAGTGGGAGCCAATGGCACACGCTTTGGGTCTTAGCCAATCAGGAGGGAGAGCCAGGACAGCTGAGTCTCTCATGCAACAAGGCTGGATCCAGATGGGGCTCAAGTAAGTGTTAGGGGAGCTGAGGGGGGCCGCTGCACACTGAAGGTTTTTTTTATCTTAATACATAGAATGCATTAGGATAAGAAAAACTTCTGCCTTTAGAACTACTTTAAAGAACTGATAACAAAACACTTTCAATGGTTAATTAAACAGGGCAAAAGGCAACAAAAAAAGAGACCTTTAGTGTTATACAGTTAGGTCCATATTTGTTTGAACACCGGCACAATTTTTGTTTTTTCAGGTATTTACCAAAACATATTCAAGCTGTAGTTATCTAATGGATATGGACTGAAAGTGATTTGAGGGTATGTACATCCAAATCGGAGGAAGCATTTAGGAATTACAGCTCTTAAGAATAGCCACCCCCCCTTTTTCAAGGGACCAAAAGTAATTGGACAATTGAATCAAAAGCTGTTTCATGGCCAGGTGTGGGCTACTCCTTCGCTATTTCTTCATCAATTAAGCAGGTAAAACTTTCTGGAGTTGATTCGTGCGGTATTTGCATTTGGAATCTTTTGCTGTGAATCTACATCATGCGTTCAAAGGAACTGTCCATGCAAGTGAAACAGGCCATTGTAAGGCTTCAAAAATGAAACAAATCCATCAGAGAGATAGCGGCAACATTAGGAGTGGCCAAATCAACAGTTTGGTACATTCAGAGGAAAAAAAAACGCACTGGTAAGCTCAGCAACATAAAAAGGACTGGACATCCACAGAAGACAACAGTGGTGGATGATTGCAGGATCCTCTCTATGGTAAAGAAAAACCCATTCACAACGTCCAGACAAGTGAAGGACACTTTCCAGGAGGTGGGCTTATCATTGTCAAAGTCTACAATCAAGAGAAGACTTCACAAGCGTAAATACAGAGGGTTCACCACAAGGTGCAAACCATTTATAAGCCTGATTAGACTTTGCCAAAAAAACATCTAAAAAAGCCAGACCAGTTCTGGAAAAGCATTCTTTGGATGGATGAAACTAAGATTAATCTGTACCAGAATGATGGGAAGAAAAAAGTGTGGAGAAGGCTTGGAACAGCTCATGATCCAAAGCACACAACATCATCTGTAAAACATGGTGGAGGCAGTGTGATGGTATGGGCATGCATGGCTTCCAGTGGCACTCGATCATTGGTGTTTATTAATGATGTGACAGAAGCAGCCGGATGAATTCTGCAATGTTTAGAGATATACTGTCAGCCCAGATTCAGCCAAATGCAGCAAAGTTGATTGGATGGCGCTTCACAGTACAGATGGACAGTGATCCAAAACACACTGCAAAAGCAACCCAGGAGCTTTTGAAGGAAATGAAGTGAAATATTCTGCCATGGCCGAGTCAATCGCCTAATCTCAACCCAATTGAGCATGCATTTCACTTGCTGAAGGCAAAACTAAAGGCAGGAAGACCCACAAACAAAGAACAACTTTAGACAGCTGCAGTTAGAGCCTGGCAAAGTATCAGAAAAGAGGAAACCCAGTCTTTGGTAATGTCCATGGGTTCCAGACTTCAGGCAGTCATTGCCAGTAAAGGATTCTCAACAAAATATTAAAAATGAAAATTTTATTTATGATTATATTCATTTGTCCAATTACATTTGAGCCCCTGAAAATGGGGGGACTGTGCACAAAAAGTGGTTGCAGTTTCTAAAAGTTGTACTTGATATTTATGTTCAGCCTCTTGAATTAAAGCTGAAAGTCTGCACTTCAAATTAATTTTGGTTGTTTCATAAAATTTTATTCTGGTGGCATACAGAGCCAAAAGAATGAAAATTGTGCCTGTGTCCAAATATACAGTGGGTACGGAAAGTATTCAGACCCCCTTAAATTTTTCACTCTGTTATATTGCAGCCATTTGCTAAAATCATTTAAGTTCATTTTTCCCCTCATTAATGTACACACAGCACCCCATATTGACAGAAAAACACAGAATTGTTGACATTTTTGCAGATTTATTAAAAAAAAAAAACTGAAATATCACGTGGTCCTAAGTATTCAGACCCTTTGCTCAGTATTTAGTAGAAGCACCCTTTTGATCCAATACAGCCATGAGTCTTTTTGGGAAAGATACAACAAGTTTTTCACACCTGGATTTGGGGATCCTCTGCCATTCCTCCTTGCAGATCCTCTCCAGTCCTGTCAGGTTGGATGGTGAACATTGGTGGACAGCCATTTTTAGGTCTCTCCAGAGATGCTCAATTGGGTTTAAGTCAGGGCTCTGGCTGGGCCATTCAAGAACAGTCATGGAGTTGTTGTGAAGCCACTCCTTTGTTATTTTAGCTGTGTGCTTAGGGTCATTGTCTTGTTGGAAGGTAAAGCTTCGGCCCAGTCTGAGGTCCTGAGCACTCTGGAGAAGGTTTTCATCCAGGATATCCCTGTACTTGGCTGCATTCATCTTTCCCTCGATTGCAACCAGTCGTCCTGTCCCTGCAGCTGAAAAACACCCCCACAGCATGATGCTGCCACCACCATGCTTCACTGTTGGGACTGTATTGGACAGGTGATGAGCAGTGCCTGGTTTTCTCCACACATACCGCTTAGAATTAAGGCCAAAAAGTTCTATCTTGGTCTCATCAGACCAAAGAATCTTATTTCTTACCACCTTGGAGTCCTTCAGGTGTTTTTTTAGCAAACTCCATGCGGGCTTTCATGTGTCTTGCACTGAGGAGAGGCTTCCGTCGGGCCACTCTGCCATAAAGCCCCGACTGGTGGAGGGCTGCAGTGATGGTTGACTTTCTACAAATGTCTCCCATCTCCCCACTGCATCTCTGGAGCTCAGCCACAGTGATCTTTGGGTTCTTCTTTACCTCTTTCACGAAGGCTCTTCTCCCCCAATAGCTCAGTTTGGCCGGACGGCCAGCTTTAGGAAGTGTTCTGGTCATCCCAAACTTCTTCCATTTAAGGATTATGGAGGCCACTTTGCTCTTAGGAACCTTAAGTGCAGCAGAAAATTTTTTGTAACCTTGGCCAGATCTGTGCCTTGCCACAATTCTGTCTCTGAGCTCTTCAGGCAGTTCCTTTGACTTCATGATTCTCTTTTGCTCTGACATGCACTGTGAGCTGTAAGGTCTTCTATAGACAGGTGTGTGGCTTTCCTAATCAAGTCCAATTAGTATAATCAAACACAGCTGGACTCAAATGAAGGTTTAGAACCATCTCATGGATGATCAGAAGAAATGGACAGCACCTGAGTTAAATATATGAGTGTCACAGCAAAGGGTCTAAATACTTAGGACCATGTGATATTTCAGTTTTTCTTTTTTAATAAATCTGCAAAAATGTCAACAATTCTGTGTTTTTTCTGTCAATATGGGGTGCTGTGTGTACATTAATGAGGAAAATAAATGAACTTAAATGATTTTAGCAAATGGCTGCAATATAACAAAGAGTGAAAAATTTAAGGGGGTCTGAATACTTTCCGTACCCACTGTATATATGGACCCAACTTTATATATAGTGCGTGTCTGTGTATGTATGTATGTGTGTGTGTGTGTGTATATGTGTGTGTGTATATGTGTATATATATATATACATATATAGTAAACCTGAACACTTTGGCCCCTTTCACACTTACGCGACTTGGGACTGCAAAGTTGCATGACAAGTTGTTCCCCACTATTTTCAATGAGTGAGTACCATTCATATCTGTACGACTTCAAGTCGTGCCGACTTCAAAGTAGTTCCTGCATTACTTTGGCCCAACTTTGATGCAACTTGAGGTCCAAAGACTTCAAAGTTAAACCCTCAAAGTCGCATGCAAATCGCATCTGAATATTATAGATGCTATTTCTGTACGACTTTGTAATATGTTTTCATCTTGCCAAAGTTGCAACAAAGTCATACTGATTCAAAATTGCAGTAAAATCACATCGCACAAGTGTGAAAGGGGCTTAAAGGTCTCATATTTGCTGCCTTATGATCTGTTAAATTAACCTTTTGAAAGTGTTTTGTTATCAGTTTTTTAAAGTAGTTCTAAGGGCAGAGGTTTTTATTTTCCCTAATACATTCTATATATTAAGATAAAAAAAACCTCCAGTGTTCAGCAGCCTCCCCAGCACCCCTAATGCTTACCTGAGCCCCATCTCGATCCAGCAATGTTGCACGAGAGCCTCGGCTGTCTGGGACTCTCCTTGCTGATTGGCAATTGGCTCCTGCTGTTAATCAAAGTCAGTCAGCCAATGAGGAGAGAGAGGGGGCGGGGCCGAGCTGAGGCTCCGTGTCTAAATGGACACACAGAGCAGCGGCTTGGCTCGGGTGCCCCCATAGCAACCTGCTTACTGTCGGGACACTGGGCAGGAGGGAGGAGCCTGGAGCACTGGCGAGGGACTCGGGAAGAGGAGGATCTGGGCTGCTTTGTGCAAAACCACCGCATAGAGCAGGTAAGTATAATATGATTGTTTATTTTTAACCAAAAAACAAGAGTTTAATATCACTTTAACCCCTTCAATACCAGGCACTTAGAACACTTTCCTACCAGACCAATTTTCAGCTTTCAGTGCTGTTGTGCTTTGAATGACAATTGCGCGGTTGTGCGACGTTGTACCCAAACAATTTTTTTATCATTTTGTCCCCACAAATAGTGCTTTCTTTTGGTGGTATTTGATCACCTATGTGGTTTTTATTTTTTTCACTACAAATAAAAAAAGACCCAAAATGTTGAAAAAAAATTTTTTCTCTGTTTCTGCCACAAAACTTTGTAAATAAGTACATTTTCTTCATCACTGATGGGCACTAATGGGGCTGCACTGACGGGCACTGATGAGGCGGCACTGATGAGGAGGCACTTGTATGCAGCAATGATGGGCACTGATAGGTGGCACTGATATGCAGCACTGACGGGCACTGATAAGCGGCAGTGATGGGCACTCATAGGCGGCACTGATAGGCACACATAGGCGGCACTGGGCACTGATAGGTGGCTCTGATGGGCACTGGTAGCGGGCACTGATAGGTGACACTGATAGGGACACTGGTGGGCAGATGCATTGATAGGGGCCATCTCCCTGTTGGTCTAGGGTGGCATCTGAAGGTGGCACTGAGTGCCATCCATATTGGGCACTGTGCCCCTTACCTGGTGGTCCAGATCGGCTCCCTGGTGGTCTTGGGTGGGCACATCCCTGCTGGTCCCTTGGCAGACTCCCTGAAGGTCTAGGGTGGCGATCCGAGGGGGGCTGTGCTGATAAACCATCAGCACAAACCCCCCCTGTCAGGAGAGCAGCCGATCGGCTCTCCTCTACTCAGGTCTGCAGACCCGAGTACAGGACAAGCTGATAAACGGCTTTCCTGTTTACACTGTGACCAGCCATGATTGGTCATGGCTGATCACATGGTAAAGTGCTTCCAATGGAAGCGCTTTACCGAGATCGGTAATGCGGGGGGTCAGACTGACCCCCCACACCACCGATCGCCGCGATATGCGCACCGGTATGTTATCCTGAGGACGTCATGTGACGCCCAGTCAGGATAACTCATCCACTTCCCAGCCAGGATTCTGAATACGGCAGTAGGGAAGTGGTTAAGCCCATGTTCTCATCAATGTGATTTGACAGTTCAAAATCATATGGCAAGTTGCACCCTATTTTCAGCAATGAAACTGTTCAAATTGTTGCGACTCTGATAAAGGTTCCTGCACTACTTTTCTGATTTCATTGCGATGTATCGCAATTTAAAAGCCACACTGGTGTGAACCAGGGCTTAGTTTTGACCAAAAACAAGTATTGTAGCGCTAGCACATAAAATTATACATACAAAAAAATAATGAAAATATAAATATAATATGTGATAACATATAATAAAGTGCTTAAGGATCATACATTCATAGTGACATAATAATCCACAATAAAGTGACAAAGTGCGCTGTGTTGCTGAAAGGGATTTTTTCTTCAAAGTGCCAATGTGCTCCACACTCCCCAAAGGAATCCTACTCACCACAACACCATGACCCCCAGCTTTTCAGTCTGGGGATCAAGTAAGGCTGTATGCAATCAGATGACCATGGGCTGAGGTTGTCCCGAATAATATCTCATATAATCACCGATGGACCACCATATGTTGTGGAAGAAAAAAGAATCCAACAATAGTGAAGTACTGTTTGGCTTGTTTAACTGTGCAAGATAAAAAATGACTTACAAGATAGGCTTTAACCACTTCAGATCCGCGCTATTGCCAAAGTACGGCTCCAGCGTGGATCTGAAATGCCCGGAGGACGTCCTCCACTGCGCATGCTCCTGCGCGCCCCCTGGCGGCAGCGGCGGCGCGCGCGTCGCACGCTGCGCGAGCGTGCCCGTGGGCCGGGCGGACTCGATGTCCGCCCGAGACCCGCCGATCACCTTTAGGAGCCTCAGAACGGGGAACCGCCGTTGTAAACACGGCGGTTCCCCGTTCTGTGACAGGGGACATAACAGATCTACTGATCCCTGTCACTGGGATCAGTTAGATCTGTTATGTCCCGGCCAGCCCCGACCCCCCCACAGTTAGAACACACCCAGGGAACATATTTAACCCCTTCACTGCCCCCTGCTGGTTAACCCCTTCAATGCTAATGACATTTATACAGTAATCAGTGGACATTTAAATTTCTGATCGCTGTATAAATGTCATTGGTCCCAAAAATGTGTAAAAAATGTCCGACATTTCCGCCCCAATATCGCAGTCCCGATAAAAATCGCAGATCGCCGCCATTACTAGTAAAAAAAAATAATAATAAAAACGGCATAAATCAATTCCCAGTTTGTAGACGCGATAACTTTTGCGCAAACCAATCAATATACGCCGATTGCGATTTTTTTTTTTTTATACCAAAAATATGTAGAAGAATATATATCGGCCAAAACTGATGAATAATTTTTTTAATGGATTTGTACTTTAGCAAAAAGTAAAAAATATTGTTCTTTTTTGCAAAATTGTCACTCATTTTTTGTTTATAGCGGCGATCAGAAATGACGCAGAGGGGATCAAATACCACCAAAAGAAAGCTCTATTTGTGGGAAAAAAAGGACGCAAATTTTATATGGGTACAACGTCGCACGACCGCGCAATTGTCTGTCATTCAAAATGCGACAGCGCTGAAAGCCAAAAATTGGTCTGGGCAGGAGGGGGGTTTAAGTGCCGGGTAAGGAAGGGGTTAAAAATCCGCTTGTTACAGTATATGGACGCCGCTCGTAGCGTGCGCTCCAACAGCAGGAAATTACGTCCACGGCACTCTCAAACCGGAAATTACGTCTTTGACGTATCATGTATCTTGCGCAGGTAGGTACACATCATTTAAAGGTGCACTTATCCTTCTTTTTTTTTTTTGCTCATATCCCACCCACCTCAACCTCTTAATGCATACTGACCTCCATGCCAGGGCCCACTGTATACTGTATTGCAGCGATATGCAATTAGCGGACCTCCAGCTGTTGCAAAACTACAAGTCCCATCATGCCTCTGCCTCTCTGGGTGTCATGTTGTGGCTGTCAGTCTTGCTTTGCCTCATGGAACTTGTAGTTCTGCAACAGCTGGAGGTCCGCTAATTGCATATCCCTGCTATATTGCCTTTGTTGAAATATTCTCTGCTCTGGCACAGTCCGCTTACACTGATCTCAATTAGAACTGTCTGCTGAGTGCTTCCAGGTTTGGAAGGCAGCCCATAGAAGTCTATGGGGAAAGAGCGCACTGTATATCTTTTGTGTTTTCTACACACACAATAGAATAAGCTCATAGGCGGACAACCAAACAATATTCAGTGTATGATAGGATCAGTAATGATTACTTATATAACATATAAAGCATTACACAGTTAACTGAACAGTATCCATGACATAAAGAGAGTCTTGTTTTGATAGAGAGTGGAATATTTGATAAATGAAGCAATCCTATTAATCGTGTTTACCAGCTGCGTTGTCTCCTTAACTGTTGATGTGCACTGTACAAATACTGGAGCCTTTCATGCATACTAGCTCCTTTTTTAAAAAGTTTTAGTGGGGGGTAAATGGTTAATTTATTAGCTTTACACACACGGGGGTGGATTTGTTAAAGGCAAATAGACGGTGCACTCTGCAAGTGCAGTTGTGCTCATTTTCCCCAGAACTTGGTAAATGTTGTGAAGCTCTGTTGTTTTTCCATCATTCAATCAAGTGCAAGCAAAAATGCTGTTTTCTCTTACGTTCACTGACAGACGCAGCCCTTCATTGACAAGTGGGGTTTATGCACATCCTACTAGGAGTTGACTAGGCAAATAGAAAAAAAGCAAGCTGACCACTCCCAGGGGGCCGTCCTCACTCCAGCATATAACCCCCCCTGCTCTGCATAGCATATCAGTTTTTTTATGCCTAGTCTGGCAAGGGGTTAGACCTGGTTCCCTGCTGGGATCTGCGGTTCCCCAGTTTTTTCTTCTTTTTTGCTTTTCTCAAGCTATGATGAAGACTGCTATTAAGTAGCCGGCTGGGACATAGAGGATATCTTGAATCCTGAAACATTCCGACTGATGCGAGCTACCCTTAGTCTCGGCAGGGTCCGCCGCATCGTACCCGTTCCGTGCGGGTGGCTAGTGGGTGACCCCCACTTGCGTCCGGTGACCCCGTGCTGTGCTCGCATCCGAGGGCGCGTTTGGCCGGCAGCATCCCTCCCTGCGATGGGAGAAAAGTCTGCGAGTGACTCCCATCTCCCCCCCCCCGGGGGTGCGGGAGGGGGGGCTGGGCGACTGGCGGATTTTGGGCTGTCCGGTGGAGGGTTTCAGGGATGCGTTATGGTCACTGTTTTTTTCTCCCTCCCCCCGCGCTCGACTGCCTGTGTTTTCCCCGCCACCGTGCACCGGATTACCGCCATTTTGCCGTAGCCGCGGCCATTTTGGGGGCTGTTTTGGCCTCTAGTGGCTGTGCAGTGGCCATTTTGCCGTAGTCGCGACCTGTACAGGCGTGTTTTGGCCTCTTGTGTCCGCCCGGCGGCCATGTTTGAGGTGTCGGCCTGGAAGAAAAAACATACATGCAATGCCGTTTTTCTCTCTCTCCTCTCCTGATATCGGCGAAGGCAGCGGGGCTAGTGGCGGTCAGCATCCTTTTGGGACAGCGCTTGAGGGGCACAGAACAGCAAGTATAGCTGGTACTCCTGGGCATTATCCCGGTCGTTCTGTGGGCAGTGGTGGGTCACCTTAGGGGGGTGTCATGGCCCATAGGCCTATCAAGAGCTCCGGTGGCATAATGGCGTCTGAGCCTGCAGGTTCTTCCTCGGAGGAAGCGGTAGAAGCACAGGCTGCGCTGGGGCCGGTGGTCCCCCTGGATCAACCGACGTCCATTTTGGAGGGCTTCTTTTCCCGGGGGGTGCCGTACTGTGCTAAGGGGTGTCCAAAAAAACATCCAACCCCCCCCATCTTCGGGGGAGTATTCTGAACCGGAGGGGGCCTCCGTGGTCACGAGGACCCCCGTGGTGCTCTCAGAGGGTGAGCTGGACGGTGAGTAAGACCAGGGGGCCTGGGTGGTGCGCGAAAAGGCGCTGGTGGCCTCCCTGATCACCGATATCTGTGCGTCCTTGCGACTGGACCAGGTGGGGAGTCGCAGGAGGCGTCCTACGTCTGTGGGTCATTTAGACTGTCACGGACCCCCAGGGCATACCCTTATGATCAATTTTTGATCCGCTTGTCTGCAAGGGATGGCAGCGTCCACAGAATTCCTTTCTTTGCCCAAACGCTTCGCTGTACGCTATCCCTTTGAGGATAGTTTTGTGATGAAGTGTGCATCCCCCGCAGTGGACCCTCTGGTGGTTCGCCTGAATATGGCAACGACCATCCCATTGGAGGGGTCTCCCTCTTTTAAGGATCCGGCCGATAGGCGGACGGAGGTGGTATCCAAGGCACTGTTCTTGGTGGTGGGGACGGCCATGAGACCAGCTCTGGCGTCAGCCATGGTGGCGCAATCTCTTACCGAGTGTGCGACTGTGTTGCACAATGAGTTGAGCTGCGGGTGCTCGCCTGAGGCTTCACAGCGGACGGACCAGCTGCTACAGGGTCTTCGGTACCTGTGTGACGCAGCTTTGGACCTGCTTCCCATGCTGTCTAGACGTCTGTTTTTGCAGTCATTATCAGACGTGTTGTGGTTACGCTGTTTGTCGGGGGACCACGCGTCTAAAAAGGGCCTTACGGCCTTACCTTTCAGGGTGGTTCGGCCCTTTGGGGCACAATTGGGTGAAATCATTAAGGATTTCGCCGGGGGGAAGAGTACCTTTGTTCCGGAGCCCAGGCGGCGGGAATTCCGCCCTAAGCAGGGTCCTGCTTCTTCAGGTCAGAAGAGGTTTTTTCGTGCGCCCGGTGCAGCGGGCAAGGGCTCAAGGCCTGGCAGCGCAAGAGCGAAAAGACGGAGGAAAAGTCCTCCTCCGTATGATGGTTTGCCCCCACCCGAGTCTCGTGGGGGGCCGACTTCTGGGGTTCGCAGACAGGTGGACTGCGTGCATTTCCGACCGGTGGGTGCAGGAAGTGGTGTCCTCAGGATACAGGATAGAGTTCAGCACTCTACCCCCATGGCGTTCAGGTTCAATCACAAGGTGCAGACCTTCGTGTGCAGAACAAGGGACCTGTTGGCGGCCGCCATGGACGCATTGGTAGCGCTTTGGGGTCGATATCTGCTCCTGTACGCCTTCACTCCCATCAAGCTTCTACCACGGTTACTGCGCAGGGTAGAAGCGGAGGGAATCCCGACAATCCTGGTAGCTCCGGATTGGCCTCGACACCCTTGGTACGCCGACGTGGTGTGGATGGTGACAGATGTTCCCTGGCGTCTGTCGCTGCGAGAAAATCTGCTGTCACATGGACCCATCCTGCACCCTGCTTTGCCCTCTGGCTGGCTATGACAGCTTGGCTTTTTTGCAGCAGGGCCTGGATAACAAGTTGGCATTGAGTACTCTCAAGGGTCAGATTTTGGCTCTGGTGATTCTCTTTCAACGGCCTTTGGCGTCACATTCGTTGATACGTACATTTGTACAGGGTGTATGCCTTGTGGCTCCTCAGATACGGTCGCCTTTGGCGCCGTGGGATTTGAATCTGGTACTTTCTGTACTGCAGAAACCACCATATGAGAAAATCAGGGATATTCCCCTACAATTGCTGTCGCAGAAAGTGGCTTTCTTGGTGGCCATTACATCCGCTAGGTGGGTGTCTGAGTTGGCAGCGTTTTCCTGTAAGTCTCCTTACTTGGTCTTTCATAAGGACAAGGCGGTCTTGCGACCTTCCCCTTCGTTTCTACCGAAGGTGGTCTCCTCTTTCCACATTAATGAGGATATTCTCTCTTCATTATGTCCGCACCCGTCGCATCCCAAGGAATTTGAGTTACATTCTATGAATGTCGTGAGGGCTTGCGGGTGTATTTGGCGGCTACAGCTTCCTTTCGGAAGTCTGATGCGTTGTTTGTGCTGACAGAAGGACCGTGCAAAGGTTTGGCGGCCTTGTCGGCTAATGTTCCCCGTTGGACCAGACAGACCGTGACCCATGCGTATACTGTTCGGGGCAAAGTCCCCCCTTTTCCAGTCACGGCTCATTCCACCAGGGCAGTTAGTACTTCCTGAGCTTTCAGACACCAGGCTTCGGTGTCCCAGGTGTGCAAGGCGGCTACTTGGGCCTCGGTGCACACTTTTTCTAAGTTTTACAAAATTGATGTGTCAGCATCTGCGGATGCTGCTTTTGGACGTAAAGTTTTACAGGCGGCGGTGTAGGCGCGGCATGTACCTCCTGAGAGGATTCTGTTGGGTACAGTTGTTGTTGTTTACCCACCCCTTTTGAATGACACTGCTTTGGGACATCCCCACTTGTCAGTGAAGGGCTGCGTCTGTCAGTGAACGTAAGCGAAAAAGGGATTTTATTAAGAACTTACCGTGAAATCCTTTTCTCTGAGTTCACTGACAGAAGCAGCACCCACCCCTGTGTTGCGTTTGTACGGCTTGTTACGAACTGATATGCTATGCAGAGCAGGGAGGTTATATGCTGGAGTGAGGACGGCCCCCTGGGAGGGGTCTGCTTGCTTTTTTTCTATTTGCCTAGTCAACTCCTGGTAGAATGTGTATAAACCCCACTTGTCAATGAAGGGCTGCGTCTGTCAGTGAACTCAGAGAAAAGGATTTTACGGTAAGTTCTTAATAAAATCCCTTTTTTTTTTCTTCCTTGCACCTGATTTAGTATTCTTTACAAAGTGAAGCTTTATTACATTTACTATGCTCTGGGGAAAATGTGTGCAACTGCATTTACAGATTGCACAGTCTATTTGACTTTGGTAAATCCATCCCCTTATTTACACACTGATCCAGCATCCAGGGTACCCCATATATTCACCTTTTTTAAATTAAGACAACTTCTACCTCCTTAAAGCATAACTCTACTTTTGTTGGGTGATTTATGTACATTGCAAGGATTTTAACAAACTTTATTGCAGATTCCTACCTTTTGTTGTTCTGAAGAAATCACTGCTTGTTCCTCTGTGCCCCTGTGCTAAGTGGGTCTAATGGGAGTGGTTTCATAATTATCAGTCAGCTGCTGCAGGGCTCTAATGAGGAAATCTGCTGGACCTGCGTCTGTTTAGACGTGATCTTATTGGGAGTATCCAAGGGATAATGACATTTTTGTTCCAAGAGATGCCTGAAATCTGATTTGTATCTTAGAGCCCTTTCACACTGAGCCTCCCGAGCGTCAGCGGTAAAATGCTGCTAATTTAGCGGCACTTTACCGCTGTTATAGCGGCGCTTTGACGCCGCTATTCGGGTGGCTTTCCCACTGGGGTATGTTAGGAGGCAGTTTACAGGCGCTTTACAGTTGCTATTTTTAGCTAAATAGTGCCTGTAAAGTGTCTCAGTGTGAAAGGGGTCTTAGTGCAGACTTCATTGAGCCAATCACACAATCAGGAAATTATGTTTCTGGGGAGTGGTTAGTGCACATTCTGTGTACAGAACAGCTCCAGGTAGCCATATTGCTTTGCATTTTCAGAAAATTACAGCGGAAAGAAAAAAGGTATTTTTTAATTACATTCAATTACAATATGACTTGTGTTGCAATTGTATACAATATATTATTTTTTCTTTATTTGCTATTTTTTTTTGGAATTACCTTGTAATGTCCACATCAGAAATTTTGGTGGATGTAACTGAAGGGTTGGGGTGTTGCCAGTCAGGAAAGGCCAACATTGGTCTGTATTTGGAGGCTCCTGGAATCTGTTGTGGTTATGTTTGGGCATATCTCAGTGCCTGCACTTTATATCCTGTGCAGTGTTTCTGTTTTTATCCTACAGAGTGTAAAATATAAACTCTGCATATATACAATATAAATGTATGTGAGTGCTTACTTTGTTTTATCAGTCTCTTGTAATCCCTTGTACAGCAGCAGTCAGACTGGGAGAGGGAGGGCAGCACTAGGATACAGGCTCTTCTGCATGAACCTGTTATGAAAGTAAATCTTTTATTAGGAGGAGAGACCAGAGTGAAGCATGAGGACTTAGCAGGCAGCTTCTTGTACTTCATTGTCTCTTTAGCAATGGACGTCAGGACCTCTCTATGCTATTTGGAAAGGGCTGCCTGGATTACAGGACTAGTGAAGGAGAATTACAAATTCTTTGCTGGGTAACCAGCTGACATATGCATATTAATATATTGTGTATATGTAAAGATTTTAGACTCCCTGGAATGTGTGTCTAATTGGAATATCTAAAAAAAAAAAAAAAAAAAAATCTTATGACCAAGCTCCAGCAGCTGCAGTGTAAAATTATGAGGCCACAGGTTGTACATTTATTAGATCCTGAAAGCTGGGTCTGACTTCTAATCTCTCTTCCAGGATTGCACAAATGAAGGCTTGTGTGTCTCCTCTATTCTGTGGCTAGTAAATTGCCTCTGTGTGACCTAAAAACATGGCGTGTACATATATTTTTAACGGAACCTTTGCTTCCAATTCTGTAAGCTTAAAAATGGAAGGAATTGAACTTGTGCTACATACAGTATAGGAAAGGAAAAAGGGAATTTCTATTTGCTAACAGGGGACATAAATTATATAAAATACACACAATTTCCTCCTAGAACATAAACCCTTGGGCATGAATCCCAGTTGTAGGTGATATGCATACAGTGATAATGGTGTCGTTGGAGAATGTGAAGCATTTGAGAATCCAGGGGCCACAGATAGGGCAATGCTGCCAGTGAGCCCCATTGAGGTGGTGGGGTGGCACTGAGACTGGAGTGTCCATATTAGTCACTCCATGCTCAGGTCAGTTCAGTAATGCTGAGCCTGATAAAACCACATGCTCAGCACCAATGAACTCCCTACCAGGGCCGGTGTGACTGGCACACAGACTGGCACAGTCTTTAGTGATATGGACAGGGCCGCTGATAAGGTAACACAAATTGGTCCTATTATATTGGGCCCAGACCTCATCAGCTAAACAGGGGGGTCCGTAGAGCTTTATTATTCATTGCTGCCTAAATTATTACATTGATTTTATTAGACCACACCCCTCCTCCCCTCCTGTTTGCTTACCATGACTTCAATTATGTTTCTCTGGGCCCCATCACATTAACAGAGGGGCCCAGGAAGTGGGAGAAGAGGAGGAACTTTTTTTTTTTTACATTTTCAGGGCGTAGGAATATAAAGTCAGGGCTGATGTTCCGCTACACCTCTGGAGTGTGGAGGCGGGATTGGGGAGGGGCCTGTTAGGAAGGCTGTACGGGGCCCCATGATTTCTAACCGTATCCCTGGATATGGTGCTTGTTAACTGTGCAGGCTCAGCATCACCGACCACAGTGCTGCTGACTACTGTGCCTGCCTGATAGACGCAGTACCCAGGCAGTGATGGACCAGAGCTTTTAACAGGTTTCACATCACAGAGCGGACTGCCGGTGTGTACGGGTGCACACACATATCCAGCACAACCAAGGAGAAGGGTGGCAAAGATGCCTACCTCTGGTGGCATTTGTCTACAGCATGGCCCTGAGCGTAGGGCCAGTTCTTGTTGTTTGCTAATCTTTTTGCTTGATAACTATGTAAGACATTAAATTATTAGAGTAGCGATGGCAGCAGGCATATTTGGTAAAGTGCATTTATAACAAAATGTGCAATAGGAACCCATTTATTATCTGCAGCCTTGGAGTGAAACCTTGTTATCTTTGAACCTTGTAAAATCCCTCCTAATCTTGCAACTTTACCAGCTTTAAAATTAGACCAGTTGCTTTCATTTACTTTAGAAAGGCACCATGTCACCCATAAATACAACCATTAAAAAAGAAGTAAAGTGCATCACTCCTAGCCGGGGATCTTTTGATTGCGGTACCTTCTCCTGCCATGCCCTCTTTGCTAGAATTCAGTGGCAATCCTCAACCCTGTCCATTCAAGTTATCATCCAGGTTACAATGTTCCAAAAGATAGTCGGCTGCACTGTGTTCCTCAGTCACTCAGGCTGATGTCAGAGAGGCGATCCTGCCACTGACTGGTGATTGCTAAAAGACTGCCTGTCTGTATCTAGGGAATCAGTCTCCTATTAACTGAGGCAGTGAGATGCCAGCGATGGGTATTTGGTAATGTTTAGGGGGTGATTCAGTTGCCTTAGCTGCCGAGGGAGTGATTCTATAGGGACGTATTTACTAAAACTGTAGAGTGCAAAATCTGGTGCAGCTGTGCATGGTAGCCAGTCAGCTTCTAACTTTATTAAAAATCACAAACATTTTACACTTACCTCCTTTGTTGCAGTGGATTTGCACAGAGTAGCCTGGATCCTCCAATTCTCAGGTCTCTCTTTGGCTCTCCTGCCTCCTCCCTCCTGTTGGGTGCCCCCACAGCAAGCAGCTTGCTATGGAGGCACCTGAGCCAAGTCACAGCTCCCTGTCTATTCAGACATGGAGCTGTGGCAGGCCCCACCCCCTTTCTATTCTAATTGGCTGAGCAACTTTGATTGACAGCAATGGGAGCCAATGGTGCCGCACTGCTCTCAGCCAATGAGGAGTGGAGTCCTAGATGGCCGAGACATTCTTACAACATTGCTGGAGCTAATTGGACCTCAGGTAAGTATTAGGGGGGCTGCTGCACACAGAAGGCTTTTTATCTTAATGCATAGAATGCAAAACCTTTTGACTTTACAACCACCTTAATGCATTTTTAACCACTTCCCGACCGCCGTATGCAAAATGACGGCCGGGAAGTGGCTTAGTTATCCTGACTGGACGTCATATGACCTCCTCAGGATAACAAGCCGCGCGCCCGGGGGGGGGGCGCGCATTGCGGCGATCGGTGGTGTGGGAGGTCAGTCTGACCCCCCGCAATACCAATCTCGGTAAAGCGCTTTGATCCGAAGCACTTTACCATGTGACCAGCCGTGACCAATCACGGCTGGTCACAGTGTAATACAGGAAAGCCGTTTATCGGCTTTCCTGTACTCAGGTCTGCAGACCTGAGGAATGGAGAGTCGATCGGCTGCTCTCCTGACAGGGAGGGTTTGTGCTGATGATTTATCAGCACAGCCCTCCCTCGGATCGCCACCCTAGACCACCAGGGCGCCTGCCCAGGGACCACCAGGGATGTGCCCACCCAGGACCACCAGGGAGCCGACCAGGGACCACCAGGGAGCCGATCTAGACCACCAGGGAGACCCCCCTAGACCACCAGGTAAGTGACATAGTGCCCAGTGTGGATGGCACTCAGTGCCACCTTCAGATGCCACCCTAGACCACCAGGGAATGAGCCCCTATCAGTGTATATGCCCACCAGTGCCCCTATCAATGCATACCAGTGCCACATATCAGTGCCCACCATTGCCACCTATCAGTGCCCAGTGCCGCCTATGAGTGCCAATCAGTGCCGCTTAGCAGTGTCCGTCAGTGCTGCATATCAGTGCCCGTCAGTTCTGTATATCAGTGCCACCTATCAGTACCCGTCAGTGCTGCTTATCAGTGCCGCCTAACAGTGCTCATCATGCTGCATATAAGTGCCTCATCATCAGTGCCACCTCATCAGTGCCAATCAGTACTGCCACATCAGTGCCCGTCAGTGTAGCCTCATCAGTGCCCACCAGTGGTGGAGAAAATGTACTTATTTACAAAGTTTTGTAAAAAAAAAAAAAAACCGCAGGGGTGATCAAATACCACCAAAAGAAAGCTCTATTTGTGGGAACAAAATGATAAAAAAATCTGTTTGTGTACAGCGTCGCACGACTGCGCAATTGTCATTCAAAGCGCAACAGCACTGAAAACTTAAAATTGGTCTGGTAGTAAAGTGTTCTAAGTGCATAGTATTGAAGTGGTTAATGTTCAAAGCAAACTCCCCCATCCATCCTTGTCTCTCTGCTTTATTTTTTTGAGAAATCACTTTGGAAAAAAACCTTCATAGCATTTCTGGCTGTGGCCATCTTGAGTAAGGGCAAAAGATTCATGTAGCATTTATTTCCTGGAATCCATCTGCCCTTAGTTTGGGCATGTAAGCAGGAGAGTGTGCTTAGCTGAGAAAACCCTTCCTCCCTTCCTGAAGACTCCTGGGATGCATGACATCATCTGCGCCTAGGCAAGAAAGCCAGAAGTAACTGAAGAAATGTAAAAAAAAAAAAAAAAAAGTTTAAAAAAGTAATTGGTAAATATTATATACTTTCCTATCTAATTAGTAATGCTAACAGCTCGAGGATTAAAAATAATCAGTGTTAATTAGGAGAGCGAAGTTCCACTTTAAGCTTTGACAATAAAAGCAGGAAGCTGATTGGCTACCATGCACAGCTGCACCAGATTTTACACTCTCCAGTTTTAGTAAATCAGCCCCACAGCGTCTTAGTTATTCTGATTTTAACAATTTTGTTGCTAGTGACAGAGTCGCTGCTTTACTCCTTCCACATCTGTGTACAGAAAATTCTCTGTTATGCTTCATGTCCCTACCTGAATATGAAACCCTTTTTATTCCTGACCTCCTTACGGTTCTGTCCCAGGCTCTTCACGTTGTCACGGCTGCATCTGTTGACCTGAGAACTGATCTACCATGGTGCGTTCTGGGATAGGTAGCTGTCCATTCCAAAGGATGTACACACAGGGAATAAAAGGAAATCAGCCTTTTGTATAGTAGTTTGAAACATAAAACAAACTTAATGGAAATGCACTTACAAGATAGTCTTTTTATATGACATAAAAATATCAGCACTCATCCCCAAGTTGGTCTCCTGTCCTTTCAGCATGGCCAGCACATCCCGCTGTTACAGGAAACCACACTCCAATCAGATGTCTTACAACCATAAACATGTAACATGTAAATCTAGTTTAAAATTAAATAAACTTGTAGCCCTTGATGTGTTTTAAATGCAACCCTCATTCTTGTTTAGAAAAAACAGTCGCAGACTCTGTCCCAAGTCCGACTATCCTGAGACCTCTAGAATAAAATGTGCCCGTTTTATTTGTCCAAATACTGTGCCCCTGTTCAATGCCCATACATTTCGGATTTACTGGATTGTGTTTTATGGCGAAATGAGTCAGAACTCTGTGACTTTTCAGTCCTTTGTGTATGTTCCTTGTGTTCCCCCATGTAGATGGACAACCTTCTCTTTGTTCTCCCTGTATACTATAGGAGACAGTTACACTCTAGGCCAGACTTTCTCAACCTTTTCATTTCAGAGGAACCCTTGAAATAACTTTCTGGTCTCAGGGAACCCCTGATAAAAATGATATCTACAACATGTGATACATTAATGTGATGGTCAGTGGGAAGAATGCTCCTTACACTTATAGTCATTGGGAAGAATTACCCCCTTACAGATAGCTAAAAGGATCAATGGTGTCAGTGGGAACTTATCTGAGAGGCAGAAAGCCTGGCTGCAATCATTTTAACTGTGGGCAGCTGAGGCTGCTGCCTGTTCACTTCCTGGATTTACACAGACACACAGAGGCACGCCTCCAGCCCTGCAGCTCTGATTGGCACTCTTATGACTCCCCCGCCCCCCCTCCTGGCAAACTCTCATAAGAGTGAGAGAAAGAGCTGTAATGATGTCAAATGCTGAGGCATTTTTCGAGCCAAGAAACAGGAATTGGGCGCTGTAAGGTATTTTAGAGGCAGAAAAAAAAGTTTTACTATCCAAAGTTAAAAACGCAAGGGAAGAGGATTTAATAGATGGAAAGATAAAAAAAAATAACTGAAGTTCTGGTTTAACAAATCCAAAAGTATTTTTCTTTCTTTCTTTTTTTTCTTTTTGGACTATTTCTTTACTATAGCATTTTTTTAAAGCATTTTAGCTATTTCATCTCCCAGTTATCCAAAAACCTCTAAATCAGTACATTTCCATCTAATGCTATAAAATTGGCCTTTTCAATTATGGTTAACCCACCCCGCTCTAAAAAAGACCATTACAGTCAGGGGACTTGTGAAAAGTGCTAATTTCTTTTGCTTCAGTTTATTTAAACATAAAAAGTTAACCCCTTCTATTCTATATATTTTAAAAAAATAGCAAATTCTAATCTGTATTGTTTAGCTCCAAAAATGCCTTGTTGGTTTCTTCTGCACCTCTCCCTGCTGCTATACATTTTCCAGTAGTGTAGATTGATACTGAAATATCATAAATGGCTGTGGTGAACTGTTCGTCTCACCTTCTTGTCAACAAAAATCTACCTAGGTGCAAATTGGCACCTCAGGGTTGATCACTTTTTTTCTGTACATGAAATATTCCACTTCATCTCTGCACATGAGAACCTAAAAAAAAAAATAAATAATCTGCCCACTAAACCCCTACATCTTTTATGATTGTCATTTTGGTTGTTGCTTGTCAGCCACAATCACAAGTATGTATGTAGAATCAGTCATAGTGGTTTCTGCTATTGGGAAGACAGTGATTGGCTTACTGCTATGGCCGGGTTTTTTTTTATTTATATATATATATATATATATATAAAATATGATTCTAAACATCCATGGCCTATGACATGCTGATCTTGGGAATCTGCTGCAGCTGTGCCTGGCAGCCAATCAGCTTCTAACTTCACCTTGTTCAATTAAGCTTTGACAATAAAACCTGGAAGCTTATATGCAGAGCTGCACCAGATTTTGCACTCCAGTTTTATTAAATCAACCCCAATGTAACTATCAGGAGGTTCTGGAGGAACTGGAAAAATCTATACATCAAAAACGAGCTTACTTTTGTAAGACTGCATAGGCAGAACAGCCTGGTATCCTCGTCTGCACCCCTCCTAGCTTTGTTTTTCTTCTTTAACACTGTCCTGGTAAAGAAGAACATTTTTGCATTGTGACATAAGTAATCACTATGACAGCAGGATGAGATAAATGGATGCACTTTACATTAAACGCAATCCCCACAATATTGCCTCTGTGCAGTCTTCATCACGACTAGCGTATTATTTGAATGGGGCTGCCTGCGAGGAACACATTATCCCCAACAGTAAAAATTCCCAAAGAGATCATATTATCCAATTTTCCTGCAATCTGAAGAGCTGTGCTGTAGAAGTGTAAAAATTGTTGTGTGCTTCCTGTATCAGAGTGCCTGCTGTGTCTGAGGACTGTCGGTATACTCATACATATCCAACTGAAAATGCTCAACGTGGGGCCTCTTCAGTCTTCCAGGAGCTGGAGATGGTTACATGAAAATTTTTCCGATAAGTAATACACAAAAAGTGTTTCTGACCATAGCCAGCCTAAATTTTCATGAAATTCTACTTGGACTTATTGCTTGCGATATTTTTATACTGTGGACACCACTTATTATGCCACTTGGACACTTTCTGTTTGCAATTCACTGGCTTGAAGAGTCATTATCAAGGTAAGAATCTCGCTCATATCTTTTTTTTTTTTTTTGTATACAGTATAGTGTGTGTGTGTGTGTGTGTGTGACACACACATATATATTTTTTTTTCTTTAATTCGGTTTTATTTGTGTAATAAATATATATAAATAATACTATAACTATTTTTTAAGTGCAGGTAGTGTATCAAAAGTTGCCTTCATATTAGGATCCTTTAATCTACTTTACAGAAGCAACCACTACTAGATACAGATGACGATTTGGAATACTGATGGAGAAGGTAGCAGAGAGGTAACCTTACAGGCAAGCAACTACTGCATTGCCTGGACAATAGCCTGAAAGATGGTGATTGAGCAGGCTATACCACAAAAAGTATATACAGGCAAAATGTGTGCGTATATATGTGTGTGTGTGTATATATATGTATGTATGTGT
>BLSH010499911.1:2125030-2138500 GCA_018402905.1 Glandirana rugosa
AGGGCGTACAGTCAGGGCTGAAGCCACCACTAAAGTCTCTATAGACACACCCAACGACATGTCTACAGATACCTTTAGTGTGGGGCTTCAACGGTTTTCATCATGTCTTTGATGAAAACCCTTAGCCACACCACGGTGTTTCAAAAACATTGCCGGGGGCTGACCTCAGGAGGGGGGGGGCACTTTATTATTGTCACAGCGGTGGATTTGGACTTGAATTCACTTTGGGACTGTTATTTACATTTTATTTTTTGTTCATTCTTGATATAAGGGCTCACTTATATAAATTTTATGTTGTCACTATAAACGCGGCAATGTGAGTCTCTGGGTCCCTGCTAGAGAGATTCACTGTTTCTGCTTTACCCGGTGACAATTGTTATTGGGACTGAGCCTAGGTTCACATTGGAGCGATTTGGCATGTCAAATCATATGCCAAATCGGCGGCTATTGCCGGCAATGGCACCATCTGAATCGTTGCGATGCCGACTTTGTGGCACCACACCGATTCCCAAAAGTAGTTTCTGTACTACTTTTGGCAACTTCGGGGTGTGATTTCCATAGACATCTGTACAGCAACCCACACAGATATCTCTGAAATCACCACCGAAGTCGGGACTGACATGCGGGAATGAAATTGTGCGAGTTCAGCTTAACTCGCACGATTTCATTCCCGCTGTCAGTGTGACCCTGGGCTGAAAGTGAGAGAAAACTCCACATATTAAGTTGCTACCAGAACAGGAATAGTGGGTAAATTTTCCAATGAACATCTGATTCAGGTTTAGTTCAAACCTATGCATTTAATGTAGCCTGCATTTGCTCAGGCACAGCAGTCCCTTCACTTGAATGGGCTGCTGTACCTGCAGGAAAAAATGGCTTGGCGCTTTTGCACTATACAGTTTCCTGCACCCTCAAATGCACTGTATGTTTAGATGCATTGGGGTGCCATTAAAAATGAATGGCAGCCCCACACATCTGTAAAAGAGCAGTACGATTTGGCTGCGGGTTTGGGAACAGGTGCGATTTCCTGCACCCACAACCATCCTCTCTAATGTGAACATGGCCTTAGTGACAACTAAGATTAAATTTACCTTACATTGGGGAGATTTGCTTTCACATCATGCTGTATATACAATACAGTTAGGCTACTTTCAGATCGCGATGAAAGTGCATATTTAATTTTGCCACGTTTTAGCAGTGTTTCCAGTGAGTTTCTGGTGTGGTTTTTATTTATTTATTTATTTTTTGGGTTGCCTGCACCTGCGAAAAATGGATACGTGACTCAAAAACAAGGTGCATTTATGATGCGTTTTTGCTGTGTTTTTCATTAATTTCAATGGGTAATTGAAAATGACTGCTCAGTAGATAAGGGTTTAAGTTAATATACAGGTACCCTCATCCCAAAACATAATAGAGAATCTGGAGTGTAACGGTGCACAATTACACTCCAGATTCTCCATTTCAATGGGTAGCTGCAGTTTTGGGGTGGTTTTCATGCAGGACTTTTCAAAAAAATACACCACACCCACAGCAGAGTGGGGGGGGAAGCATCCTATACAATTTAAAAGGAAACCCTTTCCTTGCAGGAAAAATGCATCAGTGTGAAAGGGCCTTAAGTGAAGTGAAATATCTTAACCATTCCCTGCTTTATGTCCTGGCTCACATTGATGCTGCTTTGAAATTGCTGCTACTTCACTTGAAGTAGTGCGATTTCAAAGTAGCAATTTCAGGTGCTACTTGATAGACTTCTGTGTGACTTCATGCACAGATGTCTATTGAAGTCGCACCTGAAATCGACAAAAGTAGTAAAGGGACTACTTTGCAAATCGGTGCGGGGCTGAAAATTTGGTGTAGCACCGATTGGAACAGCGCCATTGCTGCCAATAGGCTGTGACTTGTTATGTGATTTGATCACTCAAATCACATGACAAATTGCTCCAATGTGAACCTAGTGGGAAAAGTTGAGGGACGACTGAGCTGGGTGACAAGGGAGTGTGGGTTATAGATTTGGATGCACATAATTACTAATCCTTTGTCAGGTAAAACTGTTTCCATATACTGTATGTATTCCTCTGTGTATATAGCTGCTTACCTGGTGCTCATCGTTAACACTGTATTTTTCCTCTAGTGCCTAATAGTCTGCACTAAAGTAAGCAGATTTTCCCCACAGAGACTATGCTTACCATAGTGGCAGCTGCTGTATGACAGAGCCGACTCGTTTCCATTTCAGACTGAGTGTGTTTGTTTCTTTGGTCTTTTCCTGGCCCTGAGTGGGATCCACGCCATGTGTGTTGTACATATCGTATATACACTGACCAGTGCACAGTATTACTCAGGGCAGCATGTTTTTATTTTCTCTGGGCCGTACCATATCCAATTACTTGCTTGTTAATAATTACTCTCTCTGAATCATTTGTTGTCATTGCCATGATCTCAGCCCACAACTCTTTTGGGGCTGACATAATATCCTTAAGGGGTGCTACATTGACAGCGGCTTTGAAATTGTGCGACTTCATCTGAAATCGCACGATTTCAAAGCTGTATGTCAGTGCAACTTGGAAGACATCTGTGCGGCTTCATGCACAGATACCTATGCAAGTCGCACCCGAAATCGGCAAAAGTAGTGCAGGAACTACTTTTTCAAATCAATGCAGCATGCGCACAGTTTAAATCGGCATCACACCGATTTAAACTGTGCGATTGTCGGCAATAGGATGCAACTTTTCATGTGATTTGACCTGTGAAATCGAATGACAAGTTGCTCCAATGTGAATGAGGACTTGGGGGTTAAGCAGGGTGGATTTGATTTAAATTAAGTCGATTTGAAATCACGATTTAAATCTCTAGTAAAAAGGCTTGATTTAAATCATAATGTTTAGAGAGCAACTGTCATCTGTCCCGCAGTGGCTCCTCCTCTGCCCCGCTGTTGACTCACCGACAGTCCCATTCACTTTAATGGGACGGCTGGTGATGCGGCAGTGACACAACAAGGTGAGGGACGTGGTGGCAGCAGGTGAGTGGATGCCCGCTAACAGGCGCTGCTATGATGGATCTGAAATGACAGGTGCTCTTTAAATATAAGGACTTATTCTTGCTGGCCGTTAGAAACTTAGTTATTTGCAAACAAAATGAAGGTTTCCTATTTAGAATAATAAGCTGTCAGGTTAGTAAAACAGCCATATCAGGACCGCTTCAATCATACAGTTTGTGGTGTACATAGATTTGCAAAAGCAAAACAATGGGATAAAGGAATATTCCTGCACTTTGTTTTATCTCAATTGTGTGAGTGCATCAATGCAGTGCATGTTATCTCAGCTTGCAGAGCTTGGATTCATTTAATGAGTTTACTAAAAATGTAAATATTGCAGAAAATACAGATACTTAATTAAGCTCCATTTCATGCTGAATAAACCAAATGATTAATGTATCTTAAATAGAAAACTATCTTTAAATAGATTTTTACTCCAAAAGCATTTTATTAAATTAACCACTTGTCGACCGCCACCCGCAGGTTGACGGCGACAAGGTGGTTTGTTATCGCTAATCGGCGTCATACGACGGCGGCTGCGATAACGCGCACTGTGTGCGCGCGCGCGCCGCCGGAGGCGCGCCCGCATGCTCACTGTGTTCGGGGAGGGCCAGGGAGCGGGTGCGGCGGCTTCGTTTGCCGCAGGCTACCCGCGATGGCCCCCCCGGAGTGAAGGAACGGAAGTCCGTGTATGTAAACACGGACCTCCGTTCTGTGAAGGGGGAAGGGCTGTGATCACAGTTTTTCTGTATACGGAGGCTGTGACCACTTCCCTTCCCCAGCTAGGACAGTCCCCCCACAGTAAGAACACGCCCAGGGAACACAGTTAACCCTTAGAGCGCCCCCTGCAGGTTAACCCCTTCACTGCCAATGGCATTTACACAGTAATCAGTGCGTTTTTATAGCACTGATCGCTGTATAAATTCCAATGGTCCCAAAAAAGTGTCAAAATGTTCCGACATGTCCGCTGAAATATCGCAGTACCGCTAAAACTCGCAGATCGCCGCCATTACTAGTAAAAAATAAAAAAAAAATAAAAACCCAAAAAATGAATTATCATCATCCGTAAACGCGACCACTTTTGCGCAAACCAATCAAACGACGATTGTGATTTTTTTTATCGCAAATATGAGGAAGAATATAAATCGGCCAAAAACAGTGAAAAAAAATGGTTTTTTATATTTTTTTTTTGTATTTGTATTTTAGCAAAAAGTAAGAAATTTGGGTTTTTTTGCAAAATTGTCGCTCTTCTTTTGTTTATAGCGGCAATCAGAAATGACGCAGAGGGGATCAAATACCACCAAAAGAAAGCTCTGTTTGTGGGAAAAAAAAGGACTCGTTTGGGTACAACGTTGCACGACCGCACAATTTTCAGTTAAAGTGACGCAGCGCCGAATCTCAAAAAGGGCTCCGGTCCTAAAGCTCGAAATCCTTCTGGTGCTGAAGTGGTTAAATAAAAAAATTGGTTTAAATAATCTGATTTAAATAAAAAAAATCCAACTTTTTTGATTTTTTTAAAAATAAATCATCAATTTTTATCCCCCCTGGGGTTAAGGTAACCTAGTTTAAAGCTGAACTCCAGAAAACCATTATCATTTATATATTGACATTATCATTTATATATTCCATATTCTCCATATGCCATTTTGTAGTGTCTATCCCTCTTCATTAGTGGGAGATGATGAGGGTGTTACTGCTGTCGGAGGGAAGTGATGTAATCAGTCACAGGAAGTTCTCTGTAGGAACCATTGTCATTCTTTGTCAGGAGCCAGGCATATGATAGTGTGGTTCTGTCCTAACTTGTGTCCTCCCCGTCTCCAGCCGCTTGTTTAACATGCACCAGTCCATCATATGAGGGGAGAACCTGGGGGAGCTCCATTGTTCTGTACAGTGATGTGCATTCCCCCTTTAAGGAGCACATGGCATTAGATTAAGAAGGAGGGGGAAGTGTATAACCTCTGGGCTGTGCAGCCTGAAGAGCTGAACCCGAGAGGTCACAAGGAATCCAGGTTCTGAATGCAAAGTCACAAGAGACATATTGTGGGGTTCACACCAAAATTACCCAAGAATCACTAATTTTTCTAATTGGATAATTGGTTCGAATGGGAAAATGCATGCATCCTTTGTGAAAGGTGTCGGAATCTTTGATGAGAATATTTATACATAGAACTCATAGCTTTGCAATCTTGTATGCTTTCACTATAATTGCTTGCATTATTTTTATTTGGCATAAAATAGGTAATTCTGCTCTACATGTTAAAAACAAAAGGGTAGGTTCTGTTAATATCATTATTATTATTATTATACAGTATTTATATAGCGCCGACAGTTTGCGCAGCGCTTTACAACATTAGGGCAAACAGTACAATACAATACAATTCAATACAGGAGGAATCAGAGGGCCCTGCTCGGTAGAGCTTACAATCTAGGAGGGAGGGTTAAATGATACGAGAGGGAAATAACTGTGGGGGGATGGGTTGATTGAGAATAAAAAAGTGCAGTTGTTAGGTGGCGGCAGGATAGGCTTCCCTGAAGAGAAAAGTTTTCAGGGATCGCCTAAAGGTGGAAAGATTTGGGGATAGTCTGACAGATTGGGGTAGGGAGTTCCAGAGGATGGGAGCGGCTCGGGAGAAGTCTTGGAGACGAGTATGAGAGGAGGTGATGAGGGAGCTGGAGAGCAGGAGGTCTTGGGAGGAGCGAACTATTTTAGCTGAGTGGCCTCATTCACATGGGTACACTAATGCATGCAGCCATACAGAGGGCTACACAGATCACCTGTGCCCATGGGCAGGTAAGCACAGCCATCCGTGCGCATGTGGGGTATTGTTTACACTTGTGGATGGGGGGTGGTAAGAACACAAATTTTTACTGCCCCCTAAAGCTGCAAAGGCAGCAGGCTGGGATGTACAAAAATTGCCCCTTCTGTTCCCTGCACTGGCCTGGCCAGATGTGCAAGTGTTGTCCATCCTCTCTGTGAAGAATGAGGGGGGGGCAAACTTGCTTTGTGTACCAGCGGACTGTGTCCCAGCACTGCTTTCTGCCAAGTGTCCTCCTGAAGACTTGTATAGCCGAGAAGGTGAGGAGTTTGTCATGTATGTGTGCCAGATCATCATTACTAAGTGATGGTTACTGAGTGCAGTTGGTCTAGGGCGGCATTGGCCAGTTCAATAGAAACAGGCCAACATTCGGCCCGTGTGTATGGCAGCCGGTCCGACAGAAGCCGGCCATTCAGGCGAAGGCTCAAGACCGAAAAATGTCTGCCGATTGGCGTTTTCAGGCAATGGCTGAGGTCACTGACCGGAGTGTTCTGGCGGTGGGGGTGGGGGGGGGTGCATGTTGTGTCACTGCTGCATCACCAGCTGTCCCATTAGGCTCCATTTACACGGGACGCTATTTTAACCTCCCCTGAACTTTTTTTTTTTTTGACGGCTAGAAGACGGTGTCTAAAACAGTCATTTTTCATGTGGCATTCACGTCTAGGAGTGTTTTTAAAGAACATTTTTTTTTTTGTTTTTTTAAAATGTAAACGAAACCGTCCTAGATGTGAGTTACTGCGTTTAGGCGCGTTTACAGGCTGTTTGGCGTTTCAACTGCCTCTGAACCCATTTTTTTGCATTCCAAAAAAAGTCTCTAAACTCAACTGCCTGGAAACGACCTTAAACGACCCTGAGTAAATGTACTGTTAAGATAACATAGAGAAAAGTTCAGGGCCAGCTGAAAAAAACGGCCAAATGCCTCAAAACGTCCGTTTACCAGCAGCAGTGTAAATGAGGCCTTAAAGTGGTTGTCAAGTCATGACAACCACTTTAAACTACAGGTAAGCCTACAATAAGGCTTGTAAAAAATCAATCCTGCGCTTGGGGAGAAGAATTCAAAATGTTCTTAGTTCACAAAATCAAATGAAAAAGTTCATGCAGCCAGCAGACTGGTCCAGGTGAGACCCAAAAGATAGGATGTCAATTTAAACTGCAGCGCATATATAGTGAAAGGTCCACATAATAAATCCTAAGGGTGAGTCCTGTATTGCTGACGATAATCACCAGACATCCACCGTGAAATGGTGATGGTTTTCACGGTGGATGTCTGGTGATTATTATTAGACAGAGTCTGGGGCCCTGGATCCTGATAGGACAATTGTGGGAGAAATGAAAACTCCTCCTACAAGCTTTATTAGGAAGTGATAGAGGTCACATGATTGCTATATACAGCTGATGAGAAAAGGTATTTATCAGTTTATAGTTACTAAAATAATTGCATTTCCATGTTCTATGTACTGTGGGAGAGCAGATATTGTGAATGCAGGGTCCTGGGTTTAGTAACACTTTAATGTGCATCTAAAAACAAAAAATGAATTCCATAGTAGCTTACCAGTTTTTAGATATCGAGGCTGCATTCGTTTTCTTTTTTACAAGCTTCTTTTCGATTACCATGGTGATTTTGCCAGTAACCTACTTCCAGTCTTAAGATGACAATATTTACTCAATATAACTGAAAATAGTCAGCACATCGGAGAACACAGGCAGTTGTTGGCTTACAAGATTTTTGTCAAGATCAACAGGTTTTTTTTTTCAAGCAAAGATTACAAAATTATTTCAATGGTTTGTTTAAAGTGGTAGTAAACTGCCCCCCAAAAAAATAAAAAATGGAACCCCCTGCAGTGTTACGCCACAATGTGCTAGTATGCACCGCATACTAGCACATGTGGGGTGGCTGCGATGATGTCACTCCCGCGGGAGCCCTAGACTGGGCATGGAGCACTGAAGGTACGGCACGGGTAAGCGCATGTGCCTGTGACATCACCGGCTGCATCCTGTGTATATCTCCTAGACAGTGCAAGTTTAGGAGATATTCGCTGTACCTACAGGCATGCCTTATTATAGGCACAACTTAAAGTGGACCAAATAAGTTTATTGAAAAAAAACAAAACGCCAGCCCACATTTGTATAGCATTTTGTGCTGCTGTCAGAAGATCCGTGTTCCTTATCTCCATAGGAGTACTTATGGATGAGTATTCGCTTACCAGCACAACCTGCTCCAGGCTTAGGATCACACAAACTAAGAAGAGCTCACTGACGCTCTGAGCTCTGTAGACAAGTAGATGGTTGTAGCCAGCTCAGCTCAATGACAGTTTCTTATGATCAGTGTAAAAACCGATCTTCAAGATTAGGAATTGAAGTACATTCTTGCCTACAGTAACACACACGTACGTTTTCTGAAGAGGAGGAAATCTTCCTGACCTTCTGGAATTGCTTGTTTGTGCTGCCGATCTATTGGGTCCCTAATCTGTATAATGCTTCTCTTTAGCATGTCAGTGAAATGACATGCTGTCCAGCAGGTTCCTAATTATAGGCAGTGCCACCATGAAAGGTTTATTTGGTTAATGACTGTCACCTGCTCCTGCTGTCTCCCCATGGGTTACAATTATTTCAAATTCCACTTAGAAACATGACAAATCGGTTAGTCTTTCTTTCTTTTTTTTTATTGCTCTCTTCAGCATGTAACTTTCATGCTATAGTGGAAGGCGACTATTTGCTTAGAAAATTGCCACATTTGTAGCTCCTCAGATACTAGGACATTTCTGCACAAAGTACCACATATACATAAAAAATTTAATTCAATTTTTTATGCTACATGCATACTGAAGCTGGCACCCGCTGGGATTGTTTACTGGTTACAAGAGTCAGGTAGTTTGGAGTGGTCTACTCTCTTTTTATACCACATATACATACTATGCCAATGCTGAGCTGTCACCCAAAGTTATGTACATATTTGCCTGTGTTTCAATTATTGGCTGCCTGGACCAGCTTTGAGACCCTTTGGTGCCACCATTCAGTCCGTTTAGCAAGGAATCCGTGAACCGATCCCACGCTGAACCAGATCAGAATGGGGCAAATGCCACTTTGGTGACATATGTGGCTGTTCCTTGGTTAGCTTCATTTTTAACCACTTCAGCCCTGGAAGAATTTCCCACGTTAGGACCAGAACCCTTTTTGCGATTCGGCACTGCGTTGCTTTAACTGATAATTGCGCGACCATGCAATGTTGTACCCAAACAAAATTTGCGTCCTTTTTTTCCCACAACCACAAATAGAGCTTTCTTTTGGTATTTGATCACCTCTGTGTCCTTTCTGATCACCGCTGTAAACAAAAAAAGCGACAATTTTGCAAAAAAAAAGAAAGAAAAAAAACAATATTTCTTACTTTTTGCTAAAATACAAATCATCGGTTTTGGCCGATTTATATTCTTCCTCATATTTTCGGTAAAAAAAAAAAATCTCAATCGGCGTTTATTTTAGTTGCCGCGTTTATAAACTATGATAATTCATTTCTGGTGAGTTTACAATTTTTTTTTTTTTTTTACTGGTAATGGCGGCAATCTGCAATTTTTATCGGGACTGCGATATTTGGGTGGACATTTTTGGGACCAATGACATTTATAGAGCGATCGAAAATTTAAATGTCCACTGATTACTGTATAAATGTCATTGGCAGTTAAGGCGTTAACGGGGGGGGCGCTCTAGGGGTCAACTGTTTTCCCTGGGCGTGTTCTAACTGTGAGGGGGCTGGGCTGTCAGGAGCATGATAAATCTAACTGATCCCAGGAATAGGGATCAGTTGATCTCTTGTCATGCTGCCTGACAGTGCGGGGAACCGCCGTGTTTACATTGGCGGTTCCCCGTTTTTCAGCTGTGGCCAGCAATCATGGTTGTCCGGCGGAGATCGGGTTCGCCCGAGCCGCAGGCACACTGATGCACAGTGCGGTGGGCAGGAGAGTGTGCCGCCGGAGGCGCGCTCCTGCTTGCTAGCCATGCATGCGCGAGCCGGCGTTTTATAGACGGCGTTATGCGAAACCTTTAACATTTTTCTGGATGCATTTAGAGGTAAGCATATATATAAGCATAGATATAAATGGATGCACGTCCAGTTACATATATGGAGCTCCTGATCAGGCCTGCCTGAAGGGTTAAAATGACCGGATCGAAAAGGAACCTTGGCTGCCTTTAAAGCAGATCAAAGCAAAAAACAAGGCAAATTGTAAGAGCAAGACTACGCATGCTCAGAAATGAAAGAACACATTACAAAAACATTCAACATATTACATCACTTCCAAAGTTGTATTTGTTGTATGAGCATTTTCGTAAGTTGAGTAACCTCTTCACTATTGATATGAGACTAGCATGCAACAAAAAATATTGGTGCAGCCATTAAATTTGAGTGATCTGGCATGTTGGAAATTTTTTTGAAAAAAGGACGATTTTCTAATCAATGATGGGAGAATCGTGTGAGAAATATAATCGAAAAAAAAAAGAAAATTCCCAGCCACAAAAATTCTTTTCTGTAGCAACATAAGGTGAAATTGAAGGCCTGGTTGGTCGAATTTTGAACTCAATGGCAGCACCGTCCAATCACAAAACTCAAAAAAAAAAAATAATTCACATTTTTGAAAGAAATTTTCTTTGGAATTTGACCCATGTATGGTCTGCATATCTTTCCCTTCCTCTCTCTTCTGCCTGCTCTGTTCAGGTGGTGCCATATAGAGATTTCACAGACATTCATAGAAAGTAGATACCTTTGCTAGAGTGCCTATTTAGAAAGTCCAGAATGCTCTTCACAACCAGTCTGTGGGGCATAGAAACACAAGGTGGGGGAGAGCTACTAGGTTCAGATCTGGTCACTGACCTGCATCTCCCCCAGATTGGCATGGTGTCCACCGTAGCATTTGCAGTGGCAAGGCATTGTAGGACTGGCAAAAAGAGGGATTACTTTGGCGCAGTTGGTCAGCTTAAACATGTATTTCAATATGTGTGACCTAAATATCCCTGTTTTAGATTGCATAGTTTGCTGTGAAGGGTGTAGCAGTGTACAGGGTGTCCATTCAGTATTTGTAGTGTTAATATGTGGTCACACCCCTTTAACACCTGATAGTTCAAATGTATGTACAAGCTATTGGGATTTGAGCACAGGTATATCTTTTCTCTGTTAACTGTATATTGACACCCGCAACAGATCGCAAACATTGTGTGTGAACTTAGGTTAAAGCAGCACAGCAATAGGTTTTGAGCCAATGCTCTTTCTCAAGCCACGTTTGTAAAAAGAGCCACAAGTAAAAAATGCATTTATTATATTCTGAAAAGAGATAGTCCGCAACTCCTTGCTTGCTCTTTAAAATCTTAAGAATTAATTGGTTCTCCATAAATGTATTGGTTCTCCATAAAAGACACAGTATCAGACCGCAAATGTAAACGCATTTCAGCCTTGTGGGTCTTGTTGGTAGTGAACAAGGCCAACAAGGCTGAAATGCGTTTACATTTGCTTTTTGATACTGTGTCTTTTATGGAGAACCAATACATTTTGGAGATTTTAAAGACCAAGCAAGGATGTGCGGTAGAGCTGCACAATTAACTGTTGATAGATCGCTATCTTGATGCAACCCCCCTGACAATCTCAACCCAACATTTCCTCGATTCTGTGTGACAAGTGTAGAGGCTCAGAGCTGTCAAAAAAAAAAAAACAGGCAGTCTGCCAAGTTTCAAAACGTTTGTGAACGAACGTCAGTCTATAATTTTAAATCAGTTTAACCACTTAAAGACCAAACCTTTTTCTACTACTTGTTGATTTTAAGGTAAAATCATTTTTTGCTAGAAAACCACTTAGAAGCCCGAAACATTATATATATATTTTTAGCAGAGACCCTAGAGAATAAAATGGTGATAGTTGCAATATTTTATGTCACACAGTATTTGCGCAGCGGTCTTTCAAATGCAATTTTTTGGGAAAATTACACTTTCATGAATTGTAAAAAAAACGAAGATCCCTTTCACGCTGAGGCGCTATTTAGCCAAAAATAGTGCCTGTATAGTGGCTCAAAAATCCCCCCCCCCCCCCAATCCACCCCAATGTGAACACCCTGAGTGCTTTCACACTGGGGGGGGGGGGGGGTGCACTTGCAGGACGTTACAAAAAGTCCTGCAAGCAGCATCTGTGGGGCGGTGAGGGGAGCAGTGTATATACCGCTCCTCTACTGCCCCTGCCCATTGAAAACACCGCCTTGTGGGGGGTTAAAAGCGCAGCGCTCCCGCCACTATAACAGCGGTAAATCCCAGCTGAAACTAGCGGGGATTTACCGCTGCCGCCCCCAGTGTGAAAGTGGCCTAAACAGTGAAGTTAGCACAATTGTTTGTATAATCTGAAAGATGTTACTGCACGAGAATAGTGATCTTTACTCTAAGCAAAAAAATTGTGATTCTCATTTTGGCCAGAATCGTGCAGCTCGAATATGTGGACTATCTCTTTTCATGATTGTCATTGCAGCTGTGCGACTGCCTTTCTGCACCTGCCAGCTCTGAAAATTTCCTCTTATTGGGTAGTAGTGCCCCACCTCTGCTTTGTTTTTTGGCATTTATTATATTGTTCAACCCTATGTCCCTTGATTTGCGATATATATAGAATATAGATTTTGTGTGTGTGTGTGTGTGTGTGTGTGTGTGTGTGTGTGTGTGTAGAGCAGCTGTAAAGGTTCAAAAGACCAATGTATCACTGTCTCCTGCTACATAAAAAAAAAATAAAAAATTAAAGAAAAGCTTCCAATCAAAGTGTAGTTTTGATGTGATATCAATATTTCATATCCACCGCCTTCACAAATTGCAGAACAAACCTTGCCATCTAGGTGACGCTATTAGGCTCCATGCACACTGTATCTCAAAAACGACCGTTTTTGGTGTTTTTTTTTTTTAAACAGCCCAAAAACGCCACTTTATTTTATCCTATGTGTCCATGCACACATGGTCGTTTATTGTCTTTTATCAGCAGTGGCGTTTTTGGGCTGTTATCTGAATGCCCTGAATTGGCGTTCAAAAGTCGTTCTCCTGACCACAAAAAACGCCAGACGCCACTAAACGCAGGTATATCGGCGTCTGGCGTTTTTTGCAGTCAATGGAAGCCAATGAAGAAAAAAACGCCGGCAAACGCCGGCGTTTATCGGCGTCTGGCGTTTTTTGCAGTCCTCAATGGAAGCCAATGAAGTAAAAAAAAACGCAGCTAAACGCTGCTTACAAAACACTGCAAATAGAACGTTTTGTGAGCAGCGTCTCCTGCCCGACGCTGAAAGAGCCCTATAGCGTCCAGTGTGCATGGAGCCTTAGGCTGCATTCACACCTGGGCGTCGCGTTTTCAGGCAGAAATACACGCGGTTTTTACAGCGATTTTTAATTCGAATTTTGCCACGTTTTTTACCGCAATTTTGTACAGGTCAAAAAGTCACCAATGTAAAAAAATAGAAAAACGCCCAAATCAAACTACAAAAATACTTCCAGAACTAGTTTGAGCTTCAGGCGTTTTCAGGCTTTTGGCTTCAGGCGTTTTTGAGTGGAGATGTGAACCATCTCCATAGAGAATCACTGATTTTTTTCCCCTCCAGCGTTTTGTAGCTTCAAGCTACAAAACGC
>BLSH010499911.1:2139562-2156350 GCA_018402905.1 Glandirana rugosa
CTAGAGGTCCCCTATTCAGGTCCTAGGAGACGACTCTACGTTACCTCCTGTGGACACCCTTTCCCCGGGATACGGGTCCCGATAGAACTACGTACCCGTGACGGGTTCCCGGGGTACTATTAGAACGTAATGTAGTATGAAAAGTGGACAGGGTCTAGACGGCCCTATCAGTGCGAAAAATGATTCGACAGGACCCTACCGGTACAGGGCCCTTCGTTGGGTCTTGTACATGACACGGGTGGACTAGGGTCATAAAACGGGAGGAGTGAGGGGGACATGACACTAATAATGCAGGCATAGGCAGGGCCATCTGCATCATGGGCCCCTGGGCAAAGTAATCCACTGGGGCCCCTACAAGCCTGCCCCAATTTACACACCTACTCTCAAGAATTAATGTTATAAATAGTTGATAGAATTAAACATATATTTATTAGTACTTTCAATAAAATCGACTTTTACACAATAGGAAAACATGCCATAAATCAAAGACTAATCAACACAAAGGGCACAGTACAGGGGGAGTGAGGAGGGCAAAATACTGGGATCAGGTGGGCACAGTACATGTTCTGGGTTGCTTCCCGGGACATGGCCATCCCAGGACAGCTTAGTAAAAAGCGTGACTATCCCGGCAGATCTGGGACAGGTGAAAAGTATGATGTAATGCAAGATTATCATGGGGCCCTTGGGCAGTGCCCATGCATCAAGATAGCCCTGGGCATAGGGCCCCTTTCCCACAGGTGTCCTCCATTGCATCTCAGCAGAGGATCCTGGACTTATCCCCTGGAGATCAGAACGGAAGTCACATAGGTAAAGTTGTGTCTATTCCAGTTTTTCAGATGGAGGGAAAAGAGACCCATGTAATCCCTATGGGTGACCAGATGTAAGCAGACGTGTGTCCGCCTATACCTACCCACATCCAATCTGGTAAAAGTGGACCTGGATGAACCAGAATAACAGCGGATATAGAGGTGACTGCAGTAGTCTGGCCACCCTTAGTGAAATATTGCAGTCGGATTCATGTAATCACAGGTCACAACTGGGCTGCAGGAACTGCTGTGGGAAAGGGGCCTAATGTTTTGAGGTTCTGAGCATCACACTTGTCCATTCATAGGGAGATCTCACAACATAGAATCCTAGTCCTGCTCAGATGCATTGTGAAAATCATGTTGAATTGTGCTGCAATGTATTTTATAATCTAAGATTGTAAGCTCTAATGAAGCGTATTGTAACAGTACTGTCTGCCCTTGTGTTATAAAGCACTGTGCATACTGTTGGCGCTATATAAATCCTGTGTAATAATATTCATACACAAGCAATTTAGAGCGCAAGATTTTTCTTTTTCTTTTATTACAGTCAGGGAGATTTAGAACCTGTGGCAGCTTTTTAGGATTGTCTGTGTGCCCATAGGAAATTTCTCCTAACTTCCCATGATGGTGACCACATTATTCATATGACACCATCCGGTTATAAGGAGCAGTTTGCCTAATAAGGGCTCATGCACATATACATAGGCATCAGGCATACTTCACAAGATAGCAGTGTATTTCTGCACCCAGGAGTTACAGATGTTGGTGTGCAACCACAGCCAGCAGCCTTTACAAATCAATAACAGACTATCAGCCGCTGCTACTATCCCACTGAGTGACGGCATGCGTATGGGGGTGGATGAGAGAATGCCCTGATCACACCTTCGCATTTTTGCGGGCGCGGCAGCCCATTCATTTGAATTGTGCCTGCGTTTCTCGCAGAAATATGTGCACGCACCTCTTTCAAACCGTGGCCTGCAGGGAAATCACATGGTCATTTTGACCAAGCAAATTCCCTGGGGTTCTTGCGTTTTTACATGCGTGGGGGTGCCATTCAGAATGAATGCCAGCCCCACGCGTTTTCTCACAGCAGTGCAGGAATACGCGTGAACCTAGCCTGAAGCCACAGACAAGAAAAATCTTGCCATCATATGAGTCACCTACACTCTGCCCCCTTTTAACTGCCTCCCGTCACTGTGACCCCCTCGTTCTGTCCACCCACCTCCCGCTCTCTCTACCCTTGCCGTTTGTAGTTGCTGTTGCAATGAATACATCTATGCATGTCTCCTAGTGAATTCAAGTTCTCTCTCATGTTAAAGCGGAACTAAACCCTATCCTTTTTGAGCCGAGAAAGCTGCCATCTTGGCCTCTGTTTGATCTGCAACTACCATGGTGCTGCAAATGTGATCAGCTATGACACCAGTCATTTGATGGTTTAAAGTGATTGTAAAGTCTCATTTTTGTCTATTAAAATTACAAACATGTCATACTTACCTTCCCTGTGTAGTGGTTGTGCACAGGGCAGCCCAGATCCTCTTCTCAGGTACCTGGCTAGAGCTCCTGGCCCCTCCATCCTGTTGAGTGTCCCCACAGCAAGCAGCTTGCTATCGGGGCACCCAAGCGGAGCGTGCATCCATTCTGACATGGAGATGCTGTTCGGCCCCGCCCCTCTCTCCCCTGAAGGGCGCCGCTGCTGTGTCTCAGCCAATCAGGAGGGAGAGTGTCGGACGTCCGAGGTACTCGTGGACATCGCTGGATAGAAATGGGGCTTAGTTAAGTATTGGGATTTGCAAGAAGGAGGGCCCATAGGGATTTGCCGCAACACAGAATTCCCCCAAATAAACAAAGTATACAAAAAAGTGTCAAAAAAGAATTGGTAATTTATTAGATCAGGGTTAAAACCGTCACATGACGAGTAATGTGGTTGCCATATACAAACATAATAGTATACATATAAAAAATGAACCAAATGAAAACACAGGTAACAGTGTGGAAGCAAGCAAACCCTCAATTGGAGCAAATGGTCCTGGTTGAAGTTGACACTTTTTTGTATACTTTGTTTATTTGGGGGAATTCTGTGTTGCGGCAAATCCCTATGGGCCCTCCTTCTTGCAAATTTCGTTTAATTGGGGAGGCAACACAGCATTCCCGACTAATATAGTCCATAGAGAATCTTAGGACCCCATTTTTCCTATTTTCAGTTAAGTATTGGGGGGCTGAGGGGGGCTGCTGCACACAGAAAGCTTTTTATCTTAATGCATAAATCGATGGGTTTAGTTCCGCTTTAATAGTCTTTGTCAAGTTTTGGAATTAACCTAGAATTTTTGTTAAATCCTTTGTCATTGCCAGTGGGGTTGTGTAATGCCCTAGGACCCTTTGGTGGACATAGTTTTTTTTTTTTAAAATTTTGTTTATATTGTGAAATCAGCCCTTAGTAGACTTCTTGTGCCATCAATCACTGGGTAAAAAAGCAGTCTGATCGCGTCCAGTTTTTCATTTTGTATACATGCTTTGCCTGTGTGGGGTATACATGTCCCCATACACTACTGAGGCAAATATTGTTAAGCCAAGAAAATGTTCATAATATGAAGCTCATAGGGCCTAGGGACTGAAGTGGTCATTGTGTTGTCGTATAGGGCCTAGCGACTGTGGTGTGCATCTTGTTGTCCTATAGGGCCTAGCGACTGAGATGTGCATCGTGTTGTCATATAGGGCCTAGCGACTGAGGTGTGCATCGTGTTGTCCTATAGGGCCTAGCGACTGAGGTGTGCATCGTGTTGTCATATAGGGCCTAGCGACTGAGGTGTGCATCGTGTTGTCATATAGGGCCTAGGGACTGAGGTGTACATCGTGTTGTTGTATAGGGCCTGGCGACTGAGATGTGCATCGTGTTGTCCTATAGGGCCTGGCGACTGAGGTGTGCATCGTGTTGTCATATAGGGCCTAGCTACTGAGGTGTGCATCGTGTTGTTGTATAGGGCCTGGCGACTGAGGTGTTCATTGTGTTGTCGTATAGTTTTGTGTGACATGTTTCCTGTAGGATTTATTCCACACAATATGCAGTAGTACAATCTCTGAACTTAATGATTTTGAAATGGTTAGGAATTAAAGAATTCACCTTTACCAAAAAAGAAACTGCCTATGCGAGTAAGGGGTGCCTGTAGATATAATCAGACTGTGCAGCTTTAACCAAGATTAAATAATGCCCCTGCTGTAGGTGTGCCCGGTGTAGGCCACTTAAAGCGGGGTTCCACCCATGTAAAAGTCAGCAGCTACAAAAAGTGTAGCTGCTGACTTTTAACTATCGGGCACTCACCTGTCCCTCGCTCCAGCGATGCAGTTGCCCGAGGGCTCGCTTTTCTCCCCCGCCCCTTGGCAGCGCCGGCATCATAGCTGTGGGCACCCGGCTTTGGCTAGTCGCTCTGCGCCTTGTGACTGGCTGGCGTATCTTCTGGGACCTGTGACGTGTCCTAGAAGATCGCCGAGAGAGAGAGGAGAAGGTGGACTTCCTTCCTGGAGCCGCGGCGCCAGGGGAAAAAGTGGACCTGGGACCCTGTGATACAGGGTCCCTGGTCACCCCCCAAAAAAAAGACATGCCAATTGTGGCATATCGGGGGGTCACTTACCTTCCATTAAAGCGGAAGTTCCACTTTTGGGTGGAACTCTGCTTTAAAGAGGAAGTCATCTCAGATGGGGTTTACTTTCCTCTACATTCCCCTGCAAAGTAGATGCATAATGGGCCACTATGCATCGCATAGTGGCCCATTATGTGTGACTTACCTGCAAATGAAGCCTGCGACATCCAGCACTGTCCCCTGTGCTGGCAGCGTCCGTCTTCTGCCCCTTTTCCTTCCGGGGCTGTGACTCCGGCTCTGTAACTGGCCGGAGTCGCGTGACGTCACTCCCACGCATGCGCGTGGGAGCCGCCAGTCACGACACGATCACAGTGAAGAAACGGCACGGAGGCTGTTTCTTCACTGCGCATGTGCTGAATAACATTGGCACATTTAGTACACTGAATATCTCCTGAACCGTGCAGTTCACGAGTTGACAACCGCTTTAATTCACTTTCTGAAGCCAGGCCAGAAAAACTTCCAGAGATCATCCCGTCCTGGTGGGGGTGAGCAGTAATGGCTGGGGGTGTCTTAGCAATGTCCTGACAACAAGGCAGGACAGGATGATGCCGTCTCTGCAAGTTTTTCGGCCAGGCTTCAAGAAGTATTTATATGATCTACACCTATAGCAAGGGCATTATCCAACTTTAGTCAGAGCTGCACAGTTAGTTTATATCTGAAACTATGTATGCAATCTTTTGGTAAGGCCCCTTTCACACTTATGAGACTTGTCCTGCAACTTGGGACTGCAAAGTCGCATCACAAGTCGTTCCCCATTATTTACAACGAGTACCGTTCATATCTGTATGACTTTGAAGTCGTGCCGACTTCAAAGTAGTCCCTGCATTACTTTGGCCTAACTTTGATGCAACTTGAGGTCCATAGACTTCAATGTTAAACCATCAACGTCGCATGCAAATAGCACCTGAATAATATATTTGTGATTTCTGTACGACTTTGTAATATGTTTTAATTGGGCCAAAGTTGCTACAAAGTCCAACCAAAGTCGTACTGATCCCAAATCGCAGTAAAATCGTGTCACACACGTGTGAAAGTAAGGTGAACTAATCAAAGCAACTCTATAGGGAGCCTAAAGGAATCAAAGTAATGGTGACTATTTGCAGCAGGTTTTACAAGATTCCTGCTCTTAGCTGCAGAGCACCACCTTAATCTACTGATGGAGCTCTTCTAAATTTTATATAAGCACTGACTTTCTTCAAGTGACCCTGTCCATGCCTATATCGGCCATCAGCAGGCCCATTTAATGCATAGTCGTACACAATGGTGTGTATATCGCATGACAAAACAATTGTCCCATTAGATCACATTAGATCACACACTCTCCTACGGTCCATTTAATGTCATTCCAGCCAAGATGTATTCTCTCCCCCGCTCCCATTTTGGGTAGAGCGGGGAAGGGCTAGAAGTTTTGCCAAGTTTTTTATTTTTTATCTGTGACCCTGCTGGAAAAATGTCTTTATGGACCTTGCTTTGTGCACTGGGGTTGTTTTTCAGAGGTTGGGCTTGGCCCCTTAGTTCCAGTGAAGGGAACTCTTAAGGTATCAGCATACCGAGACATTTTGGACAATTTCATGCTCCCAACTTGTGGGAACAGTTTGGGGATGGCCCCTTCCTGTTCCAACATTACTGCGCACCAGTGCACAAAGCAAGGTCCATAAAGACATGGACGAGCAAGTTTGGGGTGGAGGAACTTGACTGGTCTGCACAGAGTCCTGACCTTTGGGATGAATTAGAGCGGAGACTGTGAGCCCGGCCTTATCGTCCAACATCAGTACCTGACCTCACAAATGCTCTTCTGGAAACATTCCCATAGACACACACACATACTTTTTGTACAAAGTATACTATGGACTAGACACCTATGGAGCTGCAGCATATTTTATTAATCTGGAGCTATATCTTCCATCAATTCATCTGCTTGCCCCAGTATTACTGATGCATTTGTATTGTATATTTACTAAATCAGTGGTTCTCAACTCCTGTCCTCAGGACCCACCAACAGGCCAGAATTCAAGTATTACCTTGGGGAGTTGCAGACTAGAATACTGCAATCACTGAGATGCAAATAATATCACCTGTGATGCATTTCAGTTATCCTGCAAACCTGGCCTGTTAGTGGGTCCTGTGGACAGGAGTTGAGAACCACTGTAATAAATGAAACCATTTGTGGATCTGTGCTGTACCCAGTGGCTTCCTGATTTGTGGTCAGAAGGACTGACCGGCTGTTGTTGACTACAACTCGTAGCAATAGTAGTATTCCTGTTGGGTGAGGCATTCTCAGTTCCGAGCACACCCTCCAAATTGGATCCCTTTTTAATAAGCCTGACTTTTTATGTAGCATCCCTTGGGTGTGAACAATGTACCCACACCCACTCCTTATTCATCTCCGCTGCAGAGCAGATTAGGAGTTTACACAAAAATAGTCCGTTGTTGTCTCCTGTTTACAATGTGGGAAGTAGGCCTGTATGTTTGTGTGTCAAGTTTTCTCGCAGTTTGTCATAGAGATCCTGTTGGCTTATTTCCATCTCTTATATCATTTTCTTGCTGGTATTAAAGTGGAACGCCAGCCAAAACCTTGCCTTACCTACTAGTCTTGAATAGTGTAGGGAAGGGTTATAACCAGTGGTGGCCCATCCATTAGGGGCGCCGCCCCCCATCCATGCGTCCGACCCCCTGATCTACATGCAGTGCGCCGGATGCATGGATTCCAATGGGGGGGGGGGGGGGTGTTTCTTTAAAGCACATGACTAGAGCTGATTAATTGATTATATGATTAATTGGCTTCAAAAAGTGTGGGCTCAGGGCCCTCGGGCCCTCTTCCCCAACAGCAGCTCAGTGACAAAATCGGGAACTGTGTAAACCCCGCTCACTCTCTGCTCTCCTCACAGACCTGACACGGGTGGGGGGCGCCACTGGTTATAACGTCTGATTTATACCTACTTCCTGATCCAGGGAAATAACAGGAAGTGAGTGTAACAAGCACGTTTCTGTGTCCATGAGTGACAGGTGTTTGCGTACAGCCACCTGTACAATTCCATTGATAGGCTGTGACTGTAGGCATCACCACATATCCAAGTGTCTTCAGGTACGGGTGACTGGCCCCTGGGGATCCATGGGTATGCATCCATTCATTTACACCATAAGCCCTGGTTCACACTGCCACGACTTGTCATGTGACTTGAGACTCACATCTATAAACGGCGGCTCGTGCGCAGCTGGCGGGCGGGAGCGCGCTGGCGAGGGTGCGCTCTTGTGCCCACCGCACTCTGCAGGGGTGTGCTGGTGGCTCGGGCAGACCCAATGTCCACCAGCGAGCCGCGATGACCTGGCAGAGAGAAAGAACTGGGAGTCACCATTGTAATCACAGCGGTTCCCCACTCTGTCAGTGGGCATTTAAAAGATCTACTGATCCCTGGCACTGGGATCAGTTAGATCTCTTATATCCCTGGCAGCCCAGCCCTCTCAAAGTTAGAACACGCCAAGGGAACACAGTTAACCCCTTCACTGCCAATGACATTTATACAGTGGATATTTACATTTCTGATCGCTGTATAAATGTCATTGGTCCCAAAAAAGTGTCAAAAATGTCCAACATGTCCACCCCAATATCAAAGTCCTGATAAAAATCGCAGATCGCTGACATTACCAGTAAAAAAAAAAAAATTGTAAAAATGCCAGAAATTAATTCTCATGGTTTGTAAACGCGGCAACTTTTGCGCAACGCAATCAATAAACGCTGATTGCAATTTTTTTTTTTTACCAAAAATATGAGGAAGAATATAAATCGGCCAAAACTGATGAATACATTTTTGTTTTTCTATATTTTTTTTTTGGATTTGTATTTTAGCAAAAAGTAAGAAATATTGTTTTTGTTTTGCAAAATTGTCGCTCTTTTTTTGTTTATAGCAGTGATCAGAAATCACGCAGAGGTGATCAAATACCACCAAAAGAAAGCTCTATTTGTGGGAAAAAAGGGCGCAAATTTTGTTTGGGTACAATGTCGTACGGCCGCGCAATTGCCAGTTAAAGTGATGCAGTGCCGAATTGCAAAAAGTGCTCTGGTCCTAACATGGGATATCCTTCTGAAGGTAAAGTGGTTAAAGGAGAACTTCATTAAAATAGTTAAGAGACTGTATAGGAACCATCAACTGTTGAGATAATTAACACTTTGGTGAGAAGTATTTAACCACTTGCCCTCTGGAAGATTTACCCCCCTTCATGACCAGGCCATTTTTTGGCATTACTTTAACTGCCAATTGCACGGTCATGCAACGCTGTACCCAAATACATTTTCTGCCTTTTTTCCCATCCCGGCACTTGTAGATCGGCTTCTGCTGTGGCCTACTGGTGGCGTGCTTGCTGCCCCCTAGGCAGTAGTGCAGAATCATGTATTTATACGTGATTTTGCGCAGCAGTGCCGCCCTGTAGCACTATTTCTTCTATAGGGCTGTCCTTAAGTGGATAATGTGCAGTATTGTGCATTGTGGGAGATTAGCTTGTGGGGATCACCTTTCCTGGGAAAAAGGCAGCGTGCAGGCACAACTTTCTTAAAAGTCTGGCGGGTTGCCAGGTTTATTATCAAAGGTTGCAGACATAATAAATAAACAAAATAGTAAAACAAAATCTTGCTGTCCGGCACTAAACTAATACAAAGCAGGATGCCTCCCTATACGATGTTAGGGCTTGTCCCTGACACCTCTAAACAGACGCAAATCTTTACTTCCTTGCAGTCTTTAGAGCAACCAAAATCCAGCTCTTAGCTCTCTGTTTTAGCACACTGAGACCCAGGGTGAGCTCCTGTGAGATTTCTTCCTGGTTATTTGACTGCACCTGCAAGTGGGCTCAAGTCACAAAATCCTCTCCGGAACCAAGCCTGCCAAGGTGGCTGGTAACACCTGGACCGGATTCCATCTTGGTCCCTTCAAAACTAACATATGCGAGTTGACAAATGGTGTCCGTCCACTACTGCGCCTCGCATAACGTCACAGTATATAGTGCTGTGCGTAAGGCAAGCACAGGGGTTGGGGATGTGCATTGGGTTTAGGAAACATAACACAGACTGCAAGGGTCCAGGGTGTATAATGCAATGTGTTCAATGATCAGTAGTATGTAAATGAGAGCTGTAGTCAGTGCTGGGTTTAGGAATACATGACACGCAGAGAGCATAGTCCAGGAGTACATGATGCAGGGAACAGGCTTGTTATACACAGAATGTGGGGGACAGGAGTGTGTAATGCACAGAATGCTGGGGACAGGAGTGTGTAATGCACAGAATGCTGGGGACAGGAGTGTGTAATGCACAGAATGCTGGGGACAGGAGTGTGTAATGTGCAGAATGCAGGGGACAGGAGTGTGTAATGCACAGAATGCTGGGGACAGGAGTGTGTAATGCGCAGAATGCAGGGGACAGGAGTGTGTAATGCACAGAATGCAGGGGACAGGAGTGTGTAATGCACAGAATGCAGGGGACAGGAGTGTGTAATGCACAGAACGCAGGGGACATGAGTATGTTATACACAGAACGCAGGGGACAGGAGTGTGTAATGCACAGAATGCAGGGGACATGAGTATGTTATACACAGAATGCAGGGGACATGAGTATGTTATACACAGAATGCAGGGGACAGGAGTGTGTAATGCACAGAATGCAGGGTACAGTAGTGTGTAATGCACAGAAGGCAGGGGACAGGAGTATGTTATACACAGAATGCAGGGGACATGAGTATGTTATACACAGAATGCAGGGGACAGGAGTGTGTAATGCACAGAATGCAGGGGACAGGAGTGTGTAATGCACAGAATGCAGGGGACAGGAGTGTGTAATGCACAGAACGCAGGGGACATGAGTATGTTATACACAGAACGCAGGGGACAGGAGTGTGTAATGCACAGAATGCAGGGGACATGAGTATGTTATACACAGAATGCAGGGGACAGGAGTGTGTAATGCACAGAATGCAGGGTACAGGAGTGTGTAATGCACAGAATGCAGGGGACAGGAGTGTGTAATGCACAGAATGCTGGGGACAGGAGTATGTTATACACAGAATGCAGGGGGCAGGAGTGTGTAATGCACAGAATGCAGGGGACAGGAGTATGTTATACACAGAATGCAGGGGACAGGAGTGTGTAATGCATGGTAAGAGTCAGGAGTGCAAAACTGAGTACAGGAGTCAGGGGTGTGTAACACACAGTGTAGGGGATAGGAGAGTACAAAATCGCTCCCCCCCACAAGCAATAATCTTCCCCCCACTTTACCCTTTCAGAAAAAAATCCCACTACCTCCCCTCCAAAAAAAATAAAAATCCAGCACTAATTTGCACGCTCACCCCAGTACAGATCCTCCCTTCCCCTCACATAGATCTTCTTTCCCCGTCTCTAGCACAAGTTGTGCATCCTCCCCAAAATCACTGTCCCAGCGCAACTCATCCTGGTACAAATACCCCACTCCCAAACACCCTCCCAGCACAAATCTCGTACTCGTGCAGAAGCTTAGTATTGGCACCGATACCGGTATCAATGAAGCCCTAATTTGTACGGAGTACAAATCTGACAGCCACACAGCGGGGTTGCTTTACTAAAACTGGAGAGTGCAAAATCTGGTGCAACTTGGCATGATAGCCAATCAGCTTCTACCTTCAGCTTGTTCAATAAAGCTTTGACATTAAAACCTGGAAGCCGATTGGTTTCTTTGCACAGCTGCACCAGATTTTGCACTCTCCAGTTTTAGTAAATAAACCCCAATGTGTGGAGGCAGTCGTTTAGAACCGCATGAATGTAGCCTAATGGGTCCAATATTGTTTGTGACTTGCCCCCCATTAGAGGATCGGTACCCGGCATGAACAGCCCCCAGTGCTGACTGGTCCTGGGAGATTTTCTGCTGCCTCTGCACGGTGGGAGAACAGTGTCACATTCTATGAAGGTGCAGTACAATTGAAGTGCATATCATCAGCATAAATTAGACAGTCAGCCCACATGTCACAGAAGTGTGAGGTATAAAGTCATAGCACTGGCTGCTGCATAGAGGCTGCCTTTAACCTGTTCCTGGCTGGCATGCAGGCGATGATTACATAAGGCAGCCTTGAGCTGGTGGCTCCCCATCCCCCCTCCCTGTACACCACCCCTTCCTCCAGGCTCTGTACCCTGTAATGTGAATCTAGAGGCAGATGCAGGAGGTGGGGCCCATCTCTCCCAATCAGCTCAGTGACACTGGCACATTAGCTCACAGCTTAAAGCCTGGAGCATATCTTTTATTTTGTGTGTAATTAATTAATCAGTGTCTGAAAGCACAAGAGATAGCGGAGTCAGGGAGGAAAATATTCTATGGGAGCTGCTGGGAGTCGTGAAAGAAGGATGTTTCCCCCCTACTCTGTGTCCAGCAGCCCAGTTAGTGGATGTGTTCTGATGGACCTGTAACCTGTGCATGTGGCTGCAATCAGCAGCGCTCTCTTCAAATCCTCTAAGCTGCTTCCCCTCAATCTGCTCTGTAGCCCAGTCTGTACCACTGCAGTTATCCTGCCGCTGAAGATGGAGCCGTGTTCCCGGGGGATTTACACGCAGGCTTCTAAGCGGTTAAAGTTGGAAGAGGTATGTTGTTAGCGTAGTTTGCTTGTTATTGTAGCTTCATGTCCACCCGTGTAATTATTATAGATATTTATATAGCATCACCAATGTATGCAGTGCTTTACATACTGTACATTCACTTCAGTCCCTGCCTTCAAGGAGCTTACAGTCTGTCTCCTATACATACACATACTAGAGCCAATTTATACAGGAGCCAATTAACACTATTCGCATGTCTTCAGAGTCTGCGAAGAAACTGAAATACCCAGAAGAAACAACGTAAGCACAGGAAGCATATACATACTCCATGCAGGTAGTGTCCTTGCTGGGGCCAATTTGGACTGCGGCCAGTTATCCTACCAGAATGTTTTTAAGTGTAGGAGGAAACTGGAGTACGCAGAGGAAACCCACACAAGAACGGGGTGAACATGCAAACTCCATGCAGGCAGTGCCCTGCTTGAGGCCCGTTTGGACAGGAGCCAGTAAACCTACCAGCATGTCTTTGGCGTGTGGGAGAAAACCAAAATAGCTGGAGGAAACCCACACAAGCACAGGGTGAACATGCACACTCCATGCAGTTCATGTCCTGGTTGGAGCCAGTGGGACAGGAGCCAGTAAACCTATCAGCATGTCTTTGGAGTGTGGGAGGAAATCTATACAAGCACAGGGAGAGCATGCAAACTCCATGCAGGTAGTGTCCTGGTTGGAGCCAATGGGAAAGGAGCCAGCAAACCTACCAGGATGTCTTTGGAGGAACTGAATGTAAGCGTAGGGAGAACATGCGAACTCCGTGCAAGTAGTGCCTTGTCTAGGTAAATCAGTCATTAAAGGGCTAGAACACATGCCGCTCAAACAGCACACCCATATCTCATCATCTTCTCCATTGACACCCAAGAAGTTTGGGCAGGGAGACCTCTACCCATCCTCGATTTGCTTCAAACATGCAGTACCTTGTAGAAAAGGGAATGATAGGTGCCGCTAGCTCAAGGATTTGGCCACACACTGTAAATTATCTGTGGGTAGTAACCAATGTTCACCAGATAAAAGCATTAATTATCGGTTTTTAGGAAAGCCTTGTATGGTCCGGTTATCTCAAATAACGTGAAAACGAAACACTTCTCTTGTAGCCAGTTACCAGCCTGATAACTGGCCCTGCTTCCCATTTTTATTGGGCTGATTCTGACCTTTGATGGGGTGGTGATCATCAGCACATGGCCATTTTCCAACTGATGTCAGGGTTAGATGGTTCTTTTTGCTACGGGGCAAAGGGGAGGCTTGACGTATGGTAGGTCTCCATTCATAAGACTTGTTTGTTCTGGCACTCCAGTAACTTGTGCGAGAATGGGTGAATATGTTGTCCTTGATTTCAGGGCAATATCTGCCTATCTTCAGGCAGCCTAAAGCTGACCATACACTTTACAATCTAATTGTACAATCTCCTTTAGAGCTTGCTGGATTTCGCCCCAGTTCACACCAGTAGGACTTGTCATGTGATTTGGTAGTTTAAAATCGCATGACAAGTCACACCCTCTTTGTGCCTATGGAACAGTGGGACTCCGACTTGCCCCGATTTTGAAAAGGTTCCTGCACTATTTTTGACGATTTCATGTTCGACTTGAATAAACATCTGTGCATAAAGCCGCGCAGATGACGGCAAGCCGCGCGTGAAATCACACCGACCGGCGGCTTTGACATTGCGCTGAAGTTGCGTGATTTCAAAGCCGTATTTGATGTGAGTGCTATTATTTGTAGGGATTGTTTTATGTAGTTTTGGTAAACATAAAGAAGATTGTACAATCAGATTGTTGTCTGGCTATAGATAGACAGATATGTGAGTGTAGTCAATGGGACATCTACTTGTGTATAATTTATGTGCGTTTCACTTTTTTCAGGTCACGGGCTTTTTTCATTTTATTACATTGTGCATGAAGCAGACAAGTGTTTCCATTGGGATATTTCTAGCTCTTGTATGAATTGTATACAGATTGTCACCAGTGATGCTTTAGAACAGAGGAGCTGACATTTTGAAGATTTTTTTTTACACATTTCTGGCTAATAGGGTAACTCACAAAAAAGTGATCACGATTCTTGCGGCGTAACATCTTACATATACAAAAAAATTGGGCTAACAGCACTGTTTAGTTTTTTTTTTTTTTTTTTGAAAGTGTCATTTTTCCCAAAAAAATTGAGTTTGAAAGACCGCTGCACAAATACAGTGTGACATAAAATATTGCAACAACTGCCATCTTATTCTCTAGGGTCTCTGTTAAAAAAAATGTATAATGTTTGGAGGTTCCAAGTCATTTTCTAGTAGAAAATAGTGGATTTTTATTTCTAAGCAGCAAATGTCAGATAAGATTTAGTCTTTAAATGGTTAAACTGAACTCTTCTATACAGGGGAGTTCAACCCTCTGATAATTTTAAACATAGTATATTTTTTACTACTTTTATCAACTTGACTTGGCTCTCTGCCCAGACTTGGCAGTCTGCCCAGACTCAAGTCGCTCCGACTTTAGAGAAAGATTCCTGGGGAGACTTCAGGCGACTTGCATGGATTTCTATTACAGTCAAGTCGCGCTGAGTTGCCCCGCAAGTCGGACTCCATTAACTGCACTGAAAATCGCGGTAATGCCTGATGGTGAATCAAGATCGCGATTTTAATAGGATTAATCGTGCAGCTCTAAAAAAAGATGATCCGACTCCCCCAGAAATGACCGTTTCCCCCATCTGCACACTTGATGTGGATGGGGGAAATCCTTCCAGATGATTCATTATATTCAGAAAGCCTTCCCACCATGAGAATACACTGATCAGTGCTGCTGAGAATTTTAAATCCAAAACTTAAAGCGGAGGTCCACCCTCCCCAGCAAAGAATTAAAAGTCAACAGCTACACATACTTTAGCTGACTTTTTTAAAAATATTAGGACTTACCAGTCCTGGGATGCAGCGATGTCGGCACCCCAGCTGATGTTTCCACTGGCTCTCAGGTGCTGCCGCTGCCATTTGTAGTAAGGGAAACCAGCAGTGAACACTTTTGGCTTCACAGCCGGTTTCCTACTGCGCATGTGCGAAGCATGCTGCACTTTCTGAATGGCCCTGCAGCAGGGGAAGGAGGAAAATAAATTACTGTTTATCTGCTTCCATTGCTGAGTGAGGCACTGATGATGTATCCCTGGCCTCATAACTGGATCCTGGCACTGATGATGTATCCTTGGCCTCACGGCTGGATCCTGGGAAGGCTACATCACCAGTGTCTTCCTGGAAAATCTTGTCTGTAAATTAGGAAATCTCAGGGAAGGAAGGAATTTCTTCCCCCTCAGATGACATACATTGTCACAAGTTCCAGAAGGCAGACCTAGAATTCCAGAAATAAAGGGACATTGATTCGTCTGCCTTGGGTGAAAATGGTCACCAGGAGAAAGGAAAAATAAACATATTCAAAGAATAAAAGGCCTGCGGTTATCTAGAAGTACCGGTTTGTAGATTGTCTTTACAAAACATTTCTAAAGTTGTCTTTGTTGTAACCTTTATACCCCTTTCACACTTGTGCGACTTGTCCTGCGATTTGGGACTGCCGAGTCCCATGACAAGTTGTTCCCCATTATTTCCAATGAGTAACGTTCATATCTGTACAGCTTTCAAGTCGTGCCGACTTCAAAGTAGTCCCTGCATTACTTTGGTCCAACTTTGATACAACTTGAGGTCCATAGACTTTAATGTTAAAAGTCTCATGCAAATCGCACCTGAATAATATAGATGTGATTTCTGTAAGACTTTGCAATATGTTTTCATTGAGCCAGAGTTGCAACAAAGTCGGACAAAAATTGCTGTAAAAAAAGCGGCAAAAAATTGCGGTAAAGTTGGGTCGCACAAGTGTGAAAGGGGCCTTAAAATAAGGGTGAAGTTCCTTTCGAAGATCTGTGCTAACCCTCCCTATACAGGGGCTGAATTGTGCTTTAAACTTTTTGCTAAAGATGTCCAAAGCTTGCTGAAAGCTCTACCAATGCGTGACAAAATCGTGCTGTACAGACTGCTCTTATACAAGGCCTGTGGTGGAAACCATGCTTTGAAAGATGCTAGACTTTGGGTAGCCCAGGCTTCCTGGTATGATGGTGGGGCACCAAAAAAAGGTCAATTGATAAAACGCTCGTCTCTGGGATAAAATTGTCCCACCCCTCCCTTCCCCTATAACTGATTGTTAAAAGAGCTACCCCCTTGGGTGGGACTTTAAATAGGTAAACCAAACCACATGTAAAAAAATATATTTCTCCTACGTTCACTGACAGACGCAGCTTCTTCTTGACTTTGTGGGGTTTTATGTTCGTCTTACTAGGAGTTAACTAGGCAGGGAAAGAGTTCAGCTGGCCCCTCCCCTGGGGGCCGTCCTCCTTTCCTACATTAAAACCCCCCCTCACAGAGGACTCTCCAGTTTCAATGCCTAGTTTGCAAGGAGTTGACCTGGCTTCCCTATGGGAACTGCGGTCCTATTGTGACCATTTTTCTTTTTTATTTTCTTTTTTCTTTTTTTCTTTTTTCTGCAATCAAGATGATCTGCTATCAAGAAGCCGGTCGGGGCATCGAGGGTCTTGTGCTCTGTACTTTCCCCGACCTGGCCAACATGATGCGAGGCCGGCCCCAACACAGGGACCCGCAGCATCTTACCCGTTCCGTGCGGGTGGCCCGGGGCGAGATCCCCCATTTTGGTCCCCTTTCCGATTCGTTCGGCAGGGTGACCCTGGGCCTGCAGCAATCCCCCGCCAAGGGTGGAAAGTCTGCATCCGGG
>BLSH010499911.1:2176436-2197076 GCA_018402905.1 Glandirana rugosa
CTGTCGTAGTAAGGGTGTTCCACTGTCAAGTATAATCAGGTATTTACCGACGGTATATATGGTCGAGTACGTTTTTCAGGGTCGTGTTTCCAGTCGGAGGTCCCCCTGGTCTTCGGTTCACGGTTGTCGTGAGTTTTTCTGTCTCTCCTCTCCGCGGAGATTCACGTCTGAAATTTTCCAAAAATAATATTTGGTTAACCGTTGAGTGTACCTCCTCTAATCCATTTTCGTGTATCCTTTCCACCAGGACATCTTTCAAAGTAGTCAATCTGCAGGTCTTCCGTCCTTCGGTAGTCGTGACGGTGCTAGTATCAGTCTCTAGGGACAGTCTACCCTTTGGCCGACGAGGTGTGGAGTCGTACTGACCCGTACGACTCCAGTACACCACTGAAAGGATTCAAAACTGTCCTACAAAGAGTTTTGAGTCTTTATCGTTTCACACTCTCACATCTCCACCCACCCCGTTTCTTTGCTGGAGCTCGGTGGTTGGAGTTGTGATGTCAGAAGACTCCCCACCCACCTCTACACTCTCACACTTTGCTATTTCTGAGTTTTGAGAAACATCCTGTCAAAACTTAGGAAAGTCACCACATGACCTCAGCATGCCCAGTCATGCTGAGGTGTGGAGCAGCCGGTTTCCCATCTGACAGGGATCTCTGACTATGATCGTGGCAGTGCTGATGGCTTCCTGCCTTCTGGACGTCTAACTGATGAAACTTTCTACAGGACCACCTTTCCTATGTGCTTTTACCTAATCTCCTCCATGTGAGTTGCCAATTGGTTTATAATAAAAACCTTTTAAAGTCTGCACTTAGAGGCGCCTCTCCTCTCTGTCTTTTTGAGTGCTGTTGGCACTTGGCTTCTGGTCCCCCTGGAGGCTGACCTTTGTGCTGGGACTTTTTGCATGAGCTGGTATATATGGCAGCCATTTATGGACTAATATGAACTGTCACCTTGTGGGAATGATGCAATCCTTGGGTGTTGTGCCTATACTTGTGTGTGTGGAGCAGCCAATCCTGGCAGAGCTGGAGAAAAAAGGAAGAGGGGATGTGAAGCTTTGTCTGCTCGTGCATGAGATAAGGAAATTACCTGTCACTCACAGCATGGGGAAGAAATTGTCACCTATTTATCTGTGTAGTTTTTTTTTTTCTTACTGAAAAAAAGATTAGAGGATTGCTCAGAGCTGGATTAACTCTTCGTGGCAAGACTGAGCACAGATGACATGACATCCTGTACTCTACAAGATAGAAGTTTTAATTAAAATTTTTTGGTGGGGGGTTTAAATCGACTTTAACCACTTGCCGACCACCTCGCATAACGGCGGCAAAGTGGCTCTGCTGCGCAAATCAGCGCCTATAAACGGTGATTTGCGCAGTTGCAGGCGTGCCCGCCGCACGCTGTGTGAGTGTCGCCACCGGTCGGGCAGATTCGATGTCCGCGATCGCCTAATACAGAGGCAGAACGGGGAACCGCCAATGTAAACACAGCGGTTTCCCATTCTGTCAGGGGACATGACAATGATCTACTGATCCCAGTGATCGGGATCAGTTCGATCTGTCATGCCCCTGCCAGCCCAGCCCCCACACAGAACACAGTGAGGGAACACATTAAACCCCTTGATCGCTCCCTACAGCTTAACCCCTTCCCTGCCAGTGACATTTATACAGTAATCAGTGGCTATTTTTAGCTCTGTTCGCTGTATAAATGTCATTGGTCCCAAAAAGGGTAAAAAATGTCCGATCTGTCCGCCACAATATCGCAGTCCCAATAAAAAATCGCAGATCACCACCATTACCAGTAAAAAAAATAAAAACGCCATAAATCAAGTCTCATAGTTTGTCGATACGATAACTTTTGCTTTACCCAATCAATAAATGCTTTATCAAAAATATGTAGAAGAATACATTTTGGCCCAAACTGATGAATAAATTTGTGTTTTTATTTTTTATTTTTTGCATATGTATTCTAGCAAAAGTAACTTTCTGATCGCTGTATAAATATCATTGGTCCCAAAAAAGTGTCAATTGTCCGATCCGCAATGTCGCAGTCCCGATAAAAATTGCAGATCGCCGCCATTACTAGTAAAAAAAAATCCCCTATTTTGTAGACGCAATACGTTTTTCGCAACCCAATCAATATACGCCTATTGTGATTTTATTTACCAAAAATATGTATCGGCCTAAACTGATGAATACATTTTTGTGGGTTTTTTTTGTATTTTTTTTTTTTGGATATGTATTATAGCAAAAAGTAAGAAAAAAATTGTCTTTTTCCCAAAATTGTCACTCTTCTAGCGCAGAGGTGATCAAATACCACCAAAAGAAAGCTCTATTTGTGGGAAAAAAAGGATGTTTGGGTACAACGTCGCACAACCCGGCAATTGTCAGTTAAAATGACGCAGTGCCAAATCGCATAAAATGGCCTGGTCATTAAGGGGGCAAATCCTTCCGGGGCTGAAGTGGTTAAATATAAAGGTTTGTAGATTGGTCACTAGAGTGCACAGACTTCATTGTGAAATCTTTCCAGGACCTCTTTGTTGTGACTCTGGTCCAATCACTGTGGCACTGAATTTATCTCTGTGGGTGATTTGGTATCTATTTTGGTTTTCAGCCACTGCATTCATTGATGGTTGTGGTTATTCTGTGTCACTGTGTGGTGCTGACACGTTTGGCTAGTCCTATGGGGTTTGGCAGCTCCTGTACCATATGATCTTCCTATAATCCATAAGTCACTTTCCTGGTATATGTGAGTGATAGAGCCCTGGAACCTGGTGGGCAGGAGTTTCCCAGGGTCCTGAGCAAGGCAGATTTCTTAGCAGTCAGTGTCTGTTGTCAGCAGTTTTGTCTTTCTGGGTATAAAGTCAGCAGAGGAAGTTACAGCGCAGAAGTCCATCCAAAATCACTATTGTAAACCACCAAGTGTAATTTTGTTGTGGTGAATTGACATGTTCCTTCCTCGTTCAGATTGTGCGTTATTTTCCTGTATTGCACCAGTGCTGGGGTAGATGGTATACAATATGCCAACGTGATAAAAGGATTTTTTAGAATGGCTCCTTGTTAAGTGGCATGCCAAGCAAAGTCACATTGTTATGGAACATTTTGGAAACAGCAGGGGAATCTTTGTTACTTTTATCATTTATAGTGTAAATCTCAGCCTTTCAGAAGAAAGCAGCTTTCAAGAGCGCTGGGTATGGCGGATTCCAAATAACTTCGCACACGATATCACTGCTGTGTACAATGAATCTGGCCACTGACAGGTTTGGCAGCAACATCAGCGCACGGCCACATGCCAAAGCACTCTTCTTTTTGTTTGTGGATGGATTAAAAATGTACATTTGCTAGTTAGTGTCATAGTTGCCAGGTTCTGTAATGCTTTACTGCTAAACGGGTGTTCAGTGTGGTCTCCGAGGACGATGGATCACTATAAATCCAACTGCAAAATATGTTTATATTGGATTATAAATACTGTTCACATTTTAGATGTTGTCCATCGGTTAATGTTTTTGGGGCTGGATGGGGCCCTTTGCTTCCTTTTATCCAACCCTTGGGGCAATATTTCACCCTGTGACAGCATTGGGGCACTCCCCCCCCCCCCCCACTGACATCAATGAAGGGGCACAATTCCACCCCACTGACACCAATGAAGGGGCACAATTTCACCCCACTGACACCAATGAAGGGGCACAATTCCACCCCACTGACACCAATGAAGGGGCACAATTCCACCCCACTGACACCAGTGATGGGGCACAATTCCCCCCACTGACACCAGTGATGGGGCACAATTCCCCCCACTGACACCAGTGATGGGGCACAATTCCCCCCACTGACACCAGTGATGGGGCACAATTCCCCCCACTGACAACAGTGATGAGGCACAATTCCCCCCCACTGACACGAACGATGGGGCACAGTCCCTACCAATGACACTAATGATGGGGCACAGTCCCTCACAATGACACCAACGATGGGGCACAGTTCCTCCCAATGATGCCAACAGTGGGGCATGATTCTTACAAAATTACTTCGATTGGGCACAATTCCTCTCACTGACACCAAGATGGAGCATTGTTTACTACCACTGATGCCAGAGCATTTTCTACTTCCAGTGACCACATTCCGGCCCCCCCTAAAGTCTGAAGGATTGGCCCTTTCTTTAGGAAGTTTAAAGACCCGTATTCTTAGGCTCCATGCACACTGGACGCTATAGGGCTCTTTCAGCATCGGGCAGGAGACGCTGCTTGCAAAACGTTCTATTTGCAGTGTTTTGTAAGCAGCGTTCAGCAGCGTTTTTCGGCATCTGCGTTTTTTTGGCGTTTTTTTTTTAACTTCATTGGCTTCCATTGAGGACTGCAAAAAACGGCAAACGCCGATATACCGGCGTTTAGCGGCGTCTGGCGTTTTTTGTGGTCAGGAGAACGACTTTTGAACGCCAATTCAGGGCGTTCAGATAACAGCCCAAAAACGCCACTGCTAATAAAAGACAATAAACGACCATGTGTGCATGGACACATAGGATAAAATAAAGTGGCGTTTTTGGGCTGTTAAAGAAAAAAACGCCAAAATGACCAAAAACGGTCGTTTTTGAGATACAGTGTGCATGGAGCCTAAAACATCTGTGGCTGCCTATTGACCTGGGACAGATATACTCCCTAAGGTGGTTTGAAATTCAGCCATTTCAGCAGGGATCGGCCAAATTTCGATACATGTGTGGCCGCCCCTGCTCAACAGAAGTTGATCAGGAATATTAGAAAACCTTTGTCTATCAGTGCGTGCAGCCACTGATCAGTGTACTCTGAAGAGTCCCTCTGTCAGAATAAAATGTCCTGGCTGAGGGGATTCCTCTGTCCACCTCACTTGTGTGCATGGAGGAATACGTTTGTTGTTTTTTTTTTCATACAGACCATTGGTTGAATAAGCCCCCCCCCCAAAGAAAATAAAAGCTGGCCATACATAGAATGAGATTCGGCCAGTCCAGCAGGGACCAGGAGTGCCGATCGTCTTCTGTACAACCGCCCTGCCCAGTTTATCCCTGATCGATCAATGCTGCCGGCTTTAGCTGGCAGCACTGATCAGTGTAGATAAAACCATACATCAGTCTCCCCGCTGTCAGGATACAGTAGCTCAGTGGGAGTGATTCCCCCTTCTATCTTTAATGTGTGGATGGGGGAATGGACTCTCTGTGTGCGGGAACAATGTCCCTCTGACAGAAGCCAGTGATCGTCTTCTTTTTCCCCTCATACGTGAGGGAAAAACAAAATACTGATCACCGATCTTCTGTTTACATCACGTGATCAGCTGTCATTGGCTGACAGCTGATCATGTGGTAAGGGAATGGGACCGCCCCCTTACTCCGATCTGTGATCAGCCAAGTCTCATGGACTTGGTAATCACAAAGCACGCTGCACTTGACCCGCAGGGGCGCGCTGACAGAGCATGCTCAGGAGGATGCACATGGATGCCCTCCCGGCAATTCAGGTCTGCGCTGTAGCCATCTTTCGGCTATAGTATGGACATGAAGAGGCTAAAATAAATTTGATTAAAAAATCAGTTTTTTAATTTTTTTGTATTTTTAAAAAAAATCATTGATTTTTACCCACCCTGGCTTAAAGTGATTGTAAACGATCACCTTGTAAAACAATCCATTCAGTTTAAAATAGAAATGAAAGATAAAACATTTGTGTATGGATATAGAAAAAAAACATTATAAATACTTTTTTCCCCCCGTTATTATAAGTGATGACATTCCCTCTGTTCTCAGCTGCATAAGAGCTGGTGGGAGGAGAAGCAGCAGGACGCTGATCTTCCCAGTGAATGGTTGTGTGGAGGGGGTGTGTCAGGACAAGTCTGATCACTGGTGTGTCCTCCTGCTTAGTGTGGTCCTTTTTTCAATAGGAATGCAAAGGACTGGCAGGAACACCAGGGATTTCACACAAAGGAAGCAATACAAAGAGACCAGGATACTTTTTCATAGCAGTACATGGTACAGCAGGCGCATATCAGGAATATGAAATGTTGGGTTTGCATATTCTTTAACCACTTCAGGTCTGCCCTACAGGACGGCACCTGTGCACCGGAACGTGTGCGTGTGTGTGCTGTCCCCTCAAAATAACTCAACACACAGCCATTAATGTCTAAACCACTGGCAAAAAATTAGTATACCCTTAAGTGAAAATGTCCAAATCGGGCACAAAGTGTCAATATTTTGTGCGGCCGCCATTATTTTCCAGAGTAAAGGAGAGGAGTAGTCGTCTAGGCGTCCAGGAGACCAGACCAGGAAATGGAAGCAAGGTACCGGTCTAAACTAGATACCCGCACCCCCCCCCCCCCCCCAAAAAAAAGACATGCCAATTGTTGCATATCAGGGGGAGAGCAGTATTTAAGCGGAAGTTCCACTTTTGGGTGGAACTCCGCTTTAAGGAGGGCAGGCTGGGAGACACTTTCTTTTACTTGCCAGAGCATCAGGTTCCTCATGATACTAATGGAGAAAAGGGGCAGATGACATCATGATCTCCATGTAGTCCAATCAGAGAACACCTTGTAATTAATGAAGAAAATACAAAGTGTTCTCTGAATGGCAGTATGACCGAGCGAGCCACTGGAGCAGCACCTGGGGGGTCCTAAGTCTTAAGCCCCGTACACACGGGACGACGATCGCATACAACAGGTCGTACTAACGACCATTGTATGTGATATTGATCGTTCGTATGCGCGATTTGAACAGTCGAACATACGACGGTTGTACAAGGGAGTTGTATGAGCAGACTAGAAAACTTGGTCGTACCAACAAGCTCTCATACGACCGTTGTATCGTGTGTACAGAGAAGTTGGTACAACAAGTTGTATTGTGCAAAACATGCATGCTCCGAAGTCAGGAACGGACGGATGCTAATTACATGCACCTGAATGTACTTCTGCGGTCGTACGATTGTGTAGTGCAGTCAGTATGCTACATACAACAGCCAACATACGATTTAACACGATCGTACGTGCGATCGTCGTCCAATGTGTACGGGGCTTTACTCTATATAGTGCCAACTATTAGTGATTGTCAGCATCCCCAGCGACTCTCTGGTTATCAGATATGAATACTTACATCGAGCCAAGCTGGACAATGTAATGTCTTCCTAAAAGATCATTCCGGAGTTCCTCTTTAGGACCTTTGGAAAGTCAGGTTTCCTTGCATGCAGAGCAATTTCTTCTGCTTTCCTCCCCATACACTTTTATTTGCCCAGATTTAGAACTAACACTTTTTATATACGTAGTTCCCTCAGTGTCCAGCATGGTTAATAAGATTGCATTCATTATTTTATTATCAGGTTATATAGGTTCCATGATGTTTTTTATGAACAAGACCCCCTCCCCCAGCACACCCTTTTTATGTCCTAACAAGAGTTTGAATTCTGTAAAGCCAACAGAAAATATTCTTTTGTCACAGCAAAAATCATTGACTTTGTTGCTTTCGGTTTGCCTCCTGCAGCAGTCTCAGCAGGAAAGGGAGAGGAATTTTTGCGTGCCCCTCCCTGTTGGTAAAGGGGGAGGGTCGGGGATCTCTCAGCTCAGCACTTAACCAGAGGATTTGTGTAGCTGGTGTGCCAGCTGTCGCTAGGAGTAGAGGACACAAGATAAGCCTGCATAGAGGAATGTCCTAGGCCAGCATGTATGTTGGATTGCACTGCACTTATGATGTATATGTTGCGTATGATAAAGCCTTCTTTTTTTTCTACAGCTCCCAGAACAATGAGGCCAGCAACCTTTTTTTTCTTTTTCTCGCCCTCTTGTAAAATGTGCTTGGTGTGACAAGTGTCAGAATAATGAGGTTTTGTTATCGGTCTGTTACATGCATGGCAATTGTCTGACTGAGTGTCAGCTTTCACAGCTAGACTGAAAGCAGAACTGACCTCTGAGAGAGAGACTGCACGGTGCCTCTTGTGTGCTCAGGGACAGCGTTTCTGTTGTCTGTAGCAACCATTAGAGAGGATCTTCACTCTCCCTTTAGGTTCGCCAGCCCTTACCTATCCATACTCCTATGCCCGGCGAAGTCTGATGAAACCTGCTGCTCTGCCGCTACATGCTAGGTCCCATGCCACCACCCTTGTTACTAAATCCATTAGAAGGCTGGCTTCTTGCACCTGGCCCCTGGTGATGCAATGCTGAATATGCACAGTGTGCCTGTCATTGCCTTGAAGCCTTCTGAGATGTGTGATGTGGGTATCCCAGGAGACTTTGGGGGGATACATCATTGTTGCCTAGGTAAGAAAAGCCTGAGGGGGCCAGGCCCCAGAGGTATTAAAACTCGCATTAAAGCAGGCCTTCGCCCTCTCTAACTATTTTAGTTAAAGTAAACTCATGTTTTATGCTAAAATTATTTTTTGATCGCTCTTGGGATATTGGTTTTCTTAAAAGTGGTTGTGTACCCTTACATATAGCCAGTGAAGTGGCTGGCCTCATGTGATACACAGAGATGAAAGAAATCCTCCTACACAAGTTGTACCTGTTTATCTGAAGTCTTCTCTACATCTGTTCAAAGTGCTCAATTTTAAAGCTTGTTTGAGAGTTCAGAAAAAAGGGGTCGGCGAGCTGAAGTTACACTCTGCAGAGCTCAGTGAGGGGAGTTCTGAGAGTTGATTGGAGGGAAGGGACACACCCCCTTCTACACAGCTCAAAGCAACAGAGCTGAGGCTGTCACTCTGCTGGAGGTCCCTAACCTGTCACCTTTTTTTCTTTTCATGTTGATAGTAGAGGAACATAGCAGACGGAAAGGACACTTAGTGCTCTTAATTGAAACAAGTACATGCTGTAGAGGGATATGCTTTGTTCATATTTCATTTCTGAGATTTACAACCATTTTAATGGCTTTTCTTCTACCTGTTGATCCTGCCAGATTTGACTTCCTGGGATAGGGTGACGACATTTGGTCCCAAGGTTTGCTAAAGGGGCTGTGTTGCCATTCTTGGAAGCATGCACAAAATACAGTAAAGTGAAGCATCATGGTGAGTGCAGTCCTTTGCCATAGCTCCCAGCTGTCCCTGATTTGAAACAAATCCCCTCTGTCCCTCTTCATTTGTCCCTCATTTTGGTCTGATCTATATAGTTGTATATAAAATGCACAACCTATCAAAAAGTGTTTCCCAGTGCTAAACCTTTCATCCAAATTCTAAATGACTACATTTGTAAATTTTAAAAGCCAATATAAAAGAATAGTAGTGGTAAAAAAAACACTTATGGGTGTAACCAATATTTTTTGTATAATTCTCCTTTAAGGGGGCGTGGCAGGGGGTGTATCCTATGCCTGCATACATTTGTTAAGGGCCGGTTCACACTTGAGCGGCGCGACTTTGCGGCCCGTTCACATCTAGGCGACTTGTCAGGTGACTTGAGTCGCCTGACAAGTCGCCTCATTGCTGTGCAATGGAACCGTTCTAATAGGAGCGAATCGCTTCGCTCCGACTTAGAAAAATAGTTCCTGCACTATTTTCAGGGAGATCTCAGCACGGCTTGCATTGACTTCTATGATAGAAGTCTCCTTACAAGCCGCGTTGAGATCGCCTGGAGCGGGGCGACTTGCTTCGCCCTGGCAAGTCGCGCCACTCAAGTGTGAACCGGCCCTAATAGGTGTCCCGTGATTCCATGTCAAAAAGTTGGGAGGTATGACTGTGCTGCCTTCTGCATCATCGCAGAGTCCTGTCCAGCCACCTTTGTGGGTCGTACACTCCTGAACCAGAAGCTTTACCTGCAGGGTTGTGCATGCGCCAAAGAAAAGGGCTTTCAAGAAAGCAGTGACCAAGGCTAGGTGTGACCTGAGGCTGATTGTCAAGTTACAGGCTGGTGAAGCATTAGTGACCATGCTGGTGGCTACACTCAATGCAACGTCTTCTCATCCCACTGTAGTGCAAGCAGAGACAGCCTACATGAGAGTGACAGCTCTGCTCTGAATTCAGGGGCCACCATCACATCACAGGAAGCTGCATCAGATGGACTTGACTTACAGGATCAACAGGTATTTGTAGGACTTTACTGGGGGACTAAGAAAAAAACTGTAATAATAATTGAGTACTGAAGCACATATGTTTTAATGGGAGCCTGTCGTTCTACTGTCTAGCAGGTCTTTGTTCTAGAATAACATTGCAATGGGCAACAACAGTTTTGCTTCCAAACTTTTTTCATGCTGGGGATATTTTAAGCTCCCCAATTTGCATAAGTCTATTCTCTCCAGGATTGGGTGCCTTGATGGCACTTTTGGCCCCATCTGTTTGTCCACCTTATCTGATCTTGTTTAGTCATGACAGAGCCCAGTGAGTTTTCATTCTGTCAGCAGAATTGCCATATCCACTGGCCACTGGAACACTTCAAGAAAAAGTTGCCGGCTGTTGATAAGTCTTATAATTAAGTGGAGTATGTTAAGAGCATGCCATAACATGTCCATTCGTGGCGAGTGCTTAGTTATGCTTTGCATATTTGTTTTGGGTTCAGCTCCTGCTTGCTTCAGGTTCATGCTATCGTTCTTTTTTTAGATTTTTGTGGATACTAACATTCAATGCAGGGGGCCTAAATTCACTTGAATGGCTTGGGCTAGGAAGCAGTACTGCCCACCAATTGTAATATGGGATATACAATTTGCTGCAGCTGCAAAGCAAAGTATAGCAACCACAATGTATGCAAGACCCCGAACCTGGCTGCATGTTCCCTTTTCAGTGCGTGTGGGGGAAATAAAACTGAGGCTCAACTGCCTTACCTCCCCCTCTGGCTGTGTGAATGAGGCCTAATGCTAAGATGAAATGGATACATAAAAGGATTGATTTTGCTTGCTCTGGGAAATTGCCGGATATTTCTCTGTAACTGCTCTTCTTTTTTTCTATATAATGATTGGGAGTTGTATTTGTTTTTTTTTGTTTTTTTCTTAAACATTTTGTGTTTCTATATTGTCCTGCTTACAGTGGTTTTATTTCCTTATGGTTTTTGTGAATAGAATGCAGAGCTGTTCCTCAACAACTCAGTTTAAAGTAGAAGTTCACCCTAAAACTAAAATCAGTAAATCTACAGGCATCCACAATCTAAGACTAACCTAACTAGCCCTGTAAAGAAGAAATGCCTATATATACCATTTTTGAAGCCGCTCTGGTCCGGTCCCACATTGAGCTGTCAGCGGCGGCTTCTCTGTGTAGTCGGGTGCAGAGGAGGCCGCCGACAACGGAAACTCCATAGTAACTCTATGGGTGAGGTCACTTCCTATTAATTTCCCAGCCGTTGTCGGCTGTCTCCTGCACAGAACTTCCACCGCTGGAGATGACCAGAGCGGCTTCAGAAAAGGAATGTATACCGATTTATTCTTTATATGGCTAGATAGGTTGGATATATATATATATATATATATATATATATATATATATATGTGTATTTATATATATATATATATATATATATATGTGTGTATTTATCTATCTAGATAGCTTGGATTGTGGATCCCTGTATATTTACAGATTTTAGTTCTGGGGTGAACTTCTACTTTAAAGGGTAACTCCGCTTTCATGGGGGAAAAAATAGCAAATAAAGAAAACATAATATAGCTTGTGCAATTGCGATACAAGTCCTATTGTAAATTAATGTTATTAAAAATTACCTTTCCTTTTCAATCTGTAGCCACTGTAATTTGTAAAATGCCATGCAATATGGCTACCTGGAGTTGTTCTGTACACAGAGTGTGTACTGACCACTCCCCAGAAACATAATTTCCTGCTTGTGTGATTTGGCTCACCAATTTTCCCAGAAGTCTAAGATGCAAGTCAGATTTCAGGCATCCCCTGCAACAAAAATGTCATTTTTGGTGAGATACTTTCAATAGGAACACGTCTAAAGGGATGCAGGCTCAGCAGCTCTGCTGCTGCCACAGCTGACTGTTCACTACGAAACTACTCCCATTAGGCTCCTTTCACACGAGCCTAATCCCCGCTGAGCTGGTGAATGACAGGACCGTCTCTGCACTCCGTGCAGAAACGGACCGGTCACAGCTCCATTCTCCTCTATGGGGGATCGAATGAACACAGACCATCTGTCCATGTTCATCCGATCCGCCAGGCGGATGGAAACTAGGGTTTCCATCCGTCTATATTTGGCGGATTGGATGTCAGCGGACATGTCACCGCTGACATCCGTCGCTCCATTGAGGGCAATGGAGCATCCGTTCAGGTCCACCCGAAAAACTGACAGGCGGACTTGAACGGTCCACTGGTGTGAAAGGACCCTTAGACCCACTTAGCAGAGAGGCACAGAGTAACAATATAATCCTTGCAATGTACATAGATCACCCAGAGGGCAATGTTTTTTTCTCAACAAAAGTGGAGTTATGCTTTAAGGCTACATGTAAGCTAGCCTACCCTGACCGTGGTTATAGGAAACTGCAAAATGCAGCAAAAATGCAAACCACGTTTTACATTTCTCGCAGCTGGTGGTCAAAGCAGCTCTGTCCTGAACGTGATACTTCAATGTTCAGGAGGGGGAGGATGAAGCTTACCTAAATGCGGCAGCTCCTAAACTCTGCTGAAAGCCCATATGTGTACATTGATACATAGGCTTTTATGGGGCTGAGTTTAGAAAAAAAAATGCTAAAAGCTCCTAAACTCAAGTTTAGGAGTTGGCAGTGTACATGAAGCCTAAGGCCTCATGCGCACAGGATGTTTAAAAAACGTTATAAAAACGGCAGTATCGTTTTTGAGCGTGTTTTTAGCGTTTTTTTTTTTTTTTTTTAAATGGGATCAAAAATGTTCAACACTGGTGAACTGCATTTTTGGGCATTTGATCGTTTTTACAGCTGAAAAACTCCTCTCAGAACCCACTAGTCTTGGGTTTTATTTACAGCCAAAAATGCCCTCAATGCACTGCTGCTTTTCCTCCCCCAGCTATTCTGCAGCTGAGAAAAGGGGGAATGTGATCACTTTATAAAAAAGGAAAAAAGTATTTATAATGTTTTTTTATACCTATACAAAAATGTTTTGCCTTTCATTTCTATTTTAAACAGAGTTGTTTTACAAGGTACTCGTTTACAATCACTTAAATTGTCACCCGATTGACCACTCGCCTGTTAGGTGTTGTCACTATAACAAAAAACAACTGCAAATGAAGAAAAAAAAACCTGTAATCAAGTTACCTGGGTAAAAAGTAGTTACTTCAATGACAAAAAATCGTGGTTGGGTCTATACAAAGGCAACATAGCTTTATTTAAATACTTGAATATGTTAGTATATCAAAAATTACACAAAAATGACCCCCAGCATTAGAGGAATCACCCAAGTTAAGAAACACACTACATGTGTTTATAACAGATAAATAAACAAAAAGCATGTAAAATATGGCTAACGTCAGGACGCCAAGTTTGCATTGTTGACTATAAAATGGGGGTCAAGATAGAATATATGTGGTGATTAAACAAATTTATTGGGCGATATACCCGAGGTGTGAGCACCTTTTTTATAAGGGACAGTTGTGAGACTGCTTCCTGTCCAGACCAAGCTACGCTACATTCTAGCGAAACGCGTTGATGCCATCTACATCACACCCTGGCGATGGGAGCCTAAATGATAGCTGTACTGTGGCGTACTTTCGAAGCAGCTGGAGCTGTACAAGGTGCAGACCAAAAAGCAGGCAACCACAGGACCCAACCACGATTTTGTCATTGAAGTAACCACTTTTTACCCAGGTAACTTGATTACAGGGTTTTTTTTCTTAAAGTAGTTGTTTAACCCACCACTACATCTTTATATAATCCGCTCTGTTTATTGCTGTAATGTCCCCTGTGACTGTCCTTTAAAGAAATAACACTGTATATACTTTGTATACAGAGCGCTCATCAGCGCTGATTGAGCCACCTCTTCTCTCCTCTCTCTGCCCGACATATGCAGTGGGCAGGGCCGGGGATTCCCCTCTGACGTCAGTCACAGGTGAGCGCTCTGTATACAAGGTATATACAGTGTTATTTCTATAATGGACAGTCACAGGGGGACATTACATTAATAAAGAGAGCATATTGTGCAAAAAAACAATGGTTTGAGCAGCGGGACATGAGGGGGCGGTGTGGACATGGAGCTCTGAGGCAGAGAGGGGAGGGGGGAGAGAGCAGGCAGGATACACAGTGCAGGCTGCGGATGACAGAGGCACGCATTGACACCGATATCACAGCTTGGCAGCCATGTTTTTTTGGAGTCACTGCAGAGAGGGGAGGGCAGGATCAGCTAGGTGATCCAGGGGACCAAATTACATAGCACAAGTACTGTGCTGTATAACATACTTTAAGGGAACATGATCTTTATTTATTTTTGGGTTAACAAAAGCTTTAATTTGCTCTAAATGCCCCTGCATGTTAGTCTTTTTTGTCCATGCACACACAGGCGTTTAGAGGCAGGAAAAAAAAACCCCACAGCCAGTAAATCCTGGAGCAGCGGCGTTTTGGCAGAAAAACACTCCGTCTCTAGCCCTGGTTCACATTGGTGGGTTTTGGAATGCTATTTGACATGTCAAATTGCATGCCAAATCGGCGGCATTTGTTGGCAATGGCACCGTCCTAATTGGTGCACCGCATCGATTTCCAAAAGTAGTTTCTGTTGTGATTTCAGGTGCGATTTCCATTAACATCTGTGCAGAAACTCGCACAGATGGCTCTGAAATCGCACCTGAAATTGGGACTGACACACGGGAATGAAATGGTGCCAGTTCAGCTGAATTTACACCATTTCATTCCCACACCAAAGTGAACCCAAGCTAACATAGTGAGGAACTCGCTTCTCCAGGTGAGATAAATAAGCCTGATGGAGTCTGATAACGATTGCCAGCTCAGGCCCACCTCCCTGAGTAGTATAGGAATAAGAAGTAATGGCTGCACATCGAGAAGTTCCAAATGCCATTTATTAAGACCAGCAAAATAACACCATAGGACACCAACAAATGATCTGAGTAGATGCGTTTCACACAAAAAGGCTGTGCTTCATCATGACCAAATGATTAAGCAGTCTTTTTGTATGAAACGCATCTACTCAGATCGTTTGTTGGTGTCCTATGGTGTTATTTTGTTGGTCTTAATAAAGGGCGTTTGGAACTTCTCGATGCGCAGCCATTGCTTCTTATTCCGTCTCTAACATGCTTTGATGGGACGTGGTCTAGCCCTTTCTCACATACAGTTGTGTAGCTTGAAGCTCAACAACCAAAATTTCATGCTTGTAATAATTGTGCCTGTTCACATAGTAGCTCAAAAAGGTACATAAGCTACTTTTGACTCAGAAAAAGGCATGCTTGGCCCCATAGACTTTAATTGGAGTGCCTAAAAAATACTTGAAATAAGGCCTCATACACACGGGCATATCTTAAAAAATAAACAAAATGTCAGACCCGACGTCAGGGAACACAATCAGCGTTTTTCAGCGTTATGCATCTGCGTTAGTGAGCATAGGCGTCTTTTTAAAAAAAATCAGCCCTCTATTTTTTAACCTAAAAATGTCGGCGTCAGAAAACGCCGGTGTATGGCGTTAGTGAGTGTTTTGCAGCTTTGGCATCAAATGCCAAAACGTTACAGCCTCAGAACGCGCTGGCTGTGGATTCTAGTTATAGCTATAATGCCGACGCCATCTACAGCTCAAAAACGTCTGTGTTTTTATGGGGCCATTGAATAACATGGAGAGCTGCAAAAAACGCCAGAAAACACCGGCGTCAAAAAACGTCCGTGTGTATGAGGCCTAAGTGTCTTTTCAGGCCTAAACAACCATTCTCCTGTCCTAGTATATTTCCAATGGCTAAAACAAAAATGCTCAAGCCTGAATACACCTCAAAATTGTGCAAAAACAGAAAAAAAAATGCGCCAAAATCACCCGTTAAAGCGAAAGTAAACTGCTAACAAAATATTAAAAAATAGGCCAGCTGCAGCTTTATGCCATAATGTGCTGGTTTGGAGCGCATACTAGCACATTATGGCAGACTTGCCTTGCAAGCAGAACCCTCCAGCATTGCTCTGCCTCCGCTCCAGGTGTTCCCATCTTCACTGTCTGGCCATGTGAATGGCTGAGCTGTGATGATGTCACTGCTGCGCATGTGGAAGAGATCATAGCACAACACTCTGCATTTACAACACACTTGGTGTGCCCAGAATGCAGAGCACACTGCGCATGTGCAATGGAATAATCAGCTTTTGCCGCTGTGAATATCTCCTAAACTGCACAAGTTTAGGAGATATTCACTGTGCCTACAGGAAAGTCTTAGGCCACTTTCACACTGAGACATTTTTGGAACCTGAAAAACTGCCTCTCCTGTGTCCCCAGTGTGAAGGCCTGAGTAATTTCACACTGGGGCGGTGTGCTTGCAGGACAGAAAAAAAGTCCTGCAAGCAGCACCTTGTGTATACACCGCTCCTCCACCGCCCCTGCCATTGACATGAACGGTCAGCGCTTCCTGTCGCTTTTAACCCCTTCAGGGGGGTTAAAAGCGCCTCGCTACTGCCCGAATAGCGGTGCAAAAGCGCCGCTAAAACTAGTGGCGATTTACCGCTCCAGTGTGAAAGGGGCCTTATTATAAGCGATTTGTAGATACAATTGGAGAATCTGACTTTTACTACCCATGCTCAGGAGTGAATGCGGCCTTTGTATGTTCTGATGTGCTTTGTGTGAATGAGGCCTTCTAACGAATCCCCAAAACAGACAGGTGTGATCCCTTTCTACATCTCTATCCACAGCTACAATGTCTGCCATAAATCTCATCTCTATCCTGACTCCTTTATGCCATTTTTTGTTGTGCTAAGTGGGATCCAATGGCTTCATAGGTTTCTTTTTTGTTACATGGCTCTAACACTCGTACTATAGTTCTTGTCCTTTTTTTTATTTATTTTTTTTCCCCAAGTCTAATGTTAGAGTGCAAATTAGACGTTGCATCAGCACAGTGAAGTAGGTCTCTAATGCTCTCAGGAAGTAGTAATTCAGCCATTAATTGCAGACTAATGTGTGTTTATTAAACCATCTTCTCAGTTGCACGGTGAAGAGCTTGTGCTAAAACATTCATGAGGGCTACTCAGCCCATCTCCAGAAGTGGAATATTCCCCGTAATCTGGAGGAGAGGAAAGTGACATTTCTATATGAAGCTGAAGCAAGGCTTGAAGTCGTGTGGCGTGTTGCAGTGCAGCAGTTCAGGAAGAGGATCTATAGGAGAGGACAAGGCAGCTTAATGTAAACAGGAGAGCAATGAATGACTGAATCACGCTTCACACACAGTGCTGTATTCTACAGGCTCTGCCCCTAACGAGCCTCATACAATGGCAGAGGAATATAAAGGTAAACCCCAAGCTTAGTTAAAGGAGAGTTCCAAATTTTACAAATGAATAATGTACTAATATTGCAATAAGTCATAATGTGCATTTACAATTTTTTTTACATTTGAGCCTGAATAGCATTGTAGTTGCAATCAGTGGATCATGGATGCAATGCTCTGGCTCATGCAGATTGATTGCTCAGTGCTCATGTGTGGACCTTCAGGCATGGGGCTGGAGACAGACTCAATAGTATTAATGGCATGGGGGCTGTGCATTCTGACCATGCTTCATGTTACACCCTATATGGGAGGTGTAGGCTTGCACCGTGTATGAGAGGATGCTGCGACTAAACGGTGTGCCTTCCACCTACACCTAAATACCAAAACCTCACATACCGGGGCTAAACACCCAGTGTGCTTGGGGCCTAACATAGAGGGGAGGCGTTCAGTAGTCTACATACCTGGGAACAATGTAACTGATAAGAGTACAGCAGAGTGCACGAGATGCTTTCAGATTTATGGCAGAATCACCAGGTATTTTCCCCCTGATCAAACAGATATAACAAAATTCTTTATTGAAAGGATAAGTTCAACTTTGGGAACATGTTGCATGTTTCCCCCGTGTTTAGGGTGGAACATGTAACATGTTCCCAGTGTTGCAGCCGCCCCCCCCCCCTCCCTGTGGCAGCAGTACAGGGAAACGTTTCCCGTACCAGCTGTCCGTTTTTGAAATCAGCGCAGCCATGTGGGGCGCGGCCCCGCTGTATGTGAATGAACTACAAATCCCGACATCCTTTGCAGCTGTTTATTTGTGGTTCTCAATGAACTAACACAGCACTGTAGATTCTTCCTGTCGGATTGTATCTGCTTGTCCATACGGGATATAGGGGCACACAGATAGGGTGACAGATCTGGAGGCGACCTGCATGGCAGGATCTGCTGATCACTGGTGCAATGCTTTACAGCAGTGGTTCTCAAATCCTGTCCTCGGGGCCCACCAACAGGCCAGATTTTAAGTATTACCATGGGGAGATGCAGACTAGAATACTGCAATCACTGAGCAGCAAATGATATCACCTGTGATGCATTTCAGTTATCCTGCAAACCTGGCCTGTTAGTGGGTCCTGAGGACAGGAGTTGAGAACCGCTGCTTTACAGGCTCCCAAAAAAAAAAAATATTTTTTTTACGTGCAAAAAAATGTGCATTTATTTATTTTTTCTTCTAAAAAGTAAACTCCTTTTTAAAAGTCAAATTGGAAGAAATAAGAGAAGTTAATTTTTAGGATTTATTAACACTTTAAGGTTGAGATTGCCATTACTCTGGCCAGCCAGCCCCAGAGCATGTGAATGTATGCTGCACTGGGATTCCACACAACCCAACCCTGGCCAGGCTGCATCAGTGCAAGAGGATGCCGGCTCCTGAGGTCAGATATTCTTCCAGGCCAGTTTACGAGTGTGGTGGGAGTGATGGGATGTAGGCTTTGTTGTAAATGTACAGTTATTTAAGAGCTGATGATGCTAATAAATGTTTAATATTGTGCGAGTTATCTGTGGCTAGTAAATACTGACCAAAGGCAGTTTTACAAACAGGAGGGGACTGATAAAGATAATTGCCAATGTGGTTACTAGAGTAGAGACAATCTGTAGATCTTCAGTTCTCCTTTGGTTGAGGAGCTGTAGTCCTACAATGCATGGTCCTACACTAAACTAGAATATGCAGCTGCCCATGGATTTTCAGTGACAATGTCAGTAGTACAGGTTAAGTCAAATAGTACTGTATATATAACACCTGAATTTTGTCTCGGAAATTTTCTAGCAATAACTAGTGCCATCCAAAATTTAGGGCAGAATTGTACGCCATAGGAATGTAATTGTATTACAGTTTTAGGCCCTATTCTCATCTGTGAATGGGGTAGTTGGCGATTACGTTCTGGAGACCCAGCGGGGGTTCCCAGTGATTAGCTGCAGGCGGAAAACCCATTTAGGCTTCATGCACACTAGATGCTCTATAGTCGTTTTGGACCTATGATTTCTGGCAGAACAACGCTGCTTTTAAAACTAGCTTTTTTCAGCGTTTTGTAATAGCGTTTATGCATGTTTATTGGCGTCTGCGTTTTTGAACATTTGTTTTTTTTTTTTACACTTCATTAGCTCCCATTGACTACAAAAAACGCCGGGCGCCAATAAACCTTTATGAGCGTTTATTGGCGTTTAGCGTTTTTTTGTTGTCAGAAGAACAACTCTTGAACGCTAATTCAGGGCGTTCAGATAACAGCCCAAAAACACCACTGCTGTTAAACGACAATAAACGTCTATGTGTGCATGGACACATGGGATAACATAAAGGGGAGTTTTTGGGCTGTTAAAAAAAAACAAAAAAAAAACGCCCAAACGACCATAAATGGTTGTTTATCAGCATCAGTGTGCATGGAGCCTAAAAGCAATGGGAGGCTGACAGTTCCTGCAGATAATCACTGAAGCACCTATCTGCGTCCAGGGCTGATGATTTGCAGATAGACGCTCAATGAGGGAATACATGCGAGCGTCCACAATAAGCTGTGGGAGCTGTCGGCTTACTAACGCTTTTTTGCCCCCAGCTAATTGCCAGTACCCCCATGCTGGGTCTCCTTTATGTAATCACTAACTGTCCCATTTGCAAGTGTGAATGTGGGACCTTGGTCCATTTGATATAAACATACACTCAGTGTGGGTATAGTAACATTTAAAGCGCTGCGTAAACTGTTGGCACTATATAAATCCTGTATTATAATAATAATTTAAAGGACAACTGTGCTAAGTGAACTTTTGTCCCTTAAAAGAATTGTGGCACTAGAGAAATGCTTAGACAGTTATTGTCAGATTTCTCCTCAACATACTGGTTGTCTGGATTTTATGTGTACCCCTGGATTCGTGGAGTCACTACTTTACAATCAGTGTACCAGAACATGTACAGTCCTGCTCACCATTATTGGCACCCCTTCATGTTTTGCATAACTGAGTGAATGTCTTCAGAAATAAATGGAAATGTACCAAATTTATATCAGCAGTATCTTTTAATTGGAGGTCCAAAGTAATTTAACAAAGACAATTGTTATTTCAACATAGATATTGTAATTATAAAGAAAAAACAGAAAACCAGCATGTGCACTAATATTGGCACCCCTCCTTAATATTTGGTTGCACACCCTTTGGCAGCGATGACAGCCTCCAAACGTTTCTTATATCCATCGATAAGCTTCTTGCACTTCTCGGGTGGCATTTTCTCCCACACTTCCTTTGCAATATGCTCAAGCTCTTGAACATTTGCAGGGTTCCTTTCTCCAATGGCAGTTTTCAGCTCCCCCCAAAGATTTTCAATTGGATT
>BLSH010499911.1:2206536-2232772 GCA_018402905.1 Glandirana rugosa
CACCTTAAGGAGGACACAAGGTGTTACTATCTCCTTTGTTAAAGTAACTGAAAAATAAGTTGAAGGTGCTTTGAGGGTATTTATCACCATTAATGTAGATATTGTACACGTGCGAGGCCCTGAAAGTCTGACCGTTGGGAGGTTCGTTTGGTGGCAGGGCGAAGCGACTTTAGGAGGTGTGTGACATAACATACTATAAAAGTCGTTAAAGCAAATCCAAAAAAAAAAAAATTGTACTATCCTACAATGTTTAATTGTCTTATATGAATATGATTTTTTCACATCGCGATGTTTGCTTTGTGGCGTATTTATACGTTACAATATTAGGGTTATAACTCTGGTAAAATTTCACTTTGTTTATTTTCACTTATTTTTCACCACTTTAAAATGGTCTCAATATTGGGATTATAACATTGCATATTTATGCGGTGTTTCGTTTGTAGCGCTACACTTTTTTAGTATAAGTATATTCTGTTAATTTGTAACATCCTATCATGTTAAAAAAAAAAAAACCTAAACGAAATTGCTGAAAATATCATACAATACAGTGTGTGGAGGATTTCAGCGAAGCGGGACGGTGGTTTGCTTGGAGGGTTGCCAGTCTGAAAGTCCCGGAGCGTGCACATGTTATAGATGTAATTACCACTATTTATGGGAGTTTCGTGGAAGTTGAATAAAAAGTCAATGAAATTGTTTCCTCTATCATTGTGGAACACAGGAGGAATTCCACCGTGACTTCTGTCTCTTTCTGACTGACAGACCCCTGATAAAGGCAGCTATGAAGATTAACATTTCACACTGGAGCAATTCTCATCTTTTCATCATCCTCCTTCCTCCTGTATTTGCTCAGAATGAGGATACAGGGAGGCAACCCGGCATGCCAAATGTAGAGTTTGCCATCGCTGGCCTTGTTCTGGCAATGCTAGTTTCCTGGATTTCTCTGGCTTCGCAACTTCTGAGATCTAGACCCAGAACAAGCTTACAGTGCATTTGTGTTGAAAAAAATCCAAAATTATTTTCATCTGCACTTAAACTGGGCCTGCGATTCACAAAGCTGTGAAGCCAAAACCGCGGCACGTTAGGTAGGTGATTGGAAGAGTCACAGAGAGAGGTCAGACATGGTAGTCTCTCATGACAGGTGTTCTTTAAAGTGCTCCTGCTCTTTGCCTACATTAGGGATTAAAGTGCACAGACTCATTTTAATTTCAAATACACACACACACACACACACACACACACACACACACACACACACACACATATATATAGCTCCATCATCTCTTTGTTTGGTATGGGGAGCATTGAGCTAACTCCCCAGCCTCCCATTTGACCGTGCTGGTGACTGGCACAGTGCTATCATATGAGGATGGGATTTGAGTCCTCCGCCCTGTATAAGCTGTGACTTGAGCAATTCATATCTCGCACACAGTGGCTTCTCCGTTTGCTACAGGGGAGTATAGGAAAGTTGAGTAGATGTTGGGTGAAGGTGATTAAAGCAAACCTGTTACTTTATCATGTATTCCACGCACAGGTTTGCATTAAGAGCAGTACAATATTAAGGCTTCATGCACACGGGGCTTTTTCAACCTCCCCTGAACAATTTTAAAAGCCGACGTCTAAAACGCCCATTTTGCTGCCTTTTGCATGCTGCATTTAGCTGCATTTTGCCTCATTCGCATCTAGGAGCGTTTTTGAAAAAAAAAAAAAATATTTTTTTAAATGGAAACGCCTGTAAACAAAATACTCCTAGATGCGAGTTACCGTGTTTAGGGGTGTACTCACTTTTGTTGCCAGCGGTTTAGACATTAATGGCTGTGAGTTATTTTGAGGGGACAGTACATTTACACTGTTATACAAGCTGTACACTCACTACTTTACATTGTAGCAAAGTGTTATTTCTTCAGTGTTGTCACATGAAAAGATAGAATAAAATATTTACAAAAATGTGAGGTGTATTCACTTTTGTGAGATAATGTATAGTAGTGGTGCACCCTCAAGGAGCTTACAATCTAAGGCCCCTATCTCACATTCATACATACACATACTAGGGCCAATTTAGAAAGGATCCAATTAACCTACCAGCATGTCTTTGGGGTGTAGGATGAAACCGGAGTACCCAGAGGAAACCTACGCAGGCACAGGGAGAACATGCAAACTTCAGGCAAATAGTGTCGTAGTTGGGATTCGAACCAGCGACCCTTTTGCTGCTAGGCGAAAGTGCTAACCACTACACCACATGGCTCTTCTTTTCCTGAATTACTAGCTTTGTGAAAGCTAATGCTGTTGCTATGGGGTTACTAGGGCTGAAAAAAAACTTTGCTCCCATATTGCAGATAGAACTTCCTCCACTGTCCTCCTATGTACAATGCTATCTGTTGTCATGTTGACTTCATCTAGTGTTCCCTATGCAAGATTGTCAATTGTCATGTCAGCTTCCTCCACTGCCCTCTGTGCAAGGCTGTTATGTCAGCTACCTCCACTGTCCTCTAAGCAAGCTTGCCAGTTGTCATGTCAGCTACTTCCACTGTCCTCTAAGCCAGCTTGCCAGTTGTCATATCCGCTTCCTCCACTGTCCTCTAAGCAAGACTGTCAGTTGTCATGTCAGTGTTCTCCACTGTCCACTAAGCAAGACTGTCAGTTGTCATGTCAGTGTTCTCCACTTTCCTCTAAGCAAAACTATCAGTTGTCATGTCATTGTTCTCCACTGTCCTCAAAGCAAGACTGTCAGTTGTCATGTCAGTTTTCTCCACTGTCCACTAAGCAAGACTGTCATTTGTCATGTCAGTGTTCTCCACTGTCCTCTAAGCACGACTGTCAGTTGTCATGTCAGTGTTCTCCACTGTCCTCTAAGCAAGATTGTCAGTTGTCATGTCCGCTCCCTCCACATCCTCTAAGCAAGACTGTCAGTTGTCATGTCAGTGTTCTCCACTGTCCTCTAAGCAAGACTGTCAGTTGTCATGTCGGTGTTCTCCACTGTCCTCTAAGCAAGACTGTCAGTTGTCATGTCAGTGTTCTCCACTGCCCTCTAAGCAAGACTGTAAGTTGTCATGTCGGTGTTCTCCACTGTCCTCTAAGCAAAACTGTCAGTTGTCATGTCCGCTCCCTCCACATCCTCTAAGCAAGACTGTCAGTTGTCATGTCAGTGTTCTCCACTGTCCTCTAAGCAAGACTGTCAGTTGTCATGTCAGTGTTCTCCACTGTCCTCTAAGCAAGACTGTCAGTTGTCATGTCAGTGTTCTCCACTGTCCTCGAAGCAAGATTGTCAGTTGTCATGTCGCCATGGTTTAGTGAAGAAGGCAGGCGCACACACAATTTTATTCAGTGCTAGAGATCCTAGGCTGCTTATTAGCTGTTCCCTATGTTATAATTGGTTGTATTTAGGAATTTCATTGTAAAGCAAAGTCCTGCTTTTTTTGGATGTGAGTACTTTATTTGTATTGTGTACTGTGTGACCGCCTCTTTCTGTGTAGTAGTTGCATAATAAATACTCCACACACTCTTAATTCGCCTACTCATGCTGCATTGCTTTTATTGGCAAAAATGTGGTTTTAGTAACATTGTAATTGGCTCCTGAGGCCGGTCGTCGTGCTGTGATTCATTGCTAAGTTTGTTAACATAATGGCTTGTAAATTAAGTAGTTTTACGTTTGTCATCGTTCTCATTTAATTAGCATAGTATCTCCTATAATTTTCTCTGTAGACTGCACACTGTAAATACACCTTTATTATAAAGAGCTCAATACTTACTCCCCGATTACTGCTCAGTAAAATATACGTGCATAATTTATGTGCCAATATTCTTTCCATTTCTACCCATGTTTACATGCTTTGATTGGCACTTTCTCGGGCAAGTCACAAGGTGAAGTAGAAAGGCTTATCATAGTTTTATTTTAAAACCACACAGAAGGGCAGCTATAACATTGGATTTAAGATCACGTATTTCTGTTACATTTGTTTTTTTGCTGAAAGCTAAAGACCTCCTTGGCCTTTTGTATAATAAGGACTCTGACAGGGAAGGGTCAGCACTAGCAGCCAGTCGGGCTCTGTTGCAGGTTACAAACTCTGAACCTCTTCCGGGTGATGACCTCATCAGTGTGCTGCTGCCCCTGCAGACCTGTCCAATCAGTAGGGTGGGTTCATATTGGTTTCCAAGCGTCATTGATGAGCTGAAGTAAAAAAAGTAAGGTCATCGACTAGGTTGTGCTGAAGCGCCTGGATGAACCGAATTATAAAAGCTTTAGTGAGTAAAACATTTCACTTGTATGTATTTTAACTGGGAAAGCATAATTTGCCAGGATATGGTGAGGTTGGGTAAAGGGAGCTAAAAAACACCCTCTGAACCAGTGCCAAGCACAGAAGAGCCTTCTAGAACCTGAAGTATCTAAATGTCTTGTTCCATCACAAATGCCAAGAATAATAATTATAACTGATTTATATAGCGCCAACCATTTGCCAGTGCTATACAACATGAGGGTAGACAGTACAATTGCAATACAAATCAATACAGGAAGAATCAGAGGGCCCTGCTCGTTAGAGCTTACAATCTGAGGGAGGGTCAAGTGATACAAAAGGTAAAAGCTGTAGGCGATGTGCCACTGAGGAAAATAAAAATATAGTTGTTAGGGGTAGAATAGGCTTGTATGAAAATAAGGGTTTTCAGGGACCGTCTAAAACCAGAGTTGGAGATAGTCAGACAGATTGGGTTAGGGAGTTCCAGAGGATGGGAGAGGCTCGGGAAAATTCCTGGAGGTGAGCAAGGGAGGAGGTGACGAGTGAGCTGGAGGACAAGAGAACAATTTGGTTGGTATTTTGAGACTAGCCAGGGACCGAGTTGTGGATGGCGTTGTAAGCTTAGTATTTTTAATTTGATTTGTTGAGTTGAGAGCGGAAGCCAATGGAGGGATTGGCAGAGAGTAATAGCCGGCACTAAACGGTTGGTAATGTGGATGAGTCTGGCAGAAGTATTAACCACTTCACCTCCGGAAGAATTTCCCAATTTAGGACCAGAGCACTTTTTGCGATTCGGCACTGCGTCGCTTTAACTGACAATTGCGCGGTCGCGTGACGTTGTACCCAAATGAAGTTTGCGTCCTTTTTTTCCCACAAATAGAGCTTTCTTTTGATGGTATTTGATCGCCTCTGCGTCATTTCTGATTGCCGCTATAAACAAAAGAAGAGCGACCATTTTGCAAAAAAAAAACAAAATTTTAACTTTTTGCTAAAATACAAAAAAAAATATATAAAAAAAATTTTTTTTCATCGGTTTTGGCCGATTTATATTCTTCCTCATATTTGTGATAAAAAAAAAAACGCAATCAGCGTTTATTGATTGGTTTGCGCAAAAGTGGCCGCGTTTACAGATGGCGAGAATTAATTTCTGGGGTTTTTATTTTTTTTTACATTTTTACTAGTAATGGCGGCGATCTGTGATTTTTATCGGGACTGCGATATTGCAGCGGACATGTCGGACATTTTTGACACTTTTTTGGGACCAATGACATTTATACAGCGATCAGAAATTTAAATGTCCACTGATTACTGTATAAATGTCATTGGCAGTGAAGGGGTTAACCTGCAGGGTGTAGTGAAGGGGTTAACTATGTTCCCTGGGTGTGTTCTAACTGTGGGGGGGTTTGGGCTACCATGGGCATGAGAGATCTAACTGATCCCAGTGACAGGGATCAGTAGATCACCCATGCTCGCACTGTCAGAATGGGGAACCGTGGTGTTTTACATCGGCGGTTCCCCGTTCTTTGCCTGTGGCCACTCATCGCGGCTCGCCGGCGGACATTGGGTCCGTCCGAGCCGCGGGCACACTCCTCAGGAGTGTGGCACGCGCCCCCCCCTAGCGGCCACTCGCAGATCGCCGTCTTTTTATGGTGATTCACGCACACGTCCACACTGCCGCCGTGAATACACAGCAGGCGGTGTGGAACTGGTTAATGATGGACTAAAGGGGGGATAGCGTATGTAGAGGTAAGCCAATGAAAAGGGAGTTGCAGTAGTCGAGGCAAGAAATAACGAAGGAGTGAATTAGAAGCTTTGTGATGTCATTGACAAAGAAGGGGGGCATTTTGGAGATGTTGCAGAGGTTGAGGTGGCAAGATTTGGACAGTGAACTCTCCTTTCAGCCCCACATCCAATCAGAGTCCAGGATTACACCTAGCACCCTGGCATGCAGGGATGTGTTGATGGTTGCGCCATTTGATTTTGACAGAAAAGTCAGGGGAAGGGGCACATGGGGGAGGAAATATTATGAGCTCGGTTTTGGATAGATTCATTTGAGAAAGTGGTGTGACATCCAGGCTGGTGTCTTTTTAGTAAATTAGTGATGCGTTCAGAGACTGATAGAGCGAGCTGAGGGGGTAGAGAGAGAGATTTGGGTATCATCAACATACAAATGGTATTGGAAACCAAGCAAGGCACAAATCTTCCATTAGGCCTGACTCTCACCTATGCATTTTTAGTGCTTTTTGCATTTTGCAGATTTGCACTACAGAGCGTGTTCCATAGGAAACCATGGTAAATGGACTGTAGTGCAAATCTGCAGAATACAAAAAGCACTAAGAATGCATAGGTGTGAATCACCCCTTATTCTGGATGTACAGATGGCCACAGGGGCATAAAGGAACCCCTTGGATGGCTCAAACGATCATCTTAAAACGAAGAACATTTTAACTGTTAAATCTGTCTTGTCTGTTTTTTTCACACAGAACCACGTGCTAAAATGTTTTAAGTTTATCATGCAGGCTGCTGTCTGTTCTGGGGCAGTGAGTGTGCATTCACGTCACTGACCAGCAGCAAGGTGCCCTTCTGTGCACCATAGTATAATGCTAAAAATTTTGGGTGTTAAATTTTCTTAAATGGATAAAAGGCAAATAAAACATTTTAATTGACCAAAAAATTCCTGCTCTACTGCTTTTTTATGCTAGTCATTCTTCCTATACCTCTGATGGGAGTTGTACTGAGTGGACTGAACTTTCTGTATTTGTATGCTGGAGTAGCAAATACGGGAGAATGGGAGGAAGAGGTTGTATGACACAGAGTGCCCATCAAAATTTTGCTTGATTTGACAAACAATCGCATTTGGGTAAAATGCATGGGCTTGCTGACTTTACCATTGGCCCCATTTCCAAAGTTAAGCCTCGCACATGCTTAGATTTTCGGATGACAGAATGTTTGCTTTTTGTTGGATGCTTGTCTCATGTCAAAAGTGAAGAGCGTACTAACAATACGAACATTTTCATACGACTGAATTCAATGTCAGAGGTGACATAAAGTGCTGAATAGCTTTGTATGTATTTTTCCATTTCTGAGCATGCGTAGTGGCGCTTGTACGATTTTTTCATACGAAAACCGTACTAATGATACAAAATCAGATGTTGAGTTGACGTACGAAGAAAAATTTATAGTCTGCACATCCACCTTTTGTCGTCCAAAAAATTTAAATCGGCTGTCAAAAGGAGCATACTAACAGTAAGAATTTCAGACGATCGGTCGAACACATGGCAATCATCCAATAATCATGGTATCCATTAACAACCTGGAGCTAGTCTGGTTAGTAACCCACAATGATCATTTATGGTAAGGTAGGTCAGAGCTGGTAATGAAGTCTGTGGGCTCTATTAAATACTCAGAAGAAATCAAGCATGATATAATAGGCTGTCGTGATGGACATGCAGTAGATTTTCATTTTCTTAAACTTGACCTATTGGCCCAGCGAGGCAGATTAAGATTTAAGTATAATGCCAACTAATTTGTTCTTTAAGAGCTTTAGTTAAACTGACAATGGACGGTCTGGTGTAACAGGCTGTTTCTGGAAGATGGCCTGCAGAGATAAGGCATGAAATATATGCTATTGTCAGATTAAGCGCCTTCACTAAAGCTGTGCATGCTGCTGATTTTCTAATGTCTCAGTCATTATGAGAGAGATAAGTAGGAGTTCAGAGACTGCTCTGGTGTATTTTGTGGTTTATGTAGAAGGTCAGCAGCATACATAAATTTTAGACGTAATCGGCCATTAAAGGTATGCAGAGGAAATATATTTAAGAGACACCTGATTGGCTTTCAGAACAAGCTGCATATTTCCTGTTTGTGCTTTCTTGTATTATAGTATGGCTGCTTATAAACCCTGCTGGAGACCTTAACCTAGATAGCTCTCATGTTCCAGCTGGCTTTTTGGCAATTTTGAAAATGAGAGGAAATATCAAAGCTGAACTTCCGGTACATATAAAACCCCATTTAATGCAGTTTTATTTTCATTAAGAAATCATTAAGGCCAGATTTACACTGCTAAATCATGTTAACGTGCATTACAGGCATCAACACGGTTCCATGCTTTTTATTGTCAATGGCACCCCTATGTGCTATGGAAATGCAAATGTGTAGCAATGCACCCCAATGCGTGTTACTACACAAGGGTGCGTTGTGCACTGCATTACCTAAAATTTTGGATGTACAGTACTTTTTCTTTTTTTTTTTGGTACATTGCCAGCCCATTCATTTAAATGGACTGCGTTAGTTCAACACACGTTATCAGGAAGGAAAAAAAAAGACAAAGACCAGTAGTGCCTGTGGCCTTCCTACAGCTCATCTTACCACATTACAGGATTACCATGCCTTATTTTGCACTGTGTCTATATGGAGGTGGCCATCTTGGTAGAGGCAGGGTTTTGCTTCCTCACGTCAGAGCATCCTGCCAGGAGAACAGTGAAGAGCACAATAAGGACATCACCAAAATTTTCTTAGACTAGCAGAGGCACAGTGGCTTACATCTAATAGAAGAGGAAGTTTTGGGACTTTAAATGAGGTGGGCATGCTAGAACAATGAATCAATTGGTTAAACAATAATATCTTTATTCAAAACGTTTAAAACAAGTACATATTGTATCTACCCCAAGTGGTGGGCTAACATGTATCAGTATTTAATGTCAGTACAGTATTGCAGAGCTACAGGGGGATCTACCCCAGGAGCAGCTAATGTACCCACAATATCACGACCACAAAGGGGGCTGCCCTAGTGGCACTGGCAAGCATGTAAAAATAATTAGTCAACAGTAATAAATATATAAAGATGTAACAGAATATATGCATATCATAAGCCCAAATATCACAGTCCTCGATCACTGGATGTTGAAAACCTGGTATAAAAACGTATATGCATGTAATGGGCACAAACCAGATACACATGGTATGTGCCCAAGAAAGATAGGCTGCCAAATGTACGGTATAAAAAACAATGATAAATGTCTACATGCAATGTTATAACCCTAGGGGGATCTACCCCAGAGGTGCCAATGCATGTGATATGTAGCGATCACAGGGGAATTTACCCCCATGGTGCTAGCATGTATACAGTGTCACAACCAAAAGGGGGGGTCTACCCCGTGGTAATTATGAATGACAGGCATATGATTGTTCGTGATCTTGAGTCGCTGATAGTCAAATACTGTGGTCAAGAGGTGTATATGTATCTCATGGGCGCAGTTGTCAAAATTGTTAATCGCTGGTTAAAGAATTCTGGTATAAAGGAGTATGTGCATATCGTAAGCCCGACGCGTTTCGTGTGAATACCACACTCTTCAGGGGCAATGCATCAAAATCTGCAAAAAAAAAAAAAAAATATATATATATATATATATATATATATATATATATATATATATATATGTATGTATGTATGTAAAAAATTGTGTCCGTGCGAATGCAAAAAGATTATAATAATATTAAGGGAGAAGGAGGGGGATAGCCACTCCTTACCGAGTATATATAAATGTACACTTACTCGCCAAAGAAGTGTATACCGTGGAAGGCCTGGACGCGTCAATCGTCCACCGCGCCTGAAACGGGAGCTGAGGAAGGAGGCTGCTGAGAGATAGCCAGGCACACTGCAAGGTCCCTATTGAACAAGGAAATGTCCAGTGGCTTACATCTTAGACAGCACCTATGTGGCTGTGGGCACCCCAACATAACAGCTATTGCACTGTTTTTAGGTGGAATTCTGTACAAAAAGGCTTAGTCACAATTAACATATCTAATATCCCCAATAACAAAGAAAGTGGTTACTTTTTTTAGCTCAGTTCCACTTTGACCACTTGACCTCCGGAAGATTTACCCCCTCTTCATGACCAGGCCATTTTTTGCTGTACAAAATAACCAATAAGAAATTGGAGAAAATCTAATTTCTTCATAAATTTAGGCCAATATGTACTCTGCTACATATTGTTGGTAAAAAAAAAAATCCCACGTATATTGATTGGTTTGCACAAAAACTTGTAATATGTACATACTATGGTATACATACTGGATTTTTTTCTTTGCTGGTAATGGCAGCGATCAGCGACTTATAGTGGGACTGCGATATTGCGGCAGACAATCCGACACTTTGTGGGAACCAGTGACACGAATACAGTGATCAGTGCTAAACATATACACTGTGTCTGTACTAATGCCACTGGCTGGAAAGGGGTTAAACATCTAGGTTGATTATAGGGTTAAATGTGTGCCTAACCAGTGTTTTTGTGCACACTGTGTGCTGTTTTTACCAAGGGATTTGCTGGGTTTTATTCCCTGCTTTGCAGCTAAACAGAATCCACCATGTCCCTGCTGCCTTGTTTACATATGCAGAGTTTGTCCTGTGTGTCTCCTCGTCGATCAGCAGGTGTCGGCGGACATCCATTGGCCAGCACCCACTGATCAGCATCTGTCGTGACTAATAACAGCAGAAGCGGCGCATGCCCCTTCGTCCATAAAAAAAAGAGATGATACTTAGAATTTTTTGAGATATGACTACCAAATGTTATTAAGATAAGATAAAGAAAAAACAGAGTGCAGGGCTCAGGAGTGCGCTACATAAAGAATGCAGGGCTCAGCAATGCGCTACATAAAGAATGCAGGGCTCAGCTGTGCCCATCAGTGCAGCCTGACCAGTGCCCAGCAATGCAGCCTCACCTGTGCCCAGCAATGTAGCCTCACCTGTGCCCAGCAATGCAGCCTCACCTGTGCCATGGAAAAGAGAGGAAGAGGAGAGCCAGCCGGATCATCACGTAGGCCAGCGTCGTCCGTTGTGACAGCTTTAATTTGAATCGCCGGACGCCCGCCATCGCAAAAGTCCTGCCTCCTGGATCAGCCCCTACCTATGATAGACAGCACACATCTTGGCATTGGACAAGTGTGCAGTCTATCAAAGCAGGAGGCAGCACTTGTGATGCCACGGCAATTCAAATTAAAGCTGCCACAGCGGGCGGGGCCGGCCTGACACCCCATAGTGTGTGGCACCCCCTACACCTGGCACCGCCCCTGAAATCTGGGGACAAATCCGGGGACAGACTGGCTCTGGGGACTGTCCCAGGAAACCGGGAACGTCTGGTCACTGTACTTTTAAGGGCCTACTAAGAAGTTTTCAGCTCCTACTATTCTTGGCGTTCCCCTTCATTTTTTTACACTGGGTTTTTGCAGGCTCTGCTGCATTGTCTGGAAATGAATGTAAGGCTAAGTTCCACCAAATAAATTCACCCACATTTACAGAATGCTGCTTGCCACCATGTTATGTGTTAGGCCCCTTTCAGAAGAGACAGACTCCATCAAGCGGATCTGCCTGCTCAACGGGGGAGTGGGCACACAGCCGGTTGTCCTCTATGGGGTGGTCGGATGGAAATTGACTGCCTGTCTTTTTCTTTTTTTTTTCCATCCAACTGTCATCTGATCGGATGCATTGGATGGATTTTTACATCCAACTGTCATCTGATCGGATGCATTGGATGGATTTTTCCATCCAACTATCATCTGATTGGATCCACCCAATGGATGGAGAATAGATCCCCATCCATCTTCCTTTTTTTTTTTTTTTTTTTTTTGAGCAGACTGGATCGGATGCCAGTGGACACATGCCCAAAACAGAATAAGGATTACAGATCCTCAAGATAACCTTATAACGAGACACCAGAGATTCATAAAATTAATGGCTTTATTGATTCAATGATGCAAAAATAGAATAAACGCTAAAAATTCACACTACCACCTGTGCAAAGATTAAAACAACAATGTTGTCAATGTTGGTGGAAGAGACTGCTAGCAACACACCCACATCATACACACTGTCCATGCAGACCACTGGGACATAAGTAAAGGGAAGGAGTATAATATCTCCCATCTGAAAGGGCTCTTGAACAGGGGCTACAGAGATCAAGATGTAACAGTTCAGTCCTTCATTAAAAAGTATAACTGGCCACTGGGAGATATTCCAATAGGCATGTCTGCTGACATTCGCTGCTCTGAAGAGAGTAATGGATGGACCCAGTCAGTCAGTGTGAAAGGGAGCTTACACAGTAAATATCGTTGTAGCATGGAATAAAAGGTGAAATTGGCCATTAGCCCTCATACACATGGGTGTTTTTTGACGCCACGTTTTTGGGCATTTTTTTACAGCTCTCCGTGTTATTCAGTGGCCCAGTAAAAACGCCGACGTTTTTGAGCAGTAGAGGTCATCGGCGTTAGTGAGCTGTAACTAGAACTCGGGACGAGCGTGTTCCGAGGCTGTAGCGTTTTGGCGTTTTTGACGATAAACCGGCAAAACGCTCACGAACGCCGTACCGGTGTTAACTGGCGTTTTCAGGTTAAAAAATAGCAGAGGAATTTAAAAAAAAAAACGCCTAATGACGCAGACGCTCACTAACGCCGATTCAAAACGCCGAAAAGAACGCCAATTTTTCCCTGACGTCAGGCCCAACGTTTTGCTAATTTATTTTCATAGGCCCGTATGTATGAGGCCTTAAACTACTTTCAGGACTTGCTCACTTGGACTGTGTTTTGTTTCCAGCTGAGCTGCAGAATTAAACCAACCAATGGTTCAAGAAGACACTTCCACTTTCAGTAGTTATGGCTTTACCTCAAAATTCTATTTGGCCATGGCCATTCTTCCCTTATTGGGGTCTCTTGGGGGCATTTGGACCACAGACCCAAGTATCACCGGTGCAGGCAAAATGAAATCAGAACGCTTATTTACCACTTGGTCAGGTCAGTGGCTTAGGAAGTGTTGAAGCCAGAGGATCAGCATGATGGCCAGGCATTATGAGAGAGATCAGCAGTTTCATTGTCTGTATCTTGCTGATAATTTATTAGTAGCTTGTTCAATCTAAGCATATCTGATTGTAATACAGATGTATAACCTTCTGAAATGACATGTATTGTTGTGATTAATAGTGTTGAATGAAATATTATCTATGTGTGAAATCCATGATGTTTATAAATGATACCACTTTAACAGGAAGAAGTACATCCTTTAAAACTGTGATTACACCAAGCTACAGGGCATCTGACAGCACAAATAGCTTGATTGTTGTAGAACAGAATCCATTCTCTGTTCACTTCCCTTTTCTTCTGCAGCTAACAGCATTTTAGGTCAATTTATAAATCGCGTTTCTTTACTTTGTCTGTTGTTGAAAGCAGGAAGTGCTAATCTGCTGGTGAGAATGTCATGGTGCCTCAGACACAGCTCTGCACGGAGACCATGACCTTTCAGAACCTCCAAACCTTTGGGGATAAGTAGGTGGCAACTGTCAGAGCTATGATTTCAGGTGGGCCGACTTGTCAAGCCATCTCTAACATTTTCTTCGTTCTTTAGTTTACATAGATTTTTATTTTACCATGCTATAGCTGGTTAGTATTACTATTTTTGGTTTGCTTTTTGGCTTTAGATGGGATTGAAGCAGATTTCAGCAGTGAATGTACGTGGCAGCCACCAAGCCACGAATACCTTTACCCATTTTAATATGTAACATAACTGCCTACACACAATGAAGGCTGCTGCTATGTGGGTGGCTTATTGGTTCATTGGGGAACCCTTGACACCAGTGATAATCAAGGCATATTGTTCTTAGGTCTACTGTATTATGAAAAATAGCCTCCCCCAGTACAGTGTTCTTTCTGGTAGCTAAGAGAATTATTTCCTGAAAATGTGACGCTGAGAAGCAGACACTCCTACTGACTGTAGTTCTATAGATATGTTTCCATTCTGTAAACTTAGTGTTACAAAACTCAGGACCCTGCGTTCACTATATCTGGTCTCTCACAGTACACAGAACATGGAAATGCAATTATTTTAGTAAATATAAACTGATTAAATACATTTTCTCATCAGCAGTATATAGCAGTCTTGTGACTTCTATCAGCGTATGGTTAAAGCTTGTAGGAGGAGTTTTCATTGTCCCCTGATTGTCCTATGAGGCTGCAGGACCCTGCCCCTCTGTCTGGACAATGCTGATTGGCCCTGTACTGATCACGTGCACTCATGCACTTTCCAAGACAAAAAAAACTCACTAGCAATCGGGGTGGATTTGATTTAAATCAAGACAATTTTAATCGTGATTTAGCTCACTAGTAAAAAGGCTTGATTTAAATCCACTCAATTTAAATCATAATGTTTAAAGAGCGACTGTCATCTCTGTCCTGCAGTGGCTCCTCCTCTGACCCGCTGTTGACTCACCGACAGTCCCATTCACTTTAATGGGATGGCTGGTGATGCGGCAGTGACACAACAAGGTGAGGGATGTGGTGGCAGCAGGTGAGTGGATGCCCACTAACAGGCGCTGCCATGAAAGATCTGAAATGACAGGTACTCTTTAAACGTAAGGACTTATTCTTGCTGGTAGATGGTAGATAGAAGTGGATGTAAACCCTAACATATACCCAGTAAAGTGAACAGCCTCAGATGATACACAGAGATGAAACAAGTCTCCCTACAGATGTATATCTGATGTCTTCAGCTTTATATAGAAAGTGCACATTGTGTTAGAATTTCCGCTTCCTCATTCTGCACTGTGAGAGAAGTCTTGGATTGCATTGTGAGACAGCTGATTGGAGGAAAGACACCCCGCTCCAGATAGGCCGAGACTTTCAGAGCTGTGCTGTGAGTAGAGCTGCTTTCTGTTTATCACCCACCCTGACACAAAATTCCGCCTGGTTTTATCTCATGTGTTGGAGAACTTGTCAAAAGTTATCATGCTGATAACAAAAGAACAGGAAAAAGCCTGGACTTAGTGCTTTGAAGAGAGATTAAGAAAACACTGCAGATTTACACTGTGTACCCAGCTCAAATTTCATGAATCGGGTTTATATCCACTTTAATATTTGCAAACAAAATGAAGGTATATAAGCTGTCAGGTTAGTAAAACAGCGATATCAGAATCCATTCAATCACACAGTTTGTAGTGTACATAGATTTGCAAAACAATGGGATAAAGGAATATTCCTGAACTTTGCTTTATCTCATGGTTACTGTGACATTGTGTGAATGCATCAATGCAGTGCATGATATTTCAGCTTGCAGAGCTTGGATTCATTGAATGAGTTTACCAAAAAGGTAAATATTGCAGCACATACAGCCTCATGCTACATAACTAAACTCCATTTCATGCTGAATAAACTAAATTATAAATATATCCTAAATAGAAAAATATTTTTAGATAGATTTTTACCCCAAAATAATTTTATTAAACTAAATTTAAAAAAATCTGATTGAAATAAAAAAAATCTGATTATGATTTAAAAAAAAAAAAAACATTGATTTTTATCCACCCTGCTAGCAAGACAGCTGAAACTGAGCATGTGCAGGGTGCCCCCAAGGCTCTGTTATATCAGGAGATGGATTGGGGACCATGGAAGAAGGGGAGGATCAGAGAAGACAGGTTTAAACAGCCTTTTTATACAATGCAGAGGATTAACCCCTTAGGTTCCACAGTGAGTATAACAAGCATGCTTTACTGCATATACAGACTGATTTTACTGTTGTGGGTTTAGTAACACTTTGAAAAATAAAGAACAAAACATTTATTTTTCAATCATTATATATCCTTTTCAATTGATACTTGAGTCTTGCTGTTCTTTAGGTATTCTGATACCCATCACAACATGTCAGTTACCCAACTGTTTGGGGAAAAAGTTGATTGGGCAGATTAGAAAACATTTCCTAGTTGCTTTTGTCCCCACCTCTTCCCCAGTTTAAGTGGAATTTTAGCTTAGAAATGCAGACTTGTAAAAAATAAAATAAAAACATCTATATCACCCAATGTTGCAGCATCAGTCCCCACCAGCTCTAATCCTGAGAACTGGGTGATCACATGACCGCTGATCGCGGTCTTCCCATAGAAGAGAGTGGTGACTGTCAGTCACCGCTCTTCACTCTTCCTTTCCAGCACTCACTGGAGCACCGAGTTGGAGAGGGGGTGGGCACAACTGGCTTTGGCATTCAGCCGTGCACTGAGAGTCGAATCTGTCTGTCAATTGGGCAGCTGTGTGGACCCTGACAATATGGTCTCCAAACTGTGGTCCTTCGCCTGCCTTTATCTGGCCCTTGGGGCAATATTCTATCCGCTGAGACCACCAATAGGGCATATTAAACATAAACCACTTTGCTCATCCTAATAGTGCCAGCATCCCTATTGTACATAGAGACTGGAGTACTTCCCCTGGTACAGAAAATGGGACTTTTAAGGCACAATGTAAAATTATATAGAGTTTTAGTACAAAATTGGGTTGTTAAAAAACACAGCAATGCATAAAACACATACAGGCATGAAAGTAGGTATAAATCAGATATTACATTAGTTGCTCCTTATATGTGCATGCCCCCAACAGTAGGGCATACTTTGTGTCACTGACATCAACATCAAATGCTATTCTGCCCACTGACACCAACGGGAGTGCATAATTCCTCTCTGACACCAACAAAGGGGCACAATTGCTTCCTTTGACACCAATGATGGGCACTATTTCTCCCAATGACACCAAAGATGGTGTGGGCATTGTTTACTCCCACCAATGCCAGGACATTTTCTAAGCTGGCCACAAATGTTATACAGTTTGAAGGACTACCCACCTGAAGGCTTTTTTGAGGAGATGGCTGAGCCAATCTGTCCTTTGCTACAGCACCAGCTGTTGGCATGTCTAAACCATGCTCCATACTGCTCTACCATTCAGACTGCAACAGGCAAGTCTGAACTTTTTCAAGCCTCAACTGGTCCCTAGTTGCAGTGAATGTTAAGTGGGCATATTAAGAGGCCCACAGCATGGGTTTGTGGTCGCTACAAAATTAAAAAAAAAAAAAAAAAATTTATATTTAAAAAAAAAAAAAAAAAAAAAATTCTAGTTCATGGCTCCTTTAAGAAACGTGTTTTCTGTCACGGGGCTTTAGGCGGGAAACACGTTTTCAGCGCGCGTACGAGGCTATATAAGGCCCCTGCACTACTAGTTTCTCCTCAGTTGTCCCGGGATAGGCTTTGCGAGCTCCCCTCCCTCCCACCCTTGTCGCTGGCGCCATTATGTGGTTATGTCACCCTTGGATCAAGGGGGGACTTTGCTTGATGAATTATTTATTACCACTCGAGTTCTATGACTGAGTGAGTTTTAAGTTTTAATATATTTATTTATTTATTGATTTAATGAATTTTGTTGAATTTTAATTATAAATACCAATAAAGGTGCCGCGGCCATTTTATTACCAAAAAGAAATTTTTTGTGTGGCGTATTTATTTATTTAATTATAGATAAGGTGTTTTGTGTATGTGACCTACAATCCCATGCTTAAATAGACTGCAGATAATTCACACAGCCCTGCCAGGAGCACTGCGCTCACAATAGTAAAAGATAATTCAGCTCTGGCGGGGCTTTGTGATCTATCTGCCAGTGCAGTAGATGTTTACTAGCAGCCAACATATAGATCATACAGCTGACCGGTCTCTGTCTCTGGCAGCAGACGCAATCCTTCAGCACGGCATGGGGAGAGATTAGCGCAATTCACCACACAAGTCCTAGTAAAGGATCAATCAACGCTGGTGGAGCTGTGCGATTTTTCTGATGGCTGCAAGTAAATTTCTACTGCACTGGCAGATAGACCACTCAGCTCTGACACATCCTTTACTGGTGCTTGTATGGGTGTCCGCAGAACTTTTTTCATTGGGGGGGGCATCATTCTAAGGTTACCCATGCTCCGCCCCTTTTTGAAAATGGCATGAAGGGGAGGGGTTTAGTCATGATCACAAAGCGCAGGCATGCAAAGGTTTGAGAAACCTGATGCAAAAGCTTAATAGTAGGATCAAGCTGCCATTGTCTGATTAGCAATTTCTAATCTGTTTTATGTTTACACCTTGACTGCAATTATACAAGTAGTGCTGTTAGATGAGCTCCAGAACATGGACACAGGCTGCCTCACCTTAGGCAGGTGTTGGTGCAGGTGGACAGCTCACACTCTCTTCAGGCGTGCTCCCTTCCTTCCTTCAGGCTCTGAGCCGCGCTGCCTGGAGAAGATGGAGGAGGTGGGTGGAGCCAAAATTGACCAGGCACGAAGGAGGAAGAAGTTCCTTCTCCGAATGCTGGGGCCTCGTGACGTGAAGTCACTGGTTGCTACAAATATTATTGGGATCTGAGCACAGGTATATCTTTTCTCTGTCACTGGTTGCTAGACACCAGGTGGCAGGCGAGTCTAGCAGCCAGTGCAGCAGGCAGCAGAGAGGCCAGCGGATGGTGCAGTAAGAGAGTCTAAGGAGTCGGGGCAGCGCCACTGCTACTGAATGTAACAGTACTTGACTGCCATAGCTTTGTCGACCCCCTTTGCAGCGCCTGGGCGCTGTGCACCCTAGGTACCCCCCCATGCAGACGCCCATGAGTGCTTGTATTGTGAATTGAGCTTATCCCTTCTCCTGTTTTGCTGGGGGATCCTGCAGCAGAGAAGTTTTTTTTTTACCTTATTGCATAGAATGCGTTGGGGTATAAAAATGCTTTAGAGTATAAAACCTTGAGGCTTTAGAACCACTTTAACCACTTCCCGCCCGGCATATAGACAAATGATGTCCGGGCGGGGGGTTCATTATCCTGACTGGACGTCTATTGACGTCCTCAGGATAATCCGCGATCAGTGTTGCCGTGGGTCAGGCTGACCCACCGCATTACCGACCGAGGTAAAAGGCTTCGATCCGAAGCCTTTTACCATGTGATCAGCCGTGACCAATCACGGCTGATCACAGTGTAAATAGGAAGAGCCGTTGATCGGCTTTTCCTCTGCTCAGGTCTGCAGACCTGAGCAGCGGAGAGCCAATCGGCTGCTCTCCTGACGGGGGGGCTGCGCTGAACATTTATCAGCGCAGCCACCCTTAGGATCACCCCACTGGACCACCAGGGAGCCGGAGCAGGGCCACCAGGGAGCCCCCCGCCGGACATCACACACAGGCCGCCCAGGACCACCAGGGAATGAAATCAGAGGCCGCCCAGGACCACCAGGGAGCCCCCACTAGACCACCAGGTAAGGGCATTATTGTGCACTGTAGGGATGGCACTGTGCCCATGTATGATGCCTGCCAGTGCCATCCCTAACAGTGCTTGTTGCACCTGTGCCCACCACTGCCACCTATAAGTGCCCACCTGTGTCACCTATCAGTGCCCACCTGTGTCACCTATCAGTGCCCACCTGTGCCACCTATCAGTGCCCACCTGTGCCACCTAAAAGTGCCACCTATCAGTGCCCAGTGCCACTTATCAGTGCCGCCTATGAGTGTCCATCAGTGCCACGTATCAGTGCCCGTCAGTGTTGTCAGTGCTGTATATGTGCCCCATCATCAGTGCAACCTTATCAGTGCCAATCTGTACTGCCTCATCAGTGCCCGTCAGTGTAGCCTCATCATTGCCCATCAGTGTAGCCTCATCAGTGCCCGTCAGTGAAGGAGAAAATGTACTTTATACAAACTTTTGTGATAGAAACAAAGAAAAATGTTTTTTTTTTCAAAATTTTCTGTCTTTTTTTTTTTCTATAGCGCAAAAAATAAAAACCGCAGGGGTGATCAAATACCACCAAAAGAAAGCTCTATTTGTGGGAACAAAATGATAAAAACTTTGTTTGGGTACAACGTTGTACGACTGCGCAATTCTCATTCAAATCGCAACAGCACTGAAAGCTGAAAATTGGTCTGGTAGGGAAGTGTTCTAAGTGGTATGGTATTGAAGTGGTTAGAGCGGAGTTCCACCCATTTTTTATACTTCGTCTGTGCTGCATGGCCTTAGCACATACTTTTCACAATGGCCATATATATATATTTTTTTTTTATGCTTGTAAATACCTTTTTATTTTCAATATTTTCGTGACTTCCGCCCCTTCCTAGCCTAGGCGATTCGCAAGGGTTCCTGGGATAGCGGCCTCATGTATCCCAGGAGTACTTCCAAATCGCCTACTGACGAAATCTCGCGTTATTTGCAGAAGCAAACATGTCTGATTGACAGGTTGCTATAGCAATGGGGCAGGAACTTCCGTCGACACCGACATTGTTATGGCGACCTGTCAGAAAGCCATTATTGTGCATGCGCGAAATTGGGAGGAAATCCCGGAAATAAAAACAGGAGAGCTTCAGATGCCCACAGCTAAAATGGAACCTGCCTGCTTCCGAGATCAGATAGGCTCCATGCACACTATCTGATAAACGACCATTTTTGGTCGTTTTGGCATTTTTTTTAACAGCCCAAAAATACCACTTTGTTATCCTATGTGCCCTTGCACACATGGACGTTAATTGTCGTTTATCAGCAGTGGTGTTTTTGGGCTATTATCTGAACGCCCTGAATTGACGGTCAAAAGTCGTTCTTTTACCACAAAAAACGCCGGACGCCGAGAAACTCTGCTAAACGCTCATAAACGGCTGTTTATCGGCTTCCGGCGTTTTTTGTAGTCAATGGAAGTTAATGAAAAAAAAAACCACCCAAAAACGCTGACGCCGGTAAACGTTGCTTACAAAACGCTGCAAAAGAATGTTTTGTAAGCAGCGTCTCCTGCCCGACGCCGAGAGAGCCCAGATAGCGTCCAGTGTGCATGGAGCCTAAATGCAAAACTATTTTTAAAGACCATAAAATTGCAACACATTAGACATGTAGTAATTGTTAATTTACATGTTTGGACAAATGCAGAGCAGTTTTAAAAAAAAAAAAAACGTGTTTGGGGGACTGGACCTCCGATTTAAGATGTGATTATCCTTATTTAAGTTCCCTTGGTAGAAGGAGATTTAACCTCCAATATAAAATAATCCAAGTATATGTAAAGATATCAACAGCATGCAAAACATTACACAAATAAAATCACTTATCAATTTAATACATAAATACAGAACTTGAAACTGAAATTTAATTCATTTTTAATATTCAAAGCAAGCTTGTCCATCCAACCATGTCTCTGTGCTTTATTTTGTTGAGAAATCACTTAAAAAAAAACCACCCCCTAGCATTTCTAACTGTAAGCATCTTGAGTAAGGGCCGATGTAGCATTTACCTCCTGGAATATATCTGCCCTTAGCTCAGGCATGCAGGCAGGAGGGCGTGCTTAGCTGAAAAAGACTTCTTCCCCTCCTCCAGATTAAAGAAAAAAATGGCCATATAGACTGCTGGGGTGGATGACATATTTGTGGCCTAGCCAGAAACCAGGAAGCAACTAAAGAAATATAAAAAACAAAATTTAAAACGAGTAAATATAATACATCTTCCTATATATTTACTAATGCTAGCAGCATAAGGATTAACAATCACTAAAAGGATATCAAAATGCTATTTATTCTGCATGCTTGTACATATTTCTAGAACTGTTTGAAGTTTCAAACTGCTGACTGGAGCAAAAAAGTTAGTTAGCTGTGTGTTCCTTCCATCCTGCAGGTCAGAGCCTACTAGTTTGGACTTTACCTCTAATGAATAATCCAGGACAGTCCATCTGGAGGCCCATCAAAGGATTTTTTTTTTTTTGTGGTGACTCTTAGGTCCCTTTCAGATGGACGGATAGAATTCAGCTTTTAGCTGCGGATAGATGAAGTTATCTACCGCAGCTATACTCTGACAATGCTTTCCTATGGCCCCTTTCACATGGTTTTGTTACAGACGATTATGTGCGATTAGCAAAAATGGATTTCAATGCATCCAGGAAAGATGTAGCGCAGCTATCTGCACATAACTGCAGGTAAAAGCAGTGCACTGTGTCACCTGCGGATAGCAGCGGCAACAAGCAAAGAAAATCAATAGGAAGCACATCAGAAATGTCAAGAATGTTCCACTGCAGCTAAACGCAGCTGCATTTAAACGCAGCTAAACGCAATGTACAACTTCATGTAATCGTTGTGCCTGGGGTCTTGGAATTTCAAAATATGCTTTTAACAACGGCAGAGCAGCCGTCCGTGTGAAAGGGCCCTAAGGACGTTTTTTGGCTGTTTTACAGCAGCTGTTTTTAGCTGCAGATGTTTTTTCTACAGTCAATAAATCCTCCATCATGTTATTCTATGTGTTCATGCACACATAGGCTGTTATCAGCTGTTTTTAGCAGTGACCAGAGGGTTCTGTGAGACGTTTTTCAGCTGTAAAAACCTTCAAATGCTCAAAAACCTTGATCCCCAACCTTTTTGGACGTTTTAGATCAATTGAAAAAAATGAAAATAAAACGCTGGCCCTTTAAAACTGGGGAAAAATGTGCAAAAACCACTGGTAATATAACGCTAATAACAGCTGAGAAAAATCACTGATAAGCTACTGACATTGTTAGGGCATTTTTTTAACATCCTGTGTGCATGAAGCCTCAAAGTACGCTGTGAGTGATAACTGTCACATTTGCTTGTGCTTTCAACTAAACTGTCAAACCATTAAATGGCTGGAGTCCACACTGATCACGTGTAGCACCATGGGAGTCGCAGATCAAATGGCGGCTAAGGTGGCAGCTTCTTTGGCTGTAAAGAACAGGAGGGTTTATTTCTGCTTTAAAACCCAAGTCCAAGAAAATTAAAGTGGTTCTAAGCCCTTAGGCCTCATGCACACAAGACGTTTTTACAGCAGCTGTTTTCAGCTGTAGACGTTTTTTTTCTACAGTCAATAAACCCTCCATCATGTTATCCTATGTGTTCATGCACACACAGGCTGTTATCAGCTGTTTTTAGCAGTGATGTTTTTGAGCTGTAAAAAAAACCCAAGACCAGAGGGTTCTGAGAGACGTTTTTCAGCGGTAAAAACGCTCTGACGCCACTCACCAATGTTTTTGCATGTTTTGTATCCATTGAAAAAAAGAATAATAATTAAAAAAAAACGCTCATTGACGCCAGCGCTAAAAAACGCTCATTAACGCCGGCGCAAAAACGTTAAAGAAAAGCTGAACAAAATCATTGATAAGCTACTGACGTTTTAAGGACGTTTTTTTTAACGTCCTGTGTGCATGAAGCCTAACATATACCCAGTGAAGTGACTGGCCTCAGGTGATAAAGAGATAAAACAAATCCTCATATGTAAGTTGTACTGGTTTATCCATTTGCTGGCCGTATACTGTACATTTATTGCGACAGTGCGGGCCGGCTGCACAGAATCCTGTACATATACAAGATTCTGCATTTCCGGGTAGGGGGCGCATGCCTCCCAGACTGTGCTATGATTCATCACAGCACACGCTGATCACCGGGTCTCTGAGCTGCACGGAACACAGCTTTGTCAGTGTAAACACAGAGCTGTGTTCAGTGACATGGGATCTAGTTGTTTTTTCATTCCCTGCAGGGAATGAAACAAAACTAGATCGCCAGTAAAAGCAACACAAATTACACACACTTTAACCTCTTGATCGCCCTAGATGCCTTCCTGCCCAGTGTCATAAGTACAGTGACGTGCATATTATTAGCACTGATCAATGTAATCATGTCACTGGTGATGTGAGGGGCAGTTAGTGTCAGATTGCCCACCGTCCCCCTTTAAGTCGCTGATTGCCAGTTTGTAGATGCTATAACATTCAAGCAAACCAATCAGTATACACTTATTGGGATTTTTTTTTACCAAAGACGTAGCAGAATATATATTGGCCAAAATTTATTAAGCGGTTTTATTTTTAACCACTTCACCCACGGAGCCCTTTTTTTTTTTCTTTCTTGTTTTGAGTTAAAAAATAAGACAACAGTAATGCTAGCCCAATTCTTTTGTATATTGTGAAAGAGGATGTTACACCGAGTAAATAGATACCATACGGTTGAAAATTGTGCACACTCGCGGAATGGCGACAAACTCCGGTACTTAAAAATCTCCATAGGCGAAGCTTTAAAAAAAATTTAATGGTTACCAGGTTAGAGGTGCAGAGGAGGTCTTTTGCTAGAGTTATTGCTCACACTCTGGCGATTGCGGCGATACCTCACATGTGTGGTTTGAACACCGTTTTCATATGCGGGTGCGACCTACGTATGCGTTTTCTTTGCTGCGTGAGCTTGCGGGGACGATGTTGTTTTAAAAGTTTTTTGTTTTTTTTTTTTATTTAAAACTGTTCCTTTTAAAAAAAAAAAAAATCTGATCACTTTTATTGCTATCACAAGGAATGTAAACATCCCTTGTGATAGTAATATATGGTGACAGGTACTCTTTATGGAGGGATGGGGGGTCCTCCTTTACACTTCACAGTATTCAGATCACCAAAAACGGTGATTCTGAATACTGTCATTTTTTTAAAACCATACCCCGTTGGCCACCAAGTAAACCAGAAGTGACGTTGCTTCCGGAAATGTACGAAGGAGTCCCGATCGGAGCCGATTCCGGCTTCTACAGGGACTCCACACAGCCGGCAGACGCGCCGGATTGGAGCTCCAGTGGGACGGAAGGCCGGAGAAGAGGGGCGGACGGTGGCGGGGGAAATGTCCTCTCCCGCTCCCTGGGATAACGACCAAGCGGCTCCTGAGCCAGATCGGCAGTTATCACCGGATAGCCGGTCGTCTGCTCTAAAAAAACGGTAGCAGGGTATAGCCTGTAGCTGCAGACTATACCCCATTACTTCCACTTAAAACTGCCGCCATTTCTAAACGGTGATTTGCGTTAAGTGTTTAAAAATAATTTATGGGATATGTTTTATAGCAGAAAGTCAAAAATATTTATATTTTTTCAAACTTGTTGGCCTTTTTTCTTTTTATATATTAACAAATAAAAAACCCAGTGGTGATCAAATACCACCAAAAGAAAGCTCTATTTGTGTGAAAAAAAATGATTTAAATTTCATTTGGGTTCAGAGTTACATGACTGGGCAATTATCCGCTAAAATAGCGCCGAATAGCAAAAAATGGCCTGGTCATGAAGGGGGTAAACCTTCTGGAGCTGAAGTGGTTACTTACAGTATTCTTTTCTCTACAGACCTTCAACGTCCAGAATTTATACAGCCTGTCTGAGCTGTGAGAAAAAAAGGGGGTGGAAATCTGAAATTACACTCTACAGAGCTCAGGGAGGAGGGCACTGACAGCTGATTGGAGGAAAGAGACATGGCCCCCCCCCCCCTCACACAGCAACAGAGATTAAACAGTCAATTAGCTAAAGGTCCCTCCCCGTCACCATTTTTCTCTTGGTGTCAGGAAAACTTGTCAGAAGTGATTCATGCTGATAGCGGAGGAATGAAGCAGCAGACAGAAATTACACTTAGTGCTCCTAATTGGGGCAAGTACACATTATAGAGGGATATGCTTTGTTCATATTTCATGTATGAGGTTTACAACCATTTTACATAATCCACCCTAGCAGGGGAATTGTTGGCTACTTTTACACTTTCTTTACTGCTTTACGACCATCCACTGCATGTATACTGCGGCGGGCAGGGCGGCTGCTCTATGCCCGATCTCGTACCTAGTACGGGATCCGCACGCTGGGGTAGAGAGCACCCCCACTGCCCTGGCTGTGCTGCAATTTGCTGCTGGCCACTGATTGGTCGCTGGAACCCAATGACCGGCTCCAGACATTACTGAAGGCAGCCCTGTTTAGGTAAACGAACACTGGGCTTTCTTCTGACGAGCAATATGCTGTTTATTTCTTCCTGCAAAGCAAGAAAAAAACAGCACATTGCTTAGTAAAAGCAGCACACAGTAAAACATGTTGGCCACACATTTAACCTTGATTGCCCCTGATGTTTAACCCCTTTCCTGCCAATGTCCTTAGTACAGTGATAGTGCATATTTTTAGGACTGATCACTGTTTTGGTATCATTGGTTCCCAAAAAAGTGTCAGGTGTCCGATATGTCCACCGCAATATCGTAGTCCCGCTATAAGTCGCTGATCGCCGCCATTGTTAGTAAAAAATAAATAAAAATTTCCCATAGACGCAGTAACTTTTGGGCAAACCAATCAACATAGGCTTATTGGGATTTTTTTTTTTTACTAAAAATATGTAGCAGAATACATATTGGCCTAAATTGATGAAGAAAATTGATTTTTTTAATTGGATATGTTTTATAGCA